>JAWWEU010000040.1:6529642-6584934 GCA_035583155.1 Acropternis orthonyx
CTTGTACTTATTGTGATCTTTTTACTAAACTGTAATTCTGACTTGTAATCTGTTTGTGAGTTAGACTCATTCCTCCTTCTGGTTTACCTTTAAACCAGCACATGCCTGTACTTTCTTGATAGACCATCCGTTAGTGCGAGGGGTGAGGTTTGTGTCTTGTCATGGTCTCTCTTTGTTTTGTCAGGTTCTCATCTCTGCATATTTTGCTTGTTTTCTCCTTTTCCTCTAACTTCCCAATTGAAGAGGTCCCTGATCAGGTAACCTGGTTGGAATAAACATTCTCAGCTCTTCTCATGCACCATCAATTACTGTGAGTGAACAGGTTTGGTTCTCATCACCAGCTCCCTCATTTACTGCTCAGGTTTGAGAACCCATATGTTCTTGTTTTACAGCTTCCTTCCTTTCCTGTAATCCTTTATTGCATTGAAAATGGTCCTTGAGCAGATGCCCTTAGGGATCACATACTTTTCTCCCACAAACCATTAAAGTTTGTGTAACTGTTAAGGAAACCACCCTATGCGAGCCCAGGCTAGTCAGGATTCCACAGTAATTGTGTTAGGATTAAATTAGAAAATGTGTTCCCAAGGCCATAACTACTCTAAATGAAGAGTAGACACACATTGTCATCTTAGCAAAGTCCACTTCACTATTCAAAAATTCCCTTTAAATGAAAGTTCCTAGTTTTGTTTTACACTGAATATTTTCTTACCACTCTTTTGCATTCTTTCATTTGCCGTTATCTGTCTGTTGTCTTTTGTCTCTATCCTGAATTCCTGGCTGGAGTACAGCTGTCTCCTGCTCTGGTACAATGAAAACAGCTCTTTGCATGTAACTTGAACACACTACAAGAGACAAAGAGTTCAATTTTTAAATAACAGCCCAAAAATATCAGAATGGTACTTCCATTATTCGACATTACCAAGCTGGAACTTTCAATACATGACCTTTGTATCTGTTTTTTTTGAGCAGGAAGGCCTGTGGACAGGCACCCTGAATTAATGGTGACTCAGGAAGTGCCAGACCTATCTAGAGGTCTCGAAGAAGCACATTCATTAGGTGAATCCAGTGCATCCTGTAAAGAAGTATTGAATGCTAGTAATATGTAAGTTATCACAAGACCCTTAAATTCATAATAGTTTAGCATTTTTTAAGATCTAATGTTACTGCTAGTTATACTGTCTAAAGTCATTATTGACAACAATAGTTCTCATCAAACACTGATGAACATATACAGGGTTTGAAAAATTCTGTATGGCTACAAAAGAGCCTTCTGCTGCATAGGAGAAAAAAAAAATTATGTTGAGATAGATATCTCAAGACTACCTGAAAGATTTAAAATAAGGATATGTGTTTATCCTGTTAATTTGTATGTGACACCTCAGAACTGTGTGGGGAAACTACTTTTTCATTTTAGTAAATGGTTGCTTTCAATTGCAAAATGCTGCAGAGCCTGGTAAAAGAATGCGTGGAATGCTGAACTGCAAGAAATAGTTAAGTGTTGCCAGAAAAGGGCCCTTGTGCATATTTTTATTGGTCTTTAATGAAGTGTATTCAGTAAGAGATAAAGCGTCCTTTCTTTGTTTCCTGATGGCTCTCATACAGTCAGATGAAAGAGATGCAGAATTCTGCTATTTCCATATTATGATGATAATATAATTTCTCCAAAGATTTGTATGCTCTGGTGCAAGACTTTCTTCTAATATCTGCTTTTCAAACAGACTCGTAGCATTTGTGCATTTGGTAAGATTTCAGCATTCAGCATCTCAAACTCTCAGTTGATAGAGGAGCTTGCTAAATAAGGAAACTTTACTCCTGCACAGGGTTTGGAGGCAGCATGCTACCCACAGGGAGGGAGGCTGTGTCCATCTTCTCCCTGCAAAATCCATCCTTCTCTCATTCCATGAAGATACCTTCCTACTTATAAAGCTGAAGCTTGGTAACATTGCAGACGTAGGAAAGGGCACATCTCTGATCACACCTGCTAGGCATGTTAGTGTTGTGTGTGTTTTACTTGCAGAGGCAACTAAAGTTCTGGTTTAGTAGCAGAATAAGATATACTCAAAAAAGAAAATGCAGTGAAAATTAGATATAAAATAGAAGTCAAATGTTTCTTTTTTTTTTTTTTTAAATAAAGTTCAGCTCCTACCCTGGTGAGTTTATATTTTCTGCAATTTTTTTAATTGCTTTTCTTGTTGCTGTTTGGGTTTGGTTTGTGTGGGGGTTTTTGAGGGGATTGGTTTGGTTTTTTGTGGGGTTTGAGGGGTTTTTTTACAGTTTGAGTTTCATTTTGTCCCAGTTCTGCTCTGTTCAGGTTTAGCAGCTGATTATTTACTATTTCTCAACAGACTGAACAAACGGGTTCTATGTGTATAATGAGTTGGTGGCAGTCAGTGCAGGTTTCAGTTGGGCAAGGGTAGGAGAGGGTGAATATTGGTAGGCTGTGTGCTTTTTCTCCTTATCCAGTTTATCCCTCAAGACCTCTTCTCTCTCGCCTGCACTGTGGCCATGTGACCAGCCATACATTTCTCCTTTCCCTTCCTCTCCCATCCTGAGTGTTTGCTGTTCTTCAGTAACAGCCCAGATCTTCATTCTGTGGCTCTCAGTTTGGTGTCACTTCAGGAGGAAGAAAGAAAAAAACAGAAAAACTGCCTGCCCCAAAGGGACAGCAACTGTCCCTTTAATTTCAAAGATGAGAAATTAAAAAATTTTTATATTTTATATTTTTTTCAATGCATTAAGATGCACAATTACATTTTAGATAAGTTAAGTCAGGGTGTATATGGAAGTATAGATGAGTTTGGTTTGTTTGAGATCAACTAGTGCATTTAATTTGATTCCAGCTGCTTATCATTTTTTTCTTTTTTTAACTCAGACTTTGAGGTCTGTAATTCCTTTATTTTTAAGATTTTGTTCTACCCATTTCTGTATGTTCCCAACAAAATCACTTGTGTCTGTCTTCTCTATTTAAATTTTAAAAATGTAATTTCAGGAGAAAGTCTGAAGTTTCTGGATTCATGGCAAAAGCTGACATCAAACCAAAATCTATGCATTGTGCCAAAATATGGTCGGATGATGTAGAGAACTTATACAGATTTCAGCAAGCTGGATACAGAGATGAGGTGGAATATAAACAAGTAAAACAAGTTGATGTGGTAAGACTTAGAACTTCGCAAGCCTCATTACTTTAAACTTCTCTCCTGTGGTAAATGATTAAATAAAAATGGAGGTGCTGCTTATTTTCGTTCATTTAGGCTAGGCTCTGTTACAGTGCTTTTCCTCACAGGTCTGACTTCAGTTCTTGAGCTGTGCAGAGTAACTCATTGCACAGAAGTTAAACAGAAACACTACCCAGCCTGTGTTTTGTTCCCCTTCTCTTTTGCACTTAGAAGCATCACAGATTTCTTTGACTAGATATAGGTGATATCTAAGGGAATAATTCAGCATTGACGAGAGGAATATTTCAAAGTGTGTTCTCTGAAGTTTCCCCATTACTCTGTCAACGGACTTGATGGGAAACATGTTTGCTGTTCAGGGAATCAGTCCTATGTCATTATCACCACCTTCAGCAGTTGGGTTGTGTGGTGGCACAGACTTTGTGCACACTCAAAACTTGACTGCTACTGTAAGTGGAATATTTCCACTATGGAAATATTTGATGCCAGCTGTGGTAAAGGCAGCTGTGGCACAGGCTTTTGTCAACGCCAAGGACTTGCTCCTCTGCCCGCTGCAGTTGGTGGTGATGTTCCCCAGCTCATCAGCTGAGCTGTTGTGTAATGGCCAGATATTTGGTGGCTACTTGACATTCAAAATAGCAACCAAGAGGTTAATACAGCAAACAACACATCATCTTTGTTAGAGGTCTGTAATTTGTCTTCCTAAACAGCAAATATAGTATGAAAAATCCAGTTTGAAAAGATCTTAAACTCCTGTGCACAGGAGAAAGAGCAGAATGTTCGTAAGAAAGTCACTCCTCATACAGTTAACTCACAACACAGCAAAATGATGTGCAGAATAAGATACAGTTTATAATTTTCTCATGGGCTTGGATACCACTGCAAAGGCTGTGGTGTAAATTCCAATAACTGCAGAAGGAAATCCTGTAATTAGTGTGGTAAGATCTGTGTGTTTAAGATTTATGTCAGGGCAAAACCATTGGCAATTAAACCCTGATGAGCATTAAAGAACACCACTGACTCATTGTAAAGTAAGTGTGCATTCTGTTCCAACCTGCCAAGGCCTGGCAGTGATTCTCTTTCAAACAGATTCTGAAATGTCTTGTTTTCTCCATATTAGATTTCTATAATGCAGCTGCTACTAATGATGCAATTATAATGTAGGTAGAATAAATATTAAGGCTGTTATGTTTAGGCAGATAATGCAAGTAACACAGCTGTATGCCTTGAAGCAATTGGGACTCTCCAATTAGAGAATGCTCTAGTTTAACATCCTGTTCTCAGCTCTGTCTGGGGGAGAAATAAGGTTCAGTTTGATCAGAAGCAGTTCATAGGTGTTGAAGTTACAGGGAGCTACTAAAGCCATAAAGCTGTGCAAGTGCTCAAGCCTTTAGTTTAAAGCTTCGCACTGTGGAACACTGAAGAGCACCAGGGTGGTGCCGGTTTGTTTCATGCAGGACTGATCCTGTAGTGATACATACAGCTCACTTTATTTTCATGAAATTGCTAATGAAAAGCACATTTTCCATGGTCAGAAAGATTCAGAAGAAACCTTTAAGTGTATGTCAGTCTTACAGAAGTGTGAGCTTTCAGCCTCTCAGATTGCTCAATAACTGAATAGCATCAATGTTATATTCCTGAACAAGGTATTTTAAGAGCTTTGACTAGTCAAATTTTAAATTAATCTATCAAATATCCTTAGGTATTTATTTCTAGACTTTTTGGGCCATAAAACTCTTTATACTAAACCTGAAAACTGGTTTCTGACATCTTGTTCTTAATCTGTTTTTAAAAGTTCAGCAAATTAATAGAAAAATAATATTCAGATGCAAATGAGATTTTCCCATGGAAGTATACCCTATATTCCTTGCAAGATAATGGACAGACATTGTGTATGTGAGCATTTTCAGGTGAATGTGTATCTTTTTTATTCTATTTGTAGGTAGAGTGTTGGCCAGAAACTGGATTCATTAAGAAACTTCAGAGAAGGGACAATACTTTCTACTATTACAATAAGCAAAGAGAATGTGAAGACAAAGATGTCCCTAAAGTGAAAGTTTATGTGTATTAGTTTTGTTACTTTAGTTTGTTTGTTTTTATAGATTTGTCTGTTAAGACCTGTAAGTAAATGAATTGTGTAATCTGACTTAGTTTAAGAATCCATGTCACACTTAGACAGAAGGGGCAATGCTGGAAATGTAGAGAAGCCTGGAGCTTTAGACATAGAAACTATTTTCCTCCTATAGCCAAAAATCTTATTATTCCTCATTTTCCTGATTACAAATGCTTTGACATAAAGATAAAAAGCTGGTAAATGGGCATTATATATTTGGGTTAACTGTGTGTAACATCCATTAAAAGTACAGGCACAAATCTTTATTCAAAACAATATAATCTTGTTGACATTGGCCAATGTCAGCTGCAGCCTCTTGGTGTAGCTAAGACTTCAAAGGGCCAAAGGGAGGCCAGAGCACTGACTAAAGAGCAGAGCAAGAATAACAAGGAATTTAAGTGAAGGACACTGAACAATCAAGTAGCAACAGCCAGTGCTGAGCTGCAGATTTAAAGATTGGTTATTGTGATTGAGCCACAACCAAAAAGTTTCTGAGCAGTAGGTACAATATCCCCAAAGTATTTTTGTCAGGTGTAATTACTTGACTTGGTAGCATATGCTTTCTTGGTGGAGTGGATTACAGGTGGTGGGAACATGGAGTATAAATCTTCGGGGAGGACATGAAATCCACACTACATAATATTTAATGTTAGGGAACTGACACAGATGATATGTGGAGTTTCTGGGCAGAATTCATCTCATCTAACCTCAAATGTCACATTGTCAGCATAATTGACCAGTACAATAGATTATTGTTTTGTAAATAGATATGTTCATGGCAGTTACAGAAAAAATGTTATTCATATCTACTGTCTCTAGACTGTCAACCAAGGGGTATCTAAACTGAGTTTTAGGCCTGTATTACAGACATTAGCAGACATTTTACCATCTGTCTTAAGGATATTCTTCCTTCATTTGAGCCTAAGATGGAGATATATACAGATAGGGGACGTACATCTCCTAGTCAAAATAAGTAGTTTGGGTGCAATATTCAAAAGATCTCACTGACAATGGCTGATGGTGATCTCCTCACCTTATTTAGACTGCTTGGAAAATTTTAACTTAGATTTGTGCAAGGTCTGTTAGAGAAATGACTGAAAGATACTCAGAAGCAACTGTGAAACTCTTGTATTCCAGGAAGGTTTTAATGGCATATAATGCATATACTGCAATGACAGAAATAAAGCATTGCTACACTAAATGTCACTTCAGCCTTTTATTATGATTTCTTTTTTATTTGGAGTGCTCTGGATTTACTTTTTAAGGCAGGACTTTTTTGCGTACTTCACATTTAAATAATGGGAACAGAACAGTTACCGAGATAACTCATCTATTTCATCACTTTAATTTAGTGGATCTCACTTTGTTAACTTCATAGGTTCCTCAAGAAGAAATCTTCTAGTGGACATGAAAAGAGCTTTTAAAATTTTCATGAAAGATAGATGTGACACACAGCCAACTCAAATTTACTGACAGAAATTATTGCTACCAGCAAATACAGAAGAAGGGGTAACGTTTGGTACAGCCGTTTTCTTAGTCTATAAAAAAAGACACAGCTGAGCATTCAAGAACAGAAATTAAAGCTGCAGGGAACTGTTCGGGGGTTAATTGTTTAATTTTTTTTTTTAAAGAAAGACTTCTAAAAATTGAAACAAATGCAAGAGATTCTTCTAGTATTCCCTCATTTCAGCTGACTACTCCTCAGTATTTTTGCCATACTGCTGGATGTTTCTCTCTGTATTTTAAGACCAAGAGTGTGCATTTCATGCCACCTGAGGACGTTTCATTTCAGATGGGTAGCATGGGAATTCGTGTTCCACTTCTGAAATGCTGATTTTGCATGAGTTGGCAGATTCTTCTCCCTTTGAGAGAGTGAACTACCTAGACTGTATTACTTACATTTTTCAGCACTGTCACTGTGTGAAAAGATTGAATCTCACTGTGACTGTTTAAAAGAGTAATGGGATGAAAAGGAAAGACAAACCTTGTAATTAGTGCTGGAGACCAGTTGACAGACATAGCCTTGGTCAGGACTCTGCTGATTTTAGAAGTTCTCTCATTTCATTGCCAAAACAGCAGGTTTTGTACTGGCAAAGATGGTTTCGGGTATAATTGTCCTTTGACATCCAGTTCATATCTATATTTCACTCCAGTTCATGCTAAATTTAAGGTAACATAACCACTCCTCCAGCCTGCCAAAGTTCTTCCTGACCTGACTTTGATGTTCAGGCCTTCTGGCTGAACATGAAGATGACGCTTCAGTTCCAACAAACTTTACTCTGCTACACTTATGCTGCATGCATCTTTCACTCAGCAGAGCTGTCAGCAGGATTTAATGTCAGTGTTTTCTCTTGCCTGATACATCTGTAACTGAAATGTCCCCTAACTCAGTTTTAAGCATGTGTCTAAATGTAAGGTTGCCAAGTTGTGAAGAAGTATCGGAAGTAAGCACTCTGGGGAATATAATGCTTCATTTTAGGGGTGACACAACAGTTCATATCAAAATAAATAATTTCTGAACATCATTACAAAAACTTTATTACAGAACTTTAGTAACTTTAAAAGAGCTGGAGATAAAATCTCATCTCTCAGTTTTATTGCCTTGACATGAAAATATGTGCTATTTTTCTCATTTGAGTCTTAGTAAAAACTAATGCTGTGAAAATATTTTCCAAGGTACTTTTCTTACCTGTTGGTATTCCTCTTGGTAGGGAATATTGTAGAACACTATTCTCTAACAGTGATACCATGGTTACTTGGTTGCTTTGCAGTCACAGCAGCTCAAAGCATCACACAAAAAGATGGTATAAGTGTTTTAATTTTCACTTCGGCACCCCAGTGGACAGTTGTTTTTCCATCTCTGAAGGCAGTTGAACCTCAACCTTTTGCTTTTCAAGCATGGTTCCATTGTTTCAAGGTGTTGAAAATGATTGACTGGCTTCAAACGTGTTAAAGACAACTTTCTAGCTCAGCAGCTGTTGGTGCAGCGGTTCCTCATGTTGTTTACACAAGTGAGGGCTGCTCTTTGCAGGTTCTCTCCTAGTACTGCAGTTCCACTGGACTTATCTTTATTAATTGGATTTGCTTACTCCATAGCTGCCTGTGCTGAGCATCTCCTGGCAACTTGTAATTACTTAATAAAACACATCTTCTTTTTTTGTTGCAATTGAGACTTTGCATTTACTTTGAGTCTGAAGCCCCGGGCACTCGCAAACAGCATTTGGGAGGGTGACTGGTGAATGTCTACTGTCAGCAGAGTTCCAGGCTGGCACCCAAAATATCCCTGCAATGTAGCTTTGAACAAACAGCATCATTTTTACAGATACTTTGTTAACCCAGTGTGTTTCTAGGTCTCAGTGTTGGGATAGAGTGTGTTTGCTGCTTGGTGGTTTTGTGGTTCTTTTTCCCAATCAGTACTCTTCCATATTCTCAGCCTTCACAGGCACCTCATGCTCATGGATGCCTTGAAAATCCTGGCCAGTGTCATCTATCCTGGATGCCTCAACCATCCCTGGCTCAGACCTTGAATCTTCTCCAGGGGCTGGCACACACAGAAGTTAATAATGGGATTTGACAAGAAGACAGGCCAGACTGCAGGGATCAGGGGCGGGGCCCGGTCAGGTGAACAACCTACCCAAAATACCTGCTGTGTGTCTGATCCTTCCAGCCTCCCTCCCTGCCATCTTCCCATGCTTGTTCCACCATGATCCTTGCTTTCCTTCCTTATTCCTTCCCTTAAACATCCCACGGTAAGTCTTGTGCAGTCCGACATTTCCTTCAAATACCCCTTAATATTCACACTAACTGTGTTTTCTCCATCTTATCAAAGTTGAGGCCGACCCTCTCCAAATCCAGAGTAGGGCCATTAGTGCCTGACAAACTCTGCCTTCCTTATTATCTCTCTTATCACCTACTCATTAATGGTTGTGTCTATGTGTTTAATTTACTGTTTTCCTCATTATTTGTATTTCTATGATACGGAATAACCCTTAACCAAACCACTAGTGAAGCAGATGCTCTCCTGTTTCACACATCCTCCTGGCAGCCTCCCCGAGATCGGCGCTTGGCTCTGAAGGATGAAGCCATGTAGAGGCACCTAAGCAGCAGGAGCTCCATGTGTCCAGGTGTCCAGGCAGGCAGCAGCCCTAAGGATGTGGATTCAGAGGGAAGGGAATGCTGAAAAGGAGGAGGAGGATCGGGGAGGGAGGGGAAAAAGGAGATGGGTTCAGAGAAGGATGAGCATGTTAACCAGTCAAGCACAGAGATGCATCAGCATTTTGCCAGTGATCCTGTACCCACAGAATCCTCCTCCCTTGCTGGCAGTAGCTCAGCTTGTGCTGGCTGGGGAAGCAGGACACGGTCCCAGCTCCTCACTGCAGATGTTTCTCCTGCCTTGGCAGGAGGGCCCGAAGGCCTCATCCAAGGGAAAGGTGTCCTGCTGGTGGATAAGCTGCTGGCAGCTGCCTGGAGGATGGAGCAAAAAGCAGGGGGACTGGACACAAGGCAGGTTCTTCATTTTGCCCAGGGTGTGTGGAGGATGTCTGCTGCACTGCCCTGGGGAGCATCCTCGTGCCAAACACGTGATGTTTTTGAGGAACAGCCAGTGCTGGGATGTGAGCGAGGAAGAGCCAGCAGGTGGGCTGTGGGTGCTAGGAGACAAGTGCTAGGATGCTGTGCCTGGAGAGACGCTCCATGCAGGGATGTGCTGGGCAGGGTTTCTGGAAGAAAAAGCATGGTGGTCCCACAGATTTGCCTCTTTCCATTGTTTTGGTCTCCTGAAGGTATAGAGAGCAGAGCTCTTGCTCTGTGGCCTCATTCTGTGGCTCTGGTGGTGAGAACCTACCAAATCCCATCCTAACCTCTCTGATGGATCCATCTCCGTCTTGATTAGAAAGAACTTGAGTCACAGACCAGAAGGACCCTGTTTCCCTTCAGTGACTCTTCAAAAAGGAGCAGGTCTGTGCACCAAGGGCTGAAAGATCAGTGTTTGGAGGAGATGCTAATCAAATATATGAAATATCTCTTTGATACTCTATCACTCACAGCTTTGGTCTCAACAAATGAGGAAGATCATTACAGCTACAGCTACAGAGATTTATTTAAAACATCAGTGGATTAATATTTTGTCAAACCACAGCAATATTTCAGATAGAAACAGAAAAGAGGATAGATAGATAGATAGATAGATAGATAGATAGATAGATAGATAGATAGATAGATAAGCAGATGGATATATAAATATTTATGAAAGATGAGTTATGAAGAGGTGTTTATTCAAGAGATATTTATTTCTAGTATGTATATTGCAAGCAGATTATTGAGAACTCAAGACAAAAGAAACAGAAATACGAAACTTAAGTATGCAACAGACGGTAGGAAGATATTAAAATGCCATTGGAAATCTTGGTTTAGGAATAGCTTCTCTGTTATTTACAGTTTTACCATTTATATCCATCAGATGGGAAAAAATCACACCAAATGTTCATAATCCCTTCTTTACTATATCAGAGCAAAGTAGTAGGATCCATCTACACCAGACAAAATAATTTACCTTCTGTAACTGAGGAGGATGTGAAGCATCACCTGCTTAATATAAACATTTTCAGTTCAGAAGGCTGGGGTCATGTACACTCTCGGGCTTAGGACCAGTAGCTCAGGACTATATTTCATGAATTTTAAATCTTAACAAACTTTGGAAAACTGGAGAAGTGCCAGAGGACAGAGTGAGGGTCAACATGAGCAAGTACTTAAAAGGGAATGATACTAGAGTGAATAAACAGACTCTAATCAGAGATAAGTTAATGAGGTGGTTACACTGGGACTCTGTTGAGAGAGGTTAATAAGTATTTTCCACTGTGCTTCACAGATCAGACACATCTTGTCTAGTACAGACAAGATGGATACAGAGATACAAGACAGATAGAGAGAAGGCAGAGGTTTTGTTTCTGGAACATTATTTTACTGCCTGAGGACTAACACAGTTTCCAAACACTGTCATCAATCTCAGACCAGAATTATGTAATGGTAAGCAGTGACTCGTGCTGTGTGAGACCCCAAAAAGAGAGGTGCACACCTCCCATGTGGGAGGGGACCCTCCATCCTCAGACTCCATAAAATCCATAAACTTTTAGTAAGATAACAGCTCCCCTGTGCAAATAGAATTTACATTCCATGCTTTTCAATTCAGAGCCTGTAGCTGCTGCAGGTTTTGAATTGCACAGCCCAAGGAGAAGAAAAATCCTGTGGCTGAGGCAGTGCCAGCTGGAAATGTTTCAGCACAGGAGGCAGCAGTCTGGATGTCAGGCAGGTGTTTTAGTCACCCTCTGGCTATCCCTTGTTTAATGGAGTGTGTGCCTCGGAAACACCGAGTTTTGGGAAGAAAATCTCTTTCTCCTGGATGCACTTGGCTGCCAGATAGCCTTGAGGTGTCTTGGGAAGATGGAGGAGTCACGCAGACCCTCGCTGCTGGTGGGATGACCTCTCTTGGCACAGCAAAGTGTGCTTGCTGTGGGTGAGGAAGGTCTTTCATCTCTGCAGTCAGCACCACAAAATCCTGACTTTAAGGCTGAGGCAGTGCTAAGGGGAACCATATGCACATAACAAGGGAGGACAAGGAGAAGGAGATTGCTCTTTGCTGTTCACCCTGCTGTGGAAACCTTAAATGACAAGATGGAAAACCTGCAAAAACAGGAGGTGGTACTGCTGCTATAAGTACTTTGCCATTCAAGGTAGCATTTTTTTCCTCTTGAAGATCAGTAACAATCCAGATTTCCCTGTGATGTTCCTGTCACCCTCGCTGGGCTGACAAGTGATGTCTGATTTGCAGACGCAGCAGATGAAGGGCTATTTTGCAGTTGAGTTGCTGTGCAATGACCGGTGTCAGTCCGAGCTCCTCCCTCTGCTCCTCAAAGGGGTGTTCTGAAGCAGCCCCACAGCTGCTGCCCCACTTAACCTGTGCCACCAGCCTCAGAGGAGAACTGGGTGTTGGTAAACTGCTTGCACACGTACCAGAGGCCCAGAAAGGACTTTTTCATTATATATGCATATATATATATATATAAAAAACATTTATCTTTTTGAAAATATTCTCAAAAATAAAAGAATCTTGAGGATATTTTTCTCTAAATCTTCTATCAAACGCTGTGACTCTTTCAGCTGAGATTTTGAAGCATGAAGGAGCAGACAGGAAAGCTTCTGTAATACATTAAATAAGATAATGTAAAAGAGGGAGAATCCACAATCCTCATGAAACTCAAACGGCTGGAAAATCCACAGGAGCATGAAGATTACAATGAATAATTCAGGCAACATCCCTGAATCAGAATGTTTGAGCTTCTCCACTTGTTCAGTCTCTCATCTGATCTCTAAAAGCTAAACGTAGATGTGGAAAATGCAAAACGAAATAGTTGTGCAGAATCATTCGAAGCCCCCTGCCTGCATTCCGGAGCTCGGAGGGATGCCACGGGCTGAGGCTCGCACCCAATCTGTGAGCTCACGCCTCCCTCTGCTGACTGCCTCCCCACACCGCTCTCTCCTTGGCTGCAAATGATAAAGGGCAGCGGTTGTTTTCCCCCTCCTGTTGGGCTGATGTTCCTTCCCGTGTCCCAAGGAATGACCGTAACATCCAGGGAGCTGGTGGGTCCGGGCTGCTCACATCAGCCCCAGCCCCGCGGTGCCAGTGGGTGTCACTCCAGCAGTGCCGTGTTCCCTTTGTGGCATCTGCCCCGTGGGTCCCACTGCCACTGGAGTTCTACAGTAACACTAAAGTAATGTGTGAATCCTTGTTTTGGGGGAAATCACCAAAAACTGTAAGGCAGAGGCTCAAGGAAAGTTGCCATAAGATGAGAGTTGCAGGCAGGGACCTTTGGCTACATCACAAGATTAGAGCTGGGGAATGATGGAAATGCTTTTGCTGAATTTTAATTTTGGTTGGTTTTTTTTTTTTTTTTTTAAATTTCAGTTTGAATATGTCTGTAACACCACTGGGTATCAGTTTAAAAATCTCTCAGTCCTCACAGGCAGCTTCTAAGTAAAACTGACGGTGGGAACTGCAAAACTTAAAGTTTTTGGTTTCTCTTCTCTTTTCACACACCCTCTGCAGAAACTCGTCCTCTCAGCAGAACATGCAATGGCAACAAATGTACAATCTCAGCATGGCAGGATTACCTGGAAAAAATCATGCCCTTTGCTCTGGGGTGGAGGAGCACTGCTGGCAGTCCTTGAACTGGTTTTCCCCTTGATGATCTTGCCAGTGTTGGATGACCCTTTCTGTAGAGGGAGACAAACACAACTCTTTGGGGATGATGGAGAGGGGTCTCAGTGTAGTAAATGTCTTGTCCACTTACTCCTCTTCCAGAGCATTTCCTCAGGCTGGGAGCTGACAGAGACGAGGTTAAAGTTCATGTTAACAAACCAAGTCTGATAGTCAGGTTCACCTTGGACTTAAAAACACAGACGAAAACAGCTCCTGGGTTCTCCAGGAACTTTGGGTTGTGGAAGCTTTGTTAGAAAGCTCCAAGGAAAACTATCCTTTCAAAATAAAGTGTACCAAATAGAATAGCCCAAGGGCCCTCGTGCTGGGAGCTGAAGGCTGATTTAATAGTGCAAAACCCAATTACCAGGCTGTAATCACTAATGGCTGTGTCAGGAAGCTGAAAATGCCACAGGGAAGGAGACAGGAGTGCAGTGACTGCTCTTCTGGAGCTGTGACTAAGAGAAATTGCAGCTGAAAGCCCAGGCTACCAAAGAGTTACGGAGCAAATTGATGCATTAGGAGCCCCAGCGCATTAGATCACTTGAAAGGACACACAGAGCATCAGTGAGCTGGGTCAGTGAGGAGCTGAAGGCCTGCCCAGATGAGTTATTGACCTCCACCCTGGGACTCCAACAACCAGCCAGTGAGTTCAGAGGCAGCAGCATCAATGACAGTGATATATAATTAGCCTTGGGATATATTGAAATTTTCATATATGTGCTGAGTGAAACCTTTGCCCAGAGTACAGGAAAAAGCACATCATGGCCTTTAATATAAATAAAATATTAGACAGGAGAGAGCATATATTCTTTTAGGAGTCTATGGTACTGATGTTCTGAAGAGACTCCAAAGCTCTCTGCAATTTATGGGCCAAATCTATTGCTTGGAAGCAATGCCAGGAATGTTTTTGAGAAAGGAGAGGTAAAGCTCAGCACATACACCTTGAAACTACTCTAACAGATGCAGCCAGCTGCGATAAATGCAGAACACACCAAGAAAGAACAAGGGAATGAAAACTGTGTCCAACCTGAGCAGAACATGTTAAACCATCCAAGATTTCCTTTCACATTATTTCCTCCATTAAAAAGCAGGTTATTTTTTTGTTTCAGACCTGAGAAGTGTATGTGCTTTTCACTAAAGATTTTACTTTAAATTGTAGAAAGAAATGAATCTGTTGGGTCTCTTACATTAGTGCCTCAATCAGACTCCTGTGGCCCCCACCTAGACCCCACAAAACCCTTGGTATTTAATCTGGGCACAGCCGGATCTGCTCGGGAATATCAATGTACAAGTGCTGAAAAACGAGCGTAAACCCAACTGTTCTGTAGGTCAAGAGCCCTTGTGTGTCAGGAAGCCACACCCTTCATCCACCACAGGATTTTTTCCCCAAGTGGCTCAAGATGACATGAAGAGTCTCTCCACTGATTCCCGGAGACCCTTCTTCACCCAGCTGTGGGTGTGGGAATGGCTGCTGGAGGGTTACACATGGCCTTCGTGACTTCCCACCCAGTCCTTCAACCCGGGAATAGTCAAGCCCATTGAAACTTTGATAATTTTCCAGCCTAACCTGAGTTTAAACTTTCCTCTTTTGGAGCCGCGGCGCTTTGGTCTTTGAGCTGCTGAGCGCGGGAGGCTGAGAGGAGCCCTGAGCACACAGCACTGGCCCGAGGTCAAGCGGCCTTGGCAGCACTTTTCACCCCAAATGACCGAAATGTTTCGCAAGAGAAGTGACTGGTTTCACTGCCCTCTTGCTCAAGAGCCAGGGAGCTCCCACGAGCCATGACCAGCAGCCTACAGGGGGATCTCAGGTGACTGGGAGCAGCAGGGAATGGACTCACCAACACAACTACTGCGCTGACAACTCATATTTGAAGCTACTTTTCTTCCTCTCTGGTCCTTTTACCTAAGATCTGGCCTCTAAAACTTTTCTACCCAGCAAGAAGGAAGTGCCCATGTTATTTCTGCTGAATTCCACTGATATTTAGCAGAATTTGTCTTTCAGGGCAAGAAGCCCCCTGGGATTTCTGGAGAGATGTATGGAGAGGAGGGCAGGGTTAGGGGAAAATCACAGAGCTCATTTGAACAAAAAACTTCAAATCTGTCCTGGGAGCCACAATATTTAAT
This sequence comes from Acropternis orthonyx, assembly GCA_035583155.1. Classification (NCBI taxonomy): domain Eukaryota; kingdom Metazoa; phylum Chordata; class Aves; order Passeriformes; family Rhinocryptidae; genus Acropternis; species Acropternis orthonyx. The sequence goes on from JAWWEU010000040.1 coordinate 6,545,307, forward strand.
GCATCTCAAGTGGTTTATTTTCATCCTAAAATGCACTTGGAGAAATGTTGAGTCCATGATGGCCTGGGATGTATTTTGTGAGGGCAAATAATACAGTTCCAAAATAAATAAATAACTAAATTATTTAGAAATAAATTAAAAATAAATCAGTAAACTCCAGAGTAAATAAAAACTAAAATACATAAACATGAAAGGAAATAAAATTTAACATAAAACAATTAAAAATAGAAAATAAATAAAAATTAAAATGAAACTAAATAAAATTAATGCCCCCAGGCTTTCTCACATGCAAACCCATCTTCAGCTCTCCAGTGGCAGCAGCAAGCTTTACCCTAAGCAGCGGCAGCATCTGGTGACTTCCAAGGGAAAACTGACTAAGGAACAAATAAAGCAAAATCCCAGGCCCAGGCATAATCCCTCCCTTTTACCTAGTTTAGCTGGATAACATGTGTAGGTGACCAGGAAGAGCACATATAAGTTCATTTTTCAGTTCTACCAGCATCAGATGCTTAAAAATAAAATAATTACCATAAATAAATAAATACCCACACAACAAAGTGAATTAAAATAGAATAAAGTAAAATACCAAAATATAAAAGAAGAAAAATAAAGTACAATAAAATAAGGTTAGGTTAGATATCAGGAAAACATTCTTCATCCAGAGTGTGTCTGAGCAGCAAAAGATGTTTTCCAGGGCAGTGGTCACAGCACCAAGCCTGACAGGGCTCAAAAATTGTTGGGATGATACTCCCAAGCACATGGTGAGACTCCTGGGGATGGTCCTGTGCAGGGCTAAGTGTCGGACTCAATGATCCTGATGGGTGCCTTCCATCTCAGCATATTTAATGATTCTGTGATTCTCTGAAAGCAAAATACAATAAAGGAAAATAGAATAAAGTAAGAAAAAAAATCTTTAACTAAGAAAACTTAAAATAAAATACAAACGAAATAAAAGGAAATAGAATAAAATAATATAAAATAAAGTAAAATAAAGTGATGTAAAATTAAATTAAGCTCATTTCTCCAAGTCACCATACCATCACCAACAATGAGACTTGCTCAAACACCTCAACTTTGTCGAACAACCCGATATAGTCCACAGCAGTGCACTGACCCTGACCCTTCTGCAGCTGTGGAGCTCTCACGGAGGCGAGCCCCATCCCTGACTCCCTCATCCCCAACTCCCCCATCCCAATTCCTCCCATCCCCAACTCCCCCAATCCCCAATTGCTCCATCCCCAACTCCCCCAGCCCCACTTCCCCCCATCCCCGACTCCCCCATCCCAAATTCCCCCATCCCCACTTTCCCCCATCCTCAATTCTCCCCATCCCCAACTCTCCATCATCAACTACCCCATCTTCAACTCCCCCCATCCCCAACTCCCCCCCCCTCAATTCCCCCTCCGCGCGGGGGGCGTGTCCATCGTTGATGGGCGGGTCGCGGAGGGGCCGCGGTGTGCGGGGTGTGTGCGGAGTGTGCGGGGTTGGGTGTGCGGTTTGTGCGGTGTGTACGGGGTTGGGTGTGCTGTGTGTGCGGGGTTGGGTGTGCGGGGTGTGCGGGGTTGGGTGTGCGGGTTTGGGTGTGCGGGGTGTGCGGAGTTGGGTGTCCGGGGTGTGCGGGGTTGAGTGGGCGGTGTGTGCGGGGTTGGGTGTGCGGTGTGTGCGGGGGGGATGTGCGGGGGGGGCGGAGGAGGCGCGGGATGAGCGGGCGGAGCGGGCGCCCCCCCGCGGCCGCCGGCGCTGCGCCCCCCGCGCCATGGAGGGATTCCCCGCCCGCGGGTACGGCACCGGCGGCGCCGACCACCGGCCGCTCTTCGGAGAGACCTCGGCCAGGGTAAGGCACGGCGCCCCGGCCTCCCCCGGGCCGGGGGGTGACCCGCCACCCTCCACCCACCTCCCCGCAAACCAACCCACCCCCCCCTTCCCCCCTTCAACGCGGCGGAAAGTCCCGTAGTGTGTCCCCCCCACCCCACAGCCCCAAACCCACCCGGTGTAAATGCCCCACGGGGAATGAGGAACCTCCGCCCCGACCGCCCCGGCTCCCGGAGAACCGCAGCCGGCCCGAGTGAGGAACCTGCCCAAATCCTGCAAACAAATTAAAAAAAACCCAAACAAACCTATAAAATAACAAATTTGGTGTCCCCCCCGCCAAATCCGAAAGCTGCACCCCAATGGAAAAACATGAAAGGAACATCCCCTGAAATTCCAAAAGAAGGAAACGCCGCAAATCGGCAGAATTATTAAAAAAAAAAAAAAAAAAAAAAAAAAAAAAAAAAAAAAAAAAAAAAAAAGCCTGAAATAAAACAAAAACAACCCCCTCCTGATCAGTGCCCCAAACCAAAAATGATCCATCAAAACCAGCCCAGACAAACAAACGTCCCTCAAAAAACAAACCTTATTCCCAGGACTAACCCCCCCTCCTCCAACAAAACCCCTTCCCCGAATAGAAAACTCCCCAAACAACCCTCTCCCCATAAACCAGTAAACTTTCAAATAACCCCCCCACCACCACCCCAAAACCAACATCCCCCCAGCTCCCTGGTGGGGAATTGGGGCTCGGGGTGCAGAGAGCCCCAGGGTCGGGGGGATGCCCGGAGTGGGGCCGGGAAGGCTTTTGGGTGCAGACAGGGGGTCACGCAGCCGCTGTGCCCCATCCTGGTGCAAGAGGCCCTTCAGCCCTCCAACCCGGGGCTTTAGAGCTGCAGCCCCCCAAGCTGCCTCTCACCCGATCTGGGGGTCTTTGCTGGGGATGAGGGACTGCGTTTGGTGCCCTCCTGGTAATTTATTTTTCTCCAGGGATGGAGGAGACTGCGGTGTCGCTCTCTCTCTCTCTCTCCTTGGCCGGGGCTGACGTGTGGCAGCACCGACTCTTCAGGTGTCAATCCCCCGTAAGCTGCTGAGCCCGGCGGCGCTCGGCGCTGCTGCGGGTCGGGGGTGCTGCGGGGGCAGCGCTGGGGAGGGGAGGGGTCTCCCGGCACTGCCCGGCATCGGGATCCCTCGGGAATCACGGTACTGGGCGGTGTGCGTCTGTGTCCAGGGGGGGTGACATCGGTTTGTGACTTAGGGTTTGTCCCCTGTTAGGAGAGTTTACCCAGCAAGGGGGCTGTGTGTGGGTGTGTGTGTGTTTGAGGGGTGAAGGCTGAAACTGCGCAGGGTTATTGACAACTCTATCAAATGCATCGCCCCTTCCTGCCAAAGTACTTGGAACTGCTGCTAAAATGATACGTTTAACAAAATAAAGTGATATTAGCCAAATTTTCAGGGGGAAAGAGAATTATGTGGGATAGGAGGACAGGCAGGGCCCCAAGAAGATGAAGTGAGAGGGACAGGTGACCCCCACCAGCAGGTGCCAGCCCTGATGGGGAGTGCTGGGGAGGTAAGGGTACCGTGGTTGGAGCAGTGCCCTGTGCTGGGGACCTGTTGGCTGTGCTTGGGCAGGGATTTTGGGAAGCTTCCAAGGACTGGCACTTCTGAGGACCAGGATGTTCCATCAGAGCAGGCAAACGCCAAATATTTCAACCCAGGTCAAGCCTTCAGTCCCCAATCCCAGTCTTTTTCCGGCAGTGCCTCTGCTTGCAAAGGAGAGCAGTAAAGAATAAACATGGGATGCTAATTCCTGTGCTTAAAGAGGATCCAGTGTCCTGCACATCACCCCCAGCCTATCTCCTGTGGCTGTTTTTGGAACCTGTCGTGTGAGCCCAGGAGCAGCCAATGGTCTCCAATGGTCTCTCACTGCTGAGCCCGTGTCTGACAGACAAGGGATCACTGTGCTGGCCCGGGGTCGTTTCCTCCGTGATTCACTGGGGTTGCTTAGAGACGGACGCTGGTGAGGTCCGGAGCTGGAAACGTTCCGCCTCGGAAATGGAGAAGCTAAACTTTGCCTTAAAATGGGAGCAGGTCTGCCGGGAGAAGTGTGTCTGCCCATGCCCCAGCTCTGCTTTTGGGTCTCTGCAAGCAATGGCTGGTGCTGGCAAAGTGGGACCCTCTCCTGGGGCTGGGCACGAGGCCACAAGGAGGGGCAGGGGCAGTGCTTGTGCCCCAGGAAGCCCTGCACCCAAAATTAGGGGTTTCACACCTTTACCAGCAGTTGGAAATGGAGGTAGAGATAGGGATGCCCTCTTCTTGCCTTCTTACACTCTCATGGTCTCCAAGATGATGACTTTGAGGCTAAAGCCACCCTTGTGGGGATGGGAGAGCTTGGCAGCAGCATCCGCCTCCTTCCCCTGCCATGGTCCAGCTGCTCCCACCAAGCTCGCTCTTCCATGCTGAATGCTGAATGGAAACTGGGGGCAAGATGGTACCAAAGAAGTCTCTGGTGGGAAGAGGGAGTGTAGAAACACTCTGGTGGTGAATGCCAAGGGCTGTGGATTCAGCTGTGGGTACCAGGGATTCAGCACTGGCAGTGAAGGAGTATGAGATGACACAAAACAAAGGCACAGCAGTATGGTGGCAAGGAGGACACCAAGTGTCACAGGTGCATGACTTCTTGAGAAAGAAGTTGAAAGTTGGGTTCCTCCATGACAGAAGCATTTAAATGTTTGTGGGTGTGTGTTAATTGCTGTGGGTTGGAAGCAGAAAGCACTAGAGAGACTGAGCAGCCCAAGATGGGAATGAGGAGCCTTCGAGGACATCAGCATGTCCCCATGTCTTGCAGTGGGCAGGTGGCCAGCGTGGCTCTGAGCACGGTTCTTCTGTATACAGCCTGTATTGCCTGCAATTCCATGAGGTTTGGGCTGGATTCAGGAATCCCCTATGGCTTCAACAGGCTGTGATCGCTGCTGACCATCTGGACTTGCTGATGTAAGACATAAAAATGGCCTTTCCGTCATTCCTGCAGAGATGGCACCAGGTATCCACCCTCTGGGGGACCAGCCAATTCCCCTGTCCTGGCCAAGCCTCTGCCGGGATCCCCGTGCTGCCAGTTTGGAGGATGCAAGGTGCCAAGCTGGAACAAGACAAAGACCAAAGCTGTTACTCTGTCAAAGCCCATGCAGTGGGCACAGTGGTGAGGCTACACCCGCAGTCCTGCCTCAGTTTCCCTGTTGCTCCAAGTAACCTTGACTCAGATCCCAAAGGATCCTGGATTGTGCCCTCCTGCTATGGGAAGACTTGACACTTCCTGACCTTGTTTCCCTTTGCCAGAGGCAGCTGGAGGGAAGATCTCTCTGCATTGCAGCAGCTCCTTGGGACAAGCCTGGTGCCTCCCGCCCCTGCAACACCCTCCCCATAGGGCAACAACCCTCACATTTCAAAATGCAGCTTGTGCAACACTGAAACATGGAATTCATCTCCCGTCTGGGCAAGAGCTCACTATGGCTGCTGAATGGGAACTGCTGGGGTGTGTCAGAAGTTGGTGTCTGTGTGGCCAGTACCCTGTGCCGGTGCAGGTGACCTCCAGCAGCTGTGTGCTCTCTGTTTTGGTGTGCACACAGGGGTTTTTTTGTCTTTTTACTCTAGCAGCTATTGTAATGCATAGTTATGCTGGAGAAAAGTCCTCCCTGAACCAGCTGTGCTGGTTGTGTAAGAGCTGGCTCATCACAGCCTGTTTCTGCGTGCCCAGTATCCATGAGTGTCTGCCCAGGCTGGGCTGTGCACTCGGACACAGTGGAGGTGAAAGGCTCCATCATCCCCAATCCCTTTAGCCGTCTTGGCCTCTGCTTGAGTATTTTTAACCTTTTTGCTGTGCTAAGCTGCCTGGGGCTGAAGTGTCAGTGGGCACTGGGGACTACAGCCTCTCACTGCTTTGCCAAGCCTGGGATTTCAGGATCAGTGTCTAATCCCTGGATCCTGAAATACCTTCTTCTGCCGGCAGCGCATTTGGAAAATTTGAGTGACTGTGGGTTTAAGCACGGGGAAAGGGATGTCCTGACCCACAGGGGCTGGCTGCCACGTGGCAAGGCTGCTCCAGTGCCAGCACCTGTACCTGATCTGGCTGTCGCTGTGCTGTCCATCACTCAGCAGTGTCAGATGAGAGGTCCCTGTCCCAGGGAACGCATTTTCTCACACTCCGTGAAACAGACAGAAATGCTCTGTGGTCACTGACAAGTCTGACCTCCTTGTTTTCGCCTGTCAGACCAGTCTCAGTCTTGGCAAAATGGGTGAATTCTCCCCATCTTAAAATTGTCCCTCCAAGTCGGTAGTTAAACAGGAGAATTTCTGGGTGGTGTATCAACTGTGTGTCCACCCCACCGAGCCTCTCTGTGGAGAGCTGGCTGTGACTGCGCTCACTGGGTGAGCTCTACATGATGGTGACCCATTGCTGCTCTGCAGCCGGCTCCTTGGCCTTCCCTCCCTTCCTTGGTGTTGGAAACCTGTGTCCTCGTGGCATGAGGCATCCAGCTGTTCACCTCTTGCCCCCCTGAATGGAGGAGCTGAGCCTGAATGCAGACCCTGGTCCCCCTCCATAAAACCGCCTTGTTGGGCTTAGCTGGGTCTGCAGGGCAAGGGCAGAGCAAAACCACCTGGTCTCCTGGTATCCAAGTGGCTTTTGGGGGTAAGGACCCTTCCATATACCATCTCAATTGAAGTTAGCTTGAATTAATTTATTTTAGCTTAGGTGAAGGAGTCCAGCTCAGCTGTCAAGATGTGCTTTCATGGGGCATTTTGTGCTTGCATTTTGTCCTGTTGCTTCCGTTATTTGCCTGGAGTTATTTCTCTTGGCTCCTTTTTTGGGTCAGTTGGTGGGTACCTTGTAGATGGCTTCCAGAGGCTGCTGTTGTATCATTGACAATGTGTGTGGAAATGCCTGTGAAAAGGGGCTTGTGCCTGGCTGGTGAGGACCTTGTGCAGGGGATGTTGTTGACAATTTTCTCTGGAGGTGGATCACTTCCCACTATTGCAGCCAACGCATACCTATTCAGTGACTCTCAGTGTAATTAACTGAAAGTCGGGGAGCTTTTTCTCTGCACATCTTTTCTGCTGTAGCTGTTCTTCTGGCCTTTGATTTGGGGAGTCAGCCATCCATCCAGGGTGTTACAGCTGACTGTGTGCAGCCCAGTTCCACTGTGGCAAGAGATGTTTATACTCAAGAGCAGCACCGTGAAGACAGGGAGGAGGTGGGTGTCTCAGCAGGGACGGGAATGTTCTCCTTTTCCTTCAAGCTATTTTTCACTGCAGCAAGTGCATCACTGTGGGGTCCTGCCCTGGGTTCTCACGCAGCCTGGTGACACAGATGGTCCCTGCTGGTCCCCTGATGCCACTGGGGTGAGACTGCGATGATGACACTTATGGATATCTCTTCCCAGGTGCAGAAAGGTTGTGTCTTCCCAGTCAATTGTTTTATAGTGATGGAGAGCAGCAGGAAGAGGTGTGTGTGGGGGGGATATCTGTCTGTCCAAGCAGAGCCACTGTGCAGTGTGCTCCAGTCTGTTGGCGTTAGGGTGGAATGTTTGGGGTGCGGGCGCCACTTCACCTTCTTGTCAGCAGCCCACAAATTCCCACCTAAGAAACCATCAAGCTAATAATTCTCAGGCAGTGAGACTGAAATAAGCTTTTTCTGACAACCTCCATCTGTGCACTCTCGTTTTGAAAAAAACATCTTAAAAATAATTTGCACAACTGTAGTAGATTTGGACATAGTGAAGCAGCAACTTGCAAACAAGCAAACCTGCTGCATGAGGCCACAACCTCCTTGGGGGCCATGCAGCTGGAGAGAGGAAAACCTTTATGTGTTTTTTTGTTGGTGGTGGGTTTTGAGCTTTTTTTGGCAAGACATACATGTAACCATCTTTTCTTTTCTTCAGGACAGAATCATCAATCTAGTTGTTGGTGGCTTAACAACCTTGCTGCTTGTAGTAAGTATCCCACATCCCACCCGATGCTCTGTGCTTCCCTTAGCTGACAAGGGACAAGAGTTCGTCCCCAGAATGGGTGGTGAAACTTGCAGTGACCAAACAGGCTGTAACTGAGGCCCAGGTAGTCCCTTTGGGACACATCTGTCTTTTGAAGCTCTGTGACAACAGGAGAAGGAGAATACCTTTCTTCAGGCCATCTTTTAAGAGCAGGCTGTGCAACAAAAAGCCCAAAGTTCTTTGGTAGATTGTCCATCCTGGCTGAATGTGAGGCTGGGTGAGATAAAGTGCTTATGACCCAGGAGAGCACATTTACTTCCCTCTATTTCCTTCTATTTATGATTTTCCTTTATTTATGGCTTATGTGGGTTTTTCCAAAGTTGGCCCTTTGTCTTGAGCTATGCTTTCCCCAAGCTTTAAAGACAACCTCAGTGCCATTGTAAATGGACAGCATCAGTCCACTGGCCTGTGGTGAGTGGCATGGCAGCATTGTTTGAGCCAAGGTGCAGGGAGGTCGTAGGGACAGGCCAGGTGAAATGCTTGGCTGAAGGGATGCTCCTACATGGGCAGTGTGTATCCCTGTGCCTGGTGAGTAGCAAAGCTTCCATCAGTTTTTTCTCCCCCTCTTAGTGTGCAGTTGTATCAAAGTGATTTTCCTCCACAGTTTCACATTTCCCTCCAGCTCCTCATGGGGTGGGAGTTAAAGAGGAAGGAGGGGCATGCAGGGCAGGATGTGAGCACTGTGGTGCCCCAGGCATCGCAGTGAACCTTTTTTCACCACAGCTCTGAGAACAGGCGAGAGCAAAGTCTTCATCTTTGTTTTCCTTCACACAGGTCACTCTAATCAGTGCTTTTGTCTTCCCGCAACTACCTCCAAAACCTGTGAATGTATTTTTTGCTTTCTGCATCTCCTTGTGTTGCATTTCTGCTGGCATTCTTGTAAGTACCGCCACATTTGCCATGAAAGCTTTCGAGTCTATGGCTCTGAATAAAACATGCTTTACCTGGTGCCGCCTTCTTTTCTTCCACGCTCCTAGAAAAGCTTTCCTGCCTCCATAAGACAGGCTGACAATGAGAGAGTGGTAACCAGTTTCATATTTACTGCAGAGTAAGTGTGTGAACTGAGCCAACTCCTGCAGCCCAGCTGTGGTGCAAGACTTGTCACCTCTGTGACACTCCCACCCATAGCTGTCAGTGGAGACAGAGAGTAAGAAATCCAGGAGCAGAGCGATGGGAATGTAGAGATGGGCTGTGCTGCAGAACACACTTCAAGTGGTGGGGTCAGCCAAGCACTTGCAGAAGTCAGTGACCTTTCAGCCACAGGGGACGAGTTACAGGGGCAGGAAGCTACGGCAAGCGGCAGATGCTTCTCTACTCAACAGCTGCAGAATTCCAAGAGAGTTGGCCCAGGCACAGGCAAAGGGAACTGGCAGGTCAGAGTTCAAAGAATCACGCAGTGCTTGGGGTTGGAAGGGACCTTCACAGCCCATCTAGTCCAACCCCCTTCCCTGAGTGGGGACATTGGTGGCCCCTCCTTCTGCTGTAGCTTTTCATACTTGGGGCATTCTCCTTCCTCCAGCTCAGACCTGCAGTAGTCATGGCTGCTCACCCCTCACTGCTGGGTAAGCTGGGAAGTTGCTTTGCAGTGCCTGGTCAATCCCAGTTTCTACCGCTGGCAGCCACAACTCTGCCTGGAATAGATTGTGTTAGTGCAAACCTATTGTTTCTCATCATCAACCAAGGTTTGAGTGTTAGAACATCCTCAGCTAACTTTCCTCCACCCTCCCCCTTCAACAAAGCTGACCAGACAACCCATCTCTTCATAGTTAGTTTGACAGACAAACTCACTCAATCTCTCTAGCCAGAGGAAGCTGGGCTGTTTTACAGGAGACAAAACCAAAACCAGACCTTTCAATCACCACAGAAAGTCTCCTCACAAGTACCTGGCTTTTTAAAGTAATACAAACTCCTTTTCTCTTCTAGATCTACTGGTATCGACAAGGAGACCTGGAACCTAAATTTAGAAATCTAATTTACTATATACTGTTTTCTATTGTCATGTTATGTATATGTGCCAACCTGTACTTCCATGAAGTGGGCAAATGATGGACATTGGGAATACCCAGCAATGATGTTACTGTGTCAGAATGCTTTCAGCTCAGCTCTCAGCTCTACTTGAGACATTTAACTGAGAACAATCAGCCTGAGAGGAACAAAGTGGGTTGTGCAAGGATAAATCAGTACATGATTTTCATGTAAATGTATATGTAATGTCCCTCTTGTTAGGGAGAATTATTGCCATAAGACGTGACATTCTGCTTTTTTTTGAAGAGCTACTGTTGCGCTTAATGAACATTCCAGTTGTACTGATGTTTCAGAATGGCACAAGCTTTTTCATTTTGGAAAAAAAATGCACTTTTTTATTACTGTACAAATAAACTGCAGCATTGAAAGGATCTGTGGCAGTATAAATAAATGGCATCTTACAGTCAAGTAAGACAAATACTCTTTATTTTGCTGAAACTGAATATACAATTATTTCTGTTCCCTAGGCAACCATTTAAAACTACAACTTATTTTTCACATTAACAAAACCACAGACTGAAAAAGACCAACTCTTGATTATGAAGAGCTAATTACAGAAATAAATAAAATAATTTATACAAGAGTCTTTAGTTTCTATAGCTTTTTCCTCTTGATTCCTAGCTAATAGGCTGCTGCTCAGCCTAGTGTCTGTTTCAAACCCTTGGATGCAGGAATTAATTGACCTCCTTTGCCTATTTCCAAACTCTCACAGAGCTATTCCTCCAAGACTTTGCCACCTTCACACCACCCCCTATCTACCATCTTGCTGCAGAAATCACCTCTGGAAAGGTGGCTGGTAGTGTCAGGTAAACAGCGAGAGAGACAAATGTTCCAACCTACTCACAACAATCTCGAAGTTACAAGCTTGTGGGGGGAGGCCAGTGGGTCCCAGTAGCTTCCCTTTCTCATAGCCCTTCCCTTTTTATTCAGCTTGCTGTAGTGATGAGAGAAAAAGAAAAGAAAGGTTTTCCACAACTGATCTCTCTGAGCTCTGTCCGTTGCCAGCAACGGATTCCTCAGGAACAAGCAGACAAGGCAAGTCCCATAAGCTTCTGTGTCTTCTTCCTATGCCACAGACATACTAAAGGAGTCAGATGAGATAGGAATACGCACCATTCCTTCATGATGCTGCCCATGCTCGCCAACATCTTTGATGGAACTTATTCCTTCCTGAAATGTAACAGTCTCTTACTCCATGTATTACAAGAGTCAGTAAGTGCAGAAATCCTCACCCATTCTTCATGAAACCTGTGCAAACTAATTCTTGCTGCGGCACTAAGAGGCTACAGTCCACAATCCTTGATTTCTGTCCAGTTTTCCAGATGTGCAGTTAAGCACACCCGTAGCAAGTCAGATCAGAACTCAGAACTGACCGGATGGATCCTGGCAGTGAGCACTGCAACAGAGGCTCCTCAGAACACTGAACACCCTGGCTGAGACGTGGCACCTCAGGACTCAGCTGGCTGCTCCATCACACTCCACAGATGAGGTAAAACAGCTTGAGCAGAGAAAGTGCACCGTAGTCATTTCAAACTGGAAGTTTCTGTTTAAAGAGACAGACTGTGACTGCTTGCTTTGGAAATGTGGCACAGGGTTGTAACTAATTTCACAATGCAAACATAGCAGATAGAAAAGGGACACGATCACTCCTTCTCAGTGACAGCTCACTAAATCCTCAACATCTTTTGAATCTTCCAGGTCAGGACTGCCCAACGATGAGCCAATAATGTGTGACCCATCTCCATGATGCTGCAAGATAGGATCTGTCAAGAGACAAAGTACATTAGAACTCTTACTACTGTGCCATTATAGCAAGATATAAAATACACACTTAGGAGACAGCAAATTTTAACCAATTTTAGGCAATGCTGCTCAAACTAGGCAGTTTGCAATTTCTAGTTTCAGAAAAATCACAGAATGGTTAGGATTGGAAGGGACCTCGAGATCATCTAGTCCAGCCTTTTGCTGAAGCTGGTTGAGCTGGAGCACATTGCACAGGATCACGTCCAGGTAGCTTTTGAGTATCTTTAGAGAAAGTAAAGAAGGACTAATATGGATGCAACTGGCATTACTTGCTTTTGGATTCATCAGGTATTACACTATCAGGCCTAGTGCTGACCCTCTGATGGCTCTGCAAGGAGATCCTTCCTCTGGAAAGGAACATTTGTTGGGTGCTGCAGTGGGAAAATAAATCTGCTGCTTTTAAGTCTAAGATGGCTCTTGGCTTTGGGAAGTGTGGCACAATCTAGCATGCCCTTCTAGGTGAGTGCTGTGCAAACAACCCCCCTAAACAGCCCAGCCCCTCACCACGAGAGGCATCAAGTACATTGCTGATGCCTCTGGTCTCTCAAAAAAGACAAATTTTGTTCAAGCACTAGGCATGAAGAAATGCACACTACAGAAAGACTTACCAGCCTGTGTGTACTAATTCAAGGTTCAAGGGCAATGGGAACAGCTCAGCAAGCAATTACGCATCTGTTGTTCTAATGCTTTTCCCACAGGTTACATGGGACTTTCTTCCACTTCTACTGGGACAGCTGGGTAACCAACTCACCTTAAAGCTTCACAGCAGTGACATGGAAAATTATGTAAGAGAAAGCAAGGATCTATCAAGTGTTGTCTGCAGGGACTCAAAAGTGCTATATGCTGCTTTTACAAAAGGGACTGTCATACCTGTTAGAGTTGTCAGGGGCAAGACTGATTCACTATCTATATCATCTGCTGCCTGGATAAAACCATGGGAAGAAGGAACAATAAGCACAGTCTCATCATCTATTGTAGGCTGATCAACTTGTTCTTCCATTGCTGGGGAACCCAGGTCCTGCACAACACACAAGAACAGGACAAGAGTGTACTCCTGGTACCATAAACAGAAACCTGCTTTGCTCAGCCATACTCAATAGTAAGCAATACACTCTGTATGAATTTTATCTCATTAAACTGAAATGTCAGCATTTGAGATAGTTTACTTCAGCATTTACAGGGTGTGTTTCATCTTAGTGCAGGCACCTAAAAACAAGATGAGAGGAATTCTACCCTGTGAGCAATACAAAGGCAGGGGGAAAGGAAAGGAGAGACTGCAAAGTGATGATAAAATGTTCTCTTGCAAGTCAAATGTTTTGTCTATGAAGAGGAATAATGCAGCTTTTCTAATCTGGCATTTCTGTCTAGATGTCTAAATGTTCTGAAAGGCTGAAACATTACTTACCTGCTCCACAAATGCAGCCTGAACTTAGTAATACATAAGTTTCTCAACTTCTGTTGTCAAGTTTTAACTGACACTGAAAAGAGCTCGAAAGACCCACTTTATGTGCTGTGCCTTTCCCTGTCACATGCTGACTGTAGGCTGGCTCCAAACTTTTTTTGCTGAACCTCACGATACCAAAAAATTCCCAACACACTGATTCCTTCCAGGCACAGGTTGTCAATATCCTTACTCTCTTCCAGTCCTGTCCTAATTGCTGCTGCTACCTCCTCCCTGGCTCCTGTAGTACTGGAATGGCACTAACACATCGGCCTTGCTCATTGTCACAGCACACTCTGGCAGGCTCCTGCTTCTGTGAGCGCAGTGAAAGGACATCCCAGACAGTACTGCCAGAATCAGCAGGAACATTTGGATTCCAACTTTGGTAAGATGCGTAAGGTTTGTTCAAGCTTCAGTGTGGAATGCTAGCAAATGTTGCTGGCAGAGTGGAAGGTACCTGGATTTATCACTGTTTTCAGAGGGAGCAGGAATTGTTTAGGAAATGTGACAGCCCTCTACGTGTAAGAAAATCCTGATGTTCCTCCACCTTGCTTTTTCAGGAGAACTTGTTTCCCTATGTAATTCCATGATATTTTTCCAAAAGCAACTGCTTGAAAATCCTTTCCCTGGTGCTGCTGAAGAGGAGCTGACTACCTGTGCTGCAGCTCAGTGAACTGGACTAGGTCCAAACATGTACCCATTCACACAAAGCACCGTGTGCCTGAGCTGCAAGGGCAGCTTTCTGCAGAGTGCACAGCTCAACCTGCACACAAGCAGCACTGTGTTGAAAGGCTTGAAACTGGGAAGAGGAGGCGTGAAAAACTGGAGAAGCCATTGTAGCAAATGGGCACCTTTCCCAGCCAGAAATAATAAAACCCTGCAGCATGACTGCCTGCTTCCCACTACCCACCCACAGTGACAATACAACACTGGCAAGTGCATAGAAATAACACTGACTTAGAGAAACCAAAATCTAGGCATGTTTTTCTCGAGTAACTTCTCTCTTAGAATCACTCACAGACAGTTCACTATTTCCTAGAATTTAAATACATGTCAAACTGAAATCTGCTTTGAAGTGTAAGGCAAATTAGAATTACAAACTCAGTTTGTTTTGCTGTATAGAAAGAAAGTCTAGTTTTATATCCTGCTAGCCATAAGCAATTTCTACAAAGTTTAATTAGGAACTAGGTTTATATAAAATGTTTATTAATTCTACCTCAAGAACCTGACATTTTAAACCTAAGAGTAGAAAGCTGATGGTCTGCCTTAGCTGCTGAAAATCTTATCACAACTATGTCAACCATCAGAAGGAAGAAGAAATGGGAATAATCCCCAGTTTCAGATGTATTTGGGATTTAAACACTTCTGTAGTAGCAGACCTGAGAAACACAAAGATCCTCCCCTTTGTAAGAGAATAATGGATATGCTGTGTCTATTATAAACTTTTGCAAAGACAATGCCAAAGCACTGATGGATTTTCAAGACTGACAAAGCAGAGTTACAGCTATTGTATAGCACAGTGTTTTAGAGAACATGAACTCATCTCTTCCCACATTGTAACTTAATCAAGCTTGTAAAGAAAGAGGTATTTTCCACCCACTAAAGAGAGTTACCTTCTTTTTAGCACCTCTATTTTTTGTGATTTAGTAATTTTCATAGTTCCAGCAACTGGAAGATGGGGAATTTAGTATAAACAATCCAAATACCTGTAATCATGTGGATAAACTAATTTCTGCATCTCAGGTGTTGGAGTTGAATAAATCTGAGACCAGAGAGAAAAATAGCTTAAATGCTTCAAATTCCAATTTAACAGATACTTAATGGGAGCAGCATGTTTAACAGAAGTCCTCAAAAATGGCAACTGTGGTACATCTTGAAATATGTTATTTGGTTCATAAAGCAAAAAATAAATACTCAACCTCCCCTCCCTTGCTCAGCAGTGCACCTACCTGTGACAGAGGTGTGTTGGAGAATTAACAGACTAGTTTAAAGCAACAGCATCAAACAGTAGTCACATGAAGGCAACTATCTGGTGCCACTAATATTGCAGCTTTCCACTGTCACCATGTACCCCAAGTAGTGAAGCAACTCCACAGCTCCAGATGAAGTCAAATATAGGCCTTGGGACCAAATTAAATGCTGTCACTTTCATACCCATAACATATTACGGAAGCTCAAGGATAGGAGATATGAAGAAATACTTGTAGAACTGATACAGAATCACAAATCATAGTCTCACAGAATGGTTTGGGTTGGAAAGGACCTTAAAGATCATCCAGTTCCAACCTCCGTGCTGTGGGCAGGGACACCTTCCACTAGGCCAAGTTGCTCAAAACCCCATCTAACCTGGCCTTGAACACTCCCAGGGACAAGGCATCCATAGCTTCTCTGAGCAACCTGTTCCAGTGCCTCACCACCCTCACAGGAAAGAGCTTCCTCCTAATACCTAAACTAAACCTACTCTCTTTCAGTTTGAAGCCATTCCCTCTTGTCCTGTCACTACATGCTCTTGTAAACAATCTCTGCATCTTTCTTGTAGGCTCCCTTCATGTACTAATATACGTGAAATCACTGACATATTTCATATAAATAGCTTAACACAGAGGTCAAAGATGCAATGAAATCATTTTTCATGCAGAAATGGGGAAAATATCAAGTATCATGCACTCCCTTACCTCAGTAACATAAGTGCTGGGTAAATCAGAGTGAGAATCCTCATCCTGTTTCAGGCTGGCATCTGCAATCTCCTCCTCACTTCTTACCATAACCCCATCCATCAGCTCACTACTATTCCTGCTGCTGAATTTGGAAGCATCATCTTCATTGTAGGCTGACTGTTCTTCATCACTCAGCTTGGACTGATGGATATCGCCTGGGAAAGTATTTGTTTCCAGGGTATCAGGAGGATCAGTCAGGTCAGCTGACTGAATGTCTGAGTCAACAGTCAGTTCTGTCTGGGTGACAGAGGAGGGGATGTCTTCGGCAGCAACGGTGCGGATTATGACACTTGGCGTGTGGCACTGCACTGTGACGTTGTCACTTGTGTTTAGCAAATGCTCTGGCTGTGATCAGTGTTTGCAAAAAGAGACGAAAAACCAAAAAATGTCAGAGACTTTCATACAAGTACCTTCAAATCTTCCAGCAAATACAAGCAAAAAGATTCAAAGAACTCATTATTAAGTGTAATTATATGTCAGCCCAGATCATCTGTTACCTTTCCTCGTCTTAAATCATGGATTTGTAGACTGAATTTGGTGTCACCTGTTCTTTAAGTCACAAATAAAGTAAATACATAATATGAAAGAGGCAACTCTTCAGGTGAAGATAGCTGTAGATTCAAAAGAGCAGAGGCTTTTTTTGACTCCTGAATTTTGCATCACTTCCTGTAATTCAATCTCCAGTTTGCTTCCCCTTCCCTCCCTCTAATAAACAGCAATACTTGTCACTACTATACAAGTTTTTTTAACCAATATCTATTTGTGAGAGCAACTGAAAAAACATCAGGAAACCATATGATTTGGTTTTGCTGAGGGCCAAACCACTGTATGGGGACATTCTGTTCAGCCACTACAGAATGAAGCTGCAACTTCAAGTCGCTTTTTAAAAACAATAAAAAAATCCCCCAAATTCTCAGTCTTCAGGATTTTAAGCAAAGTAACACTGTTATGAGGTAAGAACTGCTTTGCAAATTTACCAAGCAAATGCAGGGCCCTGCATTATAAAGTCCCCCTCCCCCCAGTGCCCAGACTCCAGTGTTGCACTGCTCCCAGCACGCACCGATAAGGCGTGAACTATGATCTGCTCCGGGGAGGCTGGAGCGGCCGCGGCCGTCAGGGTCATGGTGGGACTGGTTGTCAGTGTTAAAGGAAGGCCTTGGCTTGAGCTTGTCTGCAGTAAGTAGGTACCTGGTGTTCCAGTTGGCTGGAGATGAAAAGACTACAAAGACAGCAAAAGTTTAATGCCCAGGCAACACTGGGAGCATGTTGATTTACATAAACCAGCCTAACTGTAACTCCCCTGGAAAACAAACATACAAATCCAACCCAGTCCCTTCTGCACTGACTGCTGTACTGCACATAAGAAGCAGAAAGTCAATCAGGCTACCAAGACAAGTCTTAAGAGTGAGAGCCCAGCAGGTCTATATTATGCTGTACAACAGGAGGCAAGAAAGGAACGAGTTCAACTTACTTTTATACTGAGATGAAAGAGAAACCATGCTATAAATTACAGGAAAATGGAATTGACACCATCTTTACTTGCTGGGAGCTTTCTCTGGCTCCATTATGCCAGATTTCAAAAAAAAAAAAAAAAAGCCCAAGCACAAAGGAAAACTTTATAGCACTAAGGCATTAAGACAGATTTAACTGTAATTCAAAGTTTTCTCCACAGCCCTAATGGATTATACTTTCAGAAATAAGTTTTAGAGCTCTTAACTTCCTCCTTCCACTTGAAAAATTTTTGGTTTTGAATTGCAAAGTTCTACAGTCTAAGAAGTAGCTGGGCTTAAAAGAAAAAACACCAACAAACACCAGTTCTCTGTCACTTACTGGAAGAATCTCAAAGGTCTGTAGCGTTCCACTGTTTAGTGTTATTGTCTCAGAGTCAACAGTAGCAGCAGGGGAATCAGTTGAGGCTGCAAAAGGAAGAAAAAAAAAGAAAAAGAAAGTATGTAAACCAGAATGTTCAGCTCTGCAGAGAGCATAACATACTATAATTACTACATGGCAGGGTACTGTTAATTCCACTGAGAGGAAAAAGAAAACTGGCTGAAATCCTAGTGACAAGGTTCTCTAATTGGTACCCAAGACACAATACTATTTAAGGAGAGCATTCTACAATCCAGAAGAGCAAAAGAAAAGTAAGTATGGGTTTAGTGCAGACAAAAGCAGACAAACAAAGTTTCTGATGTGATGTAATTACTTTTTGTAATGAGATTTGTTAGAGGTTGTAATGCAACGATACCCTTTGGTGTAATGATATCCTTTGGGTCGTGTATTGCTTGTTTTAAACTGGTGTCAGGTTTAATATTGTTGTTTTTCCCACAGACCTCTTTTTTTCTGGTATTTTTAATCTCTTCTGCCCTCCATAGTATGTCCACCACTGATGAAACATCAGATGCTTCCCAAGATATTTGCCTATCCTGTGTGTTAAGATTGCAGTGTATAAAAGCTCTAAGTATTCTTACTACAACTGTGTAATTGTTTATGCAGTTATCTCCATTAATTCTAAAAGTAATGAAGAGAAGCAGTGAAAACCATTGATGTATCAGATATTTCAAGCTCATCAAGTCCAATCAACTTGTACCCAAAACTTTACAACCATAATTACGATTTCTTCGTACTCTTAAAAAAAATAAATCACAAGTTCCAGGAAGCTGAAGGCAAATTAATACTTTGCCTGGGATTATTCCAGTAATTTCCTAAATACCAAAAGGGGAAAAGACCTACAAGATGATAACAGTGATCCAAGCACTGCAAACTTTGCCATCTCAGACTCTCTGGCTGCAAAATAGAGTAATTTTGCTCTCTTAAGATAAAAGCTCCAATTTTGAAGCTTTTATTGTGGTAGTGGCATATTCAAGGTTTCTTGCTGTAGGTTTTCTGATACCCAGAAGTGGAGCTGTAAAGTGTGGTCCATCAGTCACCCAGCCAGCCAGGTCCCTAAAACCTGCAGCAACTGTCCCTTTGAAACCTTGAGCCTTCTATCAAATGCAGTTGAAAATGACTAATGGGTTCAGCTCTCATGGGTTCGAGAAAGACACAATACAAAATTCCCTTTGAATACACAACCAGAAATTCTTCAGAGAAGCAGACCAAAATGGGAAAAAAGGCTTGTTAGGGGCAAGTGAAGTAACAAATTAACTGTTACAGGATTCAATTCAGAAAGGACTAAAGGTTACAGAATATCAGCCCATCTTGCCTGCTCATCAAAACCCAATAGCTTTGACCAAACTTTTTTCAAAGTATGAAACCACATATTATGACAGATAAAATGTTCTTGACCAGGTGTTGCATGCCATTCTAATTAAAAAATAAACCACATAAAATGAAGATAGCACTAAATAAATAGATAAGGATAGCTTAACCTATCCCATAAACAGAAAATTCTTTAATAAATGCATATTTAGTCATAGTCTGAAGAATCGGTTCATAGCCTGATCAACTAGTTTGGTAATCAGCAAGAGCAAAGCACTAAATTTTCCCCATATAATTCACAAATGTGAATGGTGCAAAATAGTATATGGTGGAGATCACAGTCTACACATGGGGTGACTGAAGTTACTTAGTAAGATCAGTTACAAAATCAAGCAGTAAGTCAAAGTAGACTTGGTAAAAAATATTTGATAATAAGCAAAGTTCATCCTTAAGAGCAGCACCAGCTTAAAAAAAAAATACAGTGGTTAGAGCAGAACATTGGCTGAATGTCAGTGTGACTTGGTAGCTAACACTTTCCAGAGTGTTTGTGCCTAGAAATAACTATAATAAAGAGCACGACCAGAAAAAACATTATACACTTTCCTTTCAGTATCCTTCATCAGAACTTAGGGACAGCAGCGCATATAATTTACAAAAGGAGTCCTTATACATGATGTTCACTGTTCTGCACAAGAGCCACCAGAAGAAACTTAAGGGATAAATATACATAGTGCATCTTCATTAAGAGGCTTGTGTACTGAAGGCTTTTCAAAGAACAGATTATATAGTAAACTCCTGTGGGCACACAGGCAGACACCTACAACACCTATGTCCAGGTGCTCCAACTGTAGCTTCTTGGAACTACTATCACAGCCATATCTATGTTTGCATGACAAAGTTAGAAACAGGTACATGGAATCCAGAAATGCTTCATGATAAGGCCAAAGCAGAATTAATACAATTCTTTAAGACACACCCACTCCTCCTTCAGCATCTAAACATAAGAAAGCTTTAGGTTTCGTTAGAGGACACCGAGTTGTTCGTTTCAGGTACTTACACACGTGGGTAATCTGGACTGGAATCTGCAAAGCTGCCATAGGGCTCGGGGCACTGCCCGTGTTCTCCTCCAAGCGAGCCACGCGAATCTGCACGTGCTGAACCCCCGAGCCGGAGTTAGTGTTTGGTAATCCACCTCCAGATTTGTTGTCTGAGAGCTGGTGCCCTGGATTGTTTTTCTGGTTCTCATGGAGTTGTTTAAGACCCTTTATCAGCACTGAGAGAAAAAATACTCATGCTAAGGCATGTTGAAGAAGCACTTTTGAAATGCTACACATGAGATTTACCCGAGATGAAAGAAGCAACCAAAATCCTTCTGAATTGGGAGCTTAAACAATTTATAGACATACAAAACCGAGAAATTTAGCACATACATAAATCACATGTACAGTCAACTACTGCAGTGAACTTAATTTTTTCATGGAATCCAGGCATTTTAGGATGCTTGGGGGGGAAAAAAAAGTATATAAAATTTTGGAACTCTCTAAAAACACGTACACAGGCAAACTACAATGAAGTGCCAGTATCATTAGTTGTGTAATACTGCTTCCTGAAATAAACCCTCCAATGTTACAAAACATGAAAGTGGATTTGTTCAAGAACTTGACAGAAGTACCGCTGGAAACAGGGAGCAAGAGAGAATTAATCTCACAGTGGCTATATTACAGTTCTTCACCTGTGCATGAAGAGGCCCATTGCTCCAGGGAGGGAGCAGCTGACGTACCAGCAGGTTACAAAACCTGAGGCCTCAGCTTTTCCAGCACTCAGTACAGCACACTGCCTAAGCATCTCCCACTTTTGGTATTGAGACATTTTATCAGGGGAAAGAAAGCAGAGCCTGTTGATTCAGTGGTGCATTTATATGATGAATTATTTGATGCAACAACTGCCCACTAATGTGTGGTTGGCAGAACAGAGCTCCCCTTCCAGTTGCAGCCTCCAGGCATGACTAATATAGAACCACACTGATGACCACAGAAGTGTCCATTAAATTACACCTTTCATTAATTATGACATGATTAATCTCTCTGATTTCTTTTCCTCTCCCCAAGTCAGAGAAAAGGAGGACTGAAGGTCAGAGAGTCTGAAATATAGTTTGGTTCAGACACTAGTTTCTCCAACCAAGAATGAGAAAATGCTATGAAATTTAGGGAGCTTTATCTTCCCGATTTCTCCTCTTCTCATTGCAGACAGTGGATCTACCTACTGTCTACCCCTAATGGTCAGCACCTGACGCAGATTACATTTTAACATGGTAAAAGTAACACATCTAACCTGAGGCCATAGTAGGCTGCAGATACATATCCTCTTCTACCTGAAGAGGTCACTGCTCTCCATACCAAAGATCAGCATCATCTGAGATCTGCCAGCTGAGCTGCTTATATACATGCTCTCACTTTAGCCAAAGTGAGCAGAGATGGCAAAACCTGTTTAGTTGTACACATCAGTTCAGCTTGTTTTGACTGAAACACTTAACGATTGCTTGTAGGAGCAATTCAGCCAGCAGATCCAAGGGGCCAGTAGCTTCCAGCAAAGGAGCAATGTGCTCTTTGGCCAGCAATGCTGTAAGCAGACGACAAAATGCAGCCTTATTGCTTTGACATTTGTGAAAGGAGCTTTCAGAAGAGAAGTGTGCAAGCAGTACATTACCAGGGAATGAAACATCTTTGTGGTTTGCAATCTGTCTTTTGATGGTCCACCATTTACTCCGAAGCCACTGTGGGGAGCGGACACTACTCCATCCTTCAGCAAGTAAATCCCAATTGATGTCATTTTCATCAGAAACTTCAAGTTCCGCTATCCTGGCAGGATACAGAAAACATTTACCTGTTAGAAAACTACCCTCCAGAGCGGCAGGGGTGTTGCAGTTCTCTGGCCGTGTCACACGTAACAGCGCAGAAAGACATGCTAGTGACCAGCCCACCAGAGCTCATGAATCGACACAGGCTTCCAAGGCTCCACGCTGCCAGAGGTCAAGCAGAATTATAAACAACAGAAGATGGACTAGGCCTGTTAGATGATCCAGTCCATCTCCTTGCCATGCAGGATTATTTTCCTTATTTACTCATACATTAGGACTTAGATCAGATTATCGTGAAGCATTCCAAGTGGTGGTACTTGCATCTTTTCTTTTTGAAAAAAACATTCCCAAAACACATCAACAAGGCAGGAAATACTTCCTGAGATTCACTCTGAACTTTCACTTAATTAATTTCATGTTATGATATTTACTTCTGTTTTCTCCTAAATAACAACCATCTGTCCTTAACATAGATTTTTGCCTTCTCTCAGATGCTTCTTAGCCAAAGTAGATGAAGTTAACTACAGCATTTAACAGTTTTTCATAAATCAATCCCATCAGGTTCTCCAGGTAAGGGACAGTCTTCTCTATCAGAATCTGTTTGAATACAAAAAATATTTCTGAATTGCCTCCAGCTCATCTGTACATAGAGCATATGAAAGAGAGGTGAATAGAGAGAGGGGGAAATATTTCTGTGGAAGTTAAGAAAAGTTCTCTTCACAAACGAAGCAATAGCACTGAACACGCTTGGCTAGCTAAAGGAAAAAAAAGTAAAAACGGAAAAAAACTACCAGAACCAACTCCACAGGATGATTTAGGATATCTTAACTGACCAAAATAGAAATATTAAGATTTCTAACCAGGACATTATGAAATGTGGAATCAGGGTCCTCATTTTGAGTTCATGTCAAATAGCTTCAGTAAATTAGTGAATATTTTGTTGTAGATAATCCTTAGATTCCCCTGGATGTCTTGACTTTTTATTCCCACCCAACCATAAAAATCCACTGGCTAAAAAGCCTGAGTTAAAGGCATTCCAAATGGGAAGAGGACTTGAGAGAGCAAAAGATTTCCAAAGTCACTACCAGGTTGCCAGTTCAAATGTAGTCAGAGATGCTGATATCCAATCAGTGTTTGGTGGCCTACATGAAATTAATTTGCAGTCTCAGTTTAGCTCTTTGTAGACAAGACGTCCACATCACAGAAACCACCACCACACTTGACCCTTGTTGGTCATCTCAGCAGAGAGGCCAAGGACTGAACGGGCAGGGAGACTGAGCTACCCTCCAGTTAAGGGTTAAAGCGCATTGGTGGGGCAACGCGTGGGAAGCTTGCACGGTTGCTGCCTGTGCTGTACCTTTTCTGAGGAATAAAGAAGACTTCAGTCTCCAGGGTTTTCAATCTGACACCTTTCACGAACACTAACATTCACTAAAAAAACAAAAAACAAAAAGTATGTTCAATAATAAATCTCTGGGAACTGTAAACACAGCAGTGATTTTTGGAAGGTTCTAGAGTTTTCAGTGTCTAAGAAACCAGCAGAATGGACCCCAATGGAATCCTGCCAGCAACACATATTACAAACCCTTAGAAGTAACTAAAATAACAAACCTCATGATCAGATTTATTTCATCTTCCTTTGTCCACTCTGTGCCCCCACTTTGTTTCCAGTTGAGATAGTTGAGCCATTTAGAGCGGCATTGCTTCTCGGAGCGCGTCCCGACCCGCTCTGCCACCGCAGCCCAGGATACACCTTGTGTGACAATGTCACCTGGCTCTGTGCTCGTCAGCTCATGCACTACTTCTGCCAGTCTTTTTTCTTCTTTCTCTGTCCACTTTCCTGAAAGAGAGAAAAGCCCTTCAACTAACAGCAGATATTCTGCTCTGATCTGTAACTTGCCAACAGACATTTATCTGCTGTGCCTAACACCTTATTCCAGATGCAAATATTGACTTGTGAAGAAAATCTAAATGTTCTAAATTACTAACAATTTGTATTGTTCCTATTCTTGATTAACAAATGCACAATTTCATTGTTCTGCTGCCAAATTTCTTTCTCTTCTCTTCCTCTTGCAGATGAATGAAGCCACATAGGATATCAAAACAATGACCAAAGCAAACTGGTCCAAGCTACCCGATTTGTTTTCCTTAGGGTTAATTAACTGTGCAATAACTGTACATTAACTACATGAGATCTGACTAAATTTTCCTTCCATTTGAATATATATACACATCACAAAATAAACAATACTTTGCTTTGTCTCTTAAGTGACACCAAATATACAGTATATGTTCATAAAGATTAATCACAAGGGGAGGCTTTTTAATCCGCCTCCTTAAAATATGCTCCAGTGGAATAAACATATAATGAATAATGGATTACAAAAATAAACTGAATATTTTGACCTTTAAGAAGTGAAACCACAGAAACCTACACCAAATGCATTGTAGATCTGTCCCCGGATTTCTCACCGTGGGTTCCTTAGTTCAGAGTTACACCCCTCTGAAAACACCGATGACAAAGGTGACAGAATTTTAACCAAAACAACCATTACTGACCCTAGCATTTACCTCACCTGTGTTGCAGGTATCCTTCATCAATCTGCAACGATCTTTTACAGAGGAAGCACTTCTCCCCAGGGCAGCTCCTATTGTGGCCCAGTCGTTACCGTGCTTTACTCTCAGCCTAAGGAGAAACATGCTCATTAGCACTACATCCAGTTAGGAGATTACCAAAATATTAAATACTCTCTAATAAGAATAGGATGAATCAGCATTTCACAGGCTTAAAGACAGAATGGGGACTCACTCTTGATACCTCAGTATTAATATTTTCTATCATCACTGCTATTTTTTCTGTGTTTCTAGAAGCCTTTTGGACCAGCTAAACCACGGAATACTCATTTATTAAATGCTTACACTATCCAAAACTGTCTTGGAGGAACATTGTGAGGCTTAATGACTGTGTTAAAAACAGTATGAATGTTTAGATGGACAGCGAACTTCCATTCTATCCAAGTTCTTCAAGGATTTTCAGGTGGTATAGAGGGCACTCGAGAAATCTCAATAATGCCCGATGAAAACCTGGGCATCTTACAATTTCAATGAAGCAAAACACTGCATAACTGTGTTCATAATTGTAACGATTATTTTCCTTCCTCACGTGACAGTTTAAAATGTTGAGCCCGGAGTAGTTCTGACACATCCGGAACCACAGACACCTTACAAACGACACAAACCACCTGAATTGTTCCCAACATATCCATCAATGCAATGAATGTACTCCCTCCCTTCCTTCAGTCCAACAGTTTCTTTGAACTGCTCAACCCTGGAAATCTGCAGGAGGGAATAAAGTCTACAGCCCCATCTCCTTGATCTATCAGGTTCATACTCAAAATGAGGCTCTTTAAGCTGTACTGATAATTTATGTATCTCTGTAATACTTCATAGGGCAGATGCTATTCTTGATCTGCTACTTTCTTTAGAAATAACCTTTGCTCAGAGTCCCTAAAGAAATGGAATTCCTGTTTCTCACAAATATAACCACAAATATTGACTGCTCTTGTAAACATCTGAAACATTCCTAGTTACAACAGAAGCCTTGCTTTAGAACTTTGTTGCATATTGCTGTGGCCTGCATACACAACAGAATAAATTTTTTAAAAAATCCAAATATAGTTTCATTTCTTTTCAGATAATGACCACTATTTTTGGATAGTGTTGGAGCAGTCAAATTTACTTGTAACTTTTCAGTGATTTCCTATAAGGAAACCTGTAAAAACTGCTTAAGTTACTAAATATAAACAAGGAAGAGTGATCTTGTTCTTAAGACTTACTCTTTAAGCTTTTCAATTTCTTCGGGAGTATACCTAGGCAACAGGTAAACAAAAAGACATTATTTTAAACAGAAATCATACAGCATAAATACTTTCGTTTTACTAACCACACAGTACACATTCAGTTACAAGAGATTGAGGAATTTCAGCTGTAAGAAACAATCTGACTGAATGCTTCAAAAGAACATAAGGAACAAACTCCGTTTTCCACATCAGTGCATTTCTAAGGTTGTCTGGTCTAACATTCCTTTCATTTGTCAGGAAAATGCCTCATTCTTGGTGATTTTACTAAGAGTAGAATTAAAATTTTGTGTATTAGTCACTCAAACAGCTATGTTTTCCTTCCTACCCCAGTTCACAATCATCATAAAGCTGACTTTCCATTAAAAAAAAAAAAAAAAAATCAGCATTGAGAAGGTATTTTGAATTTTCAATACCTTCACAAACTAATATCTAACATCCTTTCTGAATGGCACCAGACCACTGCTTTACAGAAGGGCACAGGGTGGAGATCAATTACCTCCAGGTCACAGCTCTAGGAAAAGGTTACATCTCAGCAGATTCATGCCTGTGTCCAAGTCTTCTAATCATATCACAATCTGCTATGCAGCTTTGTTTTGTTTGTCTCTTTTTTTACAGTTGTGAACACCATCAATTTAACAACTGCTGTCAAGGTTGTTTTACTGGAATTCAGCAGAGGTGAAATGATTCCGAAGATCTACATCTGTTTGGCTACAACCTTCTGTCTCACACAGAACAAGTCAAACAAATACATGACCCTACTCATACCAATAAAACCATGCAGCATTAGAGGTTTTCATACTTTCCAACATGGTTTCTGTCATCATACATGCGAAGAACTCTTCTATAGACAGCAAAGAGAGGCCGATTCAGACCCCAAGCTATTGTCCTGTAGAAATCTTTTCTTTCATCTTTTGACATTTCAAATATAATTTCAGTGGCATCTTTTATTCCACGGGCCTAGAACAAAGCATTTAAAAAAACAAAAAAACAAAAACAAACCACAAACAAAACACCTTAGATAAAGTGTCCTCGAAATCAAGAAGCAGAACACTTAAGAACTGACGCCATTATGCAACTTTTTGTGTATTACAAATACTACAGTTCAAAAGCAAAGCTAAGTATTTATGGATTAGCTCCCACAAATACAAAACCTTGAACACTAGGTT
The DNA here is from genome assembly GCA_035583155.1 of Acropternis orthonyx. NCBI lineage: Eukaryota > Metazoa > Chordata > Aves > Passeriformes > Rhinocryptidae > Acropternis > Acropternis orthonyx. The sequence goes on from JAWWEU010000040.1 coordinate 6,572,224, forward strand.
TTGTTTTGTTTTTTTACACTGAAGTCCAGGTACACACAGAAGCTCTAACTATCATCTACATTTAAGAAAAAAATCCATCCTATGTATATTTTAAGATCAAAAATTGAACCATTGAATAGAACATCATGGAAAATGTACTGTGGTAGAATTAGCCTGGGGTCATACAAAGGAAGGCTGTCAAACAGTGCTGTATCAATATATTTGGATATTCATTATCCAAAAGTAATTTCTTTCAATTAAACTACTCTTCTTGTTTTGATGGAAACTCAAAGTAAACACAATACAAAAACATTGGAGTGAAGTATAACAGGAAAGCTTTAGTGTAACTTCTTAATTTAACTTCAGCTTAAACTAAGAATCATTTAGAATATTTAAATTATTCAAAGCAGTACAAGAAATCAGTTAAGTGGGGAAAAAAATGAATCAAAGGATTTATCAGTAACTCAGAAAAGTTACTTAGCTAGCTTCAAAAAGCTTCACTAAGTTTAAAACACAGTATTAGCTGTGAATGATTTTGTGGCAGAAATTCTCATACATGTGTGGGCAGACACACTTTCTACAACTAATACTGTGGAATGAACACTAAATTCAGGGCTTTTTTTTAAACCACATGTGAAGGATGTTGAAACTGTAATATCCAGGCTGTATCACTTGTAAGGGCTCAGCTCAGATATCCTCAGCTGCAAGACTACCATAAATATGACTTTTGGGCAATTATCACCATCCGTGTGTTAAGTGCATGCCCATCTACACTGACCTCTGACATCAATACATTAAGGGAAAGAAAGCAGACACAGGCAACCAGTTAGTGTAGTAAACAAATGTGGATATGGCATCAAAGAAGTCTGGAAGTTGTATTCAATGCTCTGTAAGGAAAATTCTCTCTACTGCTAGTGCAAACTTTTTCCTTCATCTTCACCAAAGGTTTCATGAATAACCAATGTACATTCAGAGACATTTAGCCATGTAAAATGTCATGTCAGGATGCTCAAAATGGGCTATATTCAGTACAAAAACTAAAAGCAGACTTAAATCCTGTGTATGGATACAATTTTCCTAGGTATTTCAAGTGGGTAATGACCGTTTCTACAATGAACCAATTAGAATGATTTATTGCATATTGGAAGTACCAAAGAAAGTTGGTTTCTAGCAGGAACTGCATCACCACAGCAACAAGCAGGTAACATACTCTAAACATACCTTTAAATAACGCTCAATGTTACTCATCAAAATGTCAATTTCTTCCTTTGACCACATCCCTTGCTTCCACTTATGGCCTGAAAATAGAAATGACAACATAATTACTAAAGGAAAAGCCAAAAAACCAGCAAGAACAGAAGTATCTGACATATGACCCAATTAACAAAGAAAGATTAATTTTAGCCACTAAAAAGCTAACCAGAATTTTAAACAATGTTATTTCATAACTGACAGCAACCATCAACTAATGTTTAAATAATGTGAGTCAGACCCCTCTTCAAAAACATCCACTTTTTAAAAACAGAACATAAATTCCTCTGTGTGCTGTCAAGTCACATTTTCAGACTTTCTCTTCAGCTACTAGAAAACTTGTCTTTAAACTGAGAGCTGAAACTTCCATGCTCTCAAAATGATTCCAGAAGCTGGAACTTAAAATGCATCTCATAACATTATTTGAAGAATTGGCAACAACGTGGGGTTCTCTTATATGCCTTAACACTCCCCAACATAGGAGTGCCACCTACTGTGAGTGCTTTTCATAGAGGTAAATGCTCTGCTTAGTCTATTTTGACAGGCTGGTCCCCATCTTTCCTCTTTCTTTTTTCCCCCCACTAAGAATAATGCCCAGGGATCACAGTCAAGATAAAAACTTGTGGTGAGTCTTTTATTTCCACCAAATAAAAGTGCAAACCAATAGAAACAAACATAATGTTCCTCTCTGCCCATGCCCTTAGCAACTACAATGTCAGCTAAGTTTTAAAGGCAAACCCAACCAACTTTATTCACAGAGAAAATTTCACATGTGAAGTCTATCAATAAAACATTAAAACATTCCTGCCCTAAAATATATAGACTATCCTTTATTCCCCTTATGGTAATACCATACTTTTAATTAAGATTATGCTGGTGTGACCCAGTTTACATACTGGTGTGCGCTGGCTACCTGCCCACCTCTGCTCAGAAAAATCAGGGTACTTCCTTCTCAGCCTGCTAATTACCAGAGCTGAGTAGCAGAACACACCAAAGAGAGTGTTTACTCAAATCCAATTATAATGAAAAGTACAGGCATTATTACTAATTCCAGTGGAACTGGTGAGAGAGAACTCTTTCTGTGTGCCTGATGGCTTCCATCTCTTCTTCCAAAGCCACAGAGGCAGAACAACAACCTATTACTCAAATCACACCTCCATCCAAGCCTCTGACCTGTCTTAATGCAATGCTACTACTCTTCATATGGAATAATCTTTAATACTCAACTGCTTTAGGAAAGGATGTATATTTTGTACTTCACTTGTTTGCATATTCAGTATCAAGATTATCATAACCTGCTCACAGGTCTGAAAAGAAAGCCTTATCAGGTGGAGACTGCTGTAAAATGATGAGCTCAGACAACACATGTCAAACTCCGAGCTACTATAAAAGAAGATACATATTGGATTTCTTCACTGCTGAACTCTGAATAAATTACTGAGATCACAAGAAAGGTTCAGCCAGTGGGGATTCTCAAATATTTTTCCTGACATATTTTACTAGAAATGTCTTCCTCAAATTATTAATCTCTTAATTAGAATCTTCATGCCCTGGTTCATTTGCAACTGTAAATGTCCCTTGTTATCAATATGAGATATAGTCAATTGATATGTCCATGAGACAGCTACAAATGCAGTAAGTTTCTGATTATACTGAATATTTTTGAAGCCCTTTACATCTAATACATTAGAAGGACAGAGAAAATGGGAAGAAATTACTTATTGCCTGCAAGAAGCAACTGTTGGTGCACACAGGGCATCAGCAAGTGGTCACTGACAGTGCTACTCAGTTCCCTTTCTCTGAATTTTCCATATCCAACACCCAGGCCATTTTTTCCCCTGACTCAGTTGGAGTAAAATTCACTGGGTAAGAGATCATTTGCTTCTGTGAAAGAACAGCATTACTTTTTTTCCTGAAGGTTCCTAACAAAAAAGGGAGTTTCTTTGAACTGACTGAAATAAAAAATATTTTTCCTCTAGGAAAAGTCAGAGTAAGAAAAATAGCAGAGACTGAGGAAGCTGGAGAGACAACACTAAGTTGTTTCTCTAGCCTCAGAAAGGCACTTCCCCTGAGGGGGAAAGAAAAAAAAACAACTCTCAAGTCCAGCAACTACTACATGTTCATACAACTTCATTTTGAAAGGGAGGAATGCCAATGGGGTGGAAGTTTTAGGAGTAGCAATGATTATTTCAGTAGATTCTGGTCTGCATGACCCCTCTTCTTCTGAAGTACCTCCATTCCAGAAACTGTTTAATATGAATCAGGGTCGCCAGGCTAAGAAACCCTGCCTGGGGAAGATGTACAAATTGGGGTTTTTCCCCAGTGTACTCCCTTCGGCTGCAGCTTCTCATCTCCTGACCAGGAAAACACAACTGTCTGCTCCATCTGGGCTGACACACAGTACCTACAGCCCTCCTCTACCAGTGACTACTTTATGCAATGTATAAAATGTTCTGAGACATTTGGAATAGTTTAGCTTTTCACAGCACGGCAGAACTGCATTTCAGATCTCCTACCTTTATTGGTTAGAGAATCCTTATCCTCCTTGGTTGTGAACCAGGCTTGACTAACAGCTGACACTTCTTCATTGCCCATTGGGGAGATTTCATCCAGCTGTTCATTCTGAAGAATCTTGAAAAGACCAATATGAAATTATCCAGTAAGATCTTCAATTTTGTTATATCACCTTGCAATTAACATGGAAGCATAACTTGCAGGAAAATGGAATCAGCACACCAAGTCACCTTACTGACTGTTCAAAAGTGCCCTTCTTAAAATATAATGAAAGCGCATTCATATGCCTTAGAACACCTGCATAAGATTTAGCATCTTAATATATAGATGCTCTGTGAATGAATTAGATAACATTCTTCACCCTGTTTAATGTACAGTAAATAAGAAGAGTCTTGCTGGCTTTGGTGGAAAAAGGGCCATGTCCAGCCACCTCCAATCTAGAACTTTGAAGCATAGTACACCCACAACAAGAACTGCATATAACTGCTAGGACTGGTGACAAGACAACACCCATTTAAGCCTGTTATAAAGCTTAATTTATAATCAAAGCATGACAGAAACAACAGATAAACTTGTCTTCTATGCAGATCACCACAGGGCAAATGATTACTAGTGGCGGGTTACCTCTTACTGCTCTCTGTATTGCTCTTTGGACACAAAGCTACATTACAAATAACCTCTTTTGTATATAAAAAGATTTAATTGCACTTTTAGAGAACAGCATTTTATCCAGAAGATGCATGCTCAAATACATTTATTTCATATCAAAAATAGTATTATTAATTTAGTAATCCTGATACTTGTCTTTTCATTTAAATTTAAATAAAAATGTACATCAAATAGGTAACATTTTAAAGTTTTATTGTACCTGTATCTGAGTAACAGTTCCTTCATTAATCTCATCTTCAGCTACCTCAGTGGTAGCAGTCATGGTCACCTCAAAGCTCTGATCATTTTCTGAAACTTCAGAATGCATAAGTTAGTTACATACTTTAGTCCTGAAACATTTTTTATGCATGCTACAAGTTTTATAAATTGCTACTTTGAACTGAAACTTTTGAAGAGCCTTAGTAGGTACTTACTTGTTGACACAGTAAAATCATTAAAATGATTATCAACTGCTCTTCATAAAATTTAAATATGGGTTACGAAACATTCAGTTTTATGCTTACAACTAAGACCTAATGTGAAACATATAAAGAAAAAGGTGTTTGCTTTGATGCAAACATTTGGAACAGTGTTAATACTTCCAGCCCTACCTCCAGTATTTCCCACTTACTAAAGGACAAAACTCCAATCTTTTAGCTGCATGCTTTTTTCCCAGTTCTCCTTCAACTTCAACACAATAATGCCTTCTACTAAGTTCCACCAAATAAACAGCCACTCTAGATATTGTAAGTTGGTATTTTAACTGGATTGGTCTTGTCTCCCTTTGGGAGATTAAATTCAGCTATTTAATATTCAATCAACTTCCTTAAGATTAATTCAGTATTCATCCCACCTTTTTTACATCAGTCTCTACCTTAAAAAGACCATACACCTCAGTATTACAAAATACTGAAATACTAACTATACTGTTTGATCATTAAAAAACCCTAGTATCTCTTTGCAGGAGAAGAGTATGTAGTTTGCTGTTCACTCATTTATCCTTCAATTTATTCAATGCACCTGTGCCTGCAGGTATCTGTCTGTAAGGCAGGTTTATTTTGCCAGTACTATATAGATACCAATCACTGCAAAATCATCCCAGGGTATGAGAGGTAAAGATGATATACAAGATGAAATTTGAAAAAAAAAAAAAAAAAAAAACAAAAACCCCAACACGAACCCCATGGAAAACACTCTAATGTGATTCAGGGAGTCCACTTTTAACCTTTACCAACAGATATATTTGCTACATAAACTTCAAAGAACTTACTTGGAACTGCAACAACAGAAATGCACGGAGTGGAATCATCAAGGCTTTGATCATCCTCTGATAAGCAAAGCCTTTTGTGTGGAGGTTCAGTGCTGTCTTCAGAGTCTACTTCATCAGCTTCTAACAACAAAAACATATGCAGGTTACTTCCTGTCAACTAAGTGGAGCTTTGGACAGAGTTCTAACAAAGGAGCCCAAAACAAAAAGTAGAAACAAATGTGGCAGGCTGGTTCAGAGCCTTACTGCTGCCCAGGAACTTGATCTAAGTTATAGGCAACAACAGTTCACATGCTTTCCTCCACACACATTTTCTGCGAGATTTCATTCGTAAATTCCATCCACAGTCTAGTCCTTCTACAGAAATTTGGGGACACACTTGGTTCTAACGATACATTTCCACAGAAATAAATTAAAGCAGCTATATTCCTGTTGCTGCACGTACAGACAATTTTGAGATTTACACCTAATTTGACACTTTACTCTTCTTTAAACTGAAACAGAACAAATTGTAGCATAGTAAGCTACAATTGTAGCATAGTAACCAGAGTAGCTCAAGCATTTGGGGGCAGGGAAGTATAATGGTCAAACCAACCAAAAAAGAATTAAAAAATACTATGCAACACAATTCTATACCATTTTGAGGGCAATGAAGTATAAGGTTCCCTTCAGTGTCCTGAGTCAAAGTCACAGAGTTCACGGTTTCTACTGTCACTGTGTCAGACTCTTCTTCAACTGTGCTCATACTCAAACCTGAAAGAGCAACACACGGATTACTTTTCTGCAGTTGGACTCTACTTGGACCATAACTCTGCTTCCTGTACCCCAAACAACCAGCATAAACTCTCACAGAGAATGACAGCTGTCTGTCTGCTCCTTCACATGAAAATTGCACAAATTTAAGACATTCACCAACCTTTACTTTCTTGCATACTTACACGTTGCACAGGATAACATCACATAGCTTTAAAGTTACTTTCCAGTTAAAAATAGAACCTAAACTCCCCATTTAGAAGCATTTGCAATCTACTAATCATTTTGTTTGTTTGGTTGGGTTTTTTTTAACACGAACCTAGGCTATTACTTTTTCAGCATTTCTAAATTCTTCACATCTGATGGTTTTTGTCTAGTATTTGTTTCACTACTCATTTAATAATTCTACTATTCTATAACCCAAAGCTAGCCACGACTGACAAATATTTTTGTAGTGTAATTAGGGCAATAAAAAGTGCTTCTGATAATCTCATTTCTACTACAAAATTACAAGAAAGAAACCCAAAGTTCGTATGAAATTCTATGTATATTATCACCATGACTAATTTTGAAATAAAATTAAGCAAAAGCCCACAAGAACAGTTCTAACTCCCTTAAATACAAAGAAATGTAACTAATTTTCTGCTGTAGAAGCTAAATGGAATCACATCTAAAATATCCAGAAGCTTTGCAATGATTTTGTCTGTTTTAAGCACCTGAATTTGGTGACTTTGGCAGAGATTTGCAAAAAGAAAATATTATCTATTTCTCCTTTAAGTGTTCAGTCATTTTTATGTGTTCGATCATAGAAAAAAATTACTTGCAACTTTAATTTTGAAGCTAAATTACTGTTATCAGCAATTTTAACCTACATTGTTAAAAAGTTATTGACTACAGCTTCAAAAAAGAGACACCAAAATTGCATTACAAACCTTCCATGTACCAGGCTGGGATATCCATATACTCATCCATAAGTGGAATTTGCAACCTGTTTTTCAAGTCCCCTCTATAATGTTAACAATATCGCTTCAGCAGGAAGTGTTTTATTTTTTAATCAGAAAACATGTTCTTTGGTGTTGAAGAGTCCCAGGAGAAGTATGTTCCTAGAAGGACAAAACCACTGCCAGTCCTTCAATAAAATTACTTATCACCTCTCGAGCTTGTTGAGGATTTTGGCACATCTTTAAGCACATGTAGTGGCTGGTTCCTCAAATGAAGCAGCATCTCTGAACCCTTCTGAACATGTAGAAAATTTCAGATACCACTGACATTTTGTATCAGAGGGTTCTCTAATTTACTTTCACATCTACCATCAGCAATAGCTCCTTGCCACATGGAAGTGTAGGAGGGAATAAGTTCCTTGGGATTCATCTGCTGCTGAGTTTTACAGCCTGTGCTGTATTCTTTACTAGAAACTGCTGTCTGCTGCATGGCTGTAGTACTGATTTTAGAAAACCAATGAGGCATCCTTAACTCTAGAACATGAAGACAGACACCCAAAGCATTATAGCTAAATTAGCAGACTATCTTTTTCAAACTAGTTTTCAGTTATTCATTTAGCTTTTGGTGAGTGAATGAATTGGGCCAAAATAAACAGATTCTCTTTTTTATGTTCATATGTACTTTCTGCATAAGTTTTAATACATTAGCTGCTGAAGTAAAAGTTTCCAAAGTTACAATAAATGCCATAGAGGATTCTTCTTTAATTTTATGTGAACTGGTAGTGATAACATTTATTTTTCTATAATCATCTGAAAGCCCGATTTACTTTTCACCATTCTAAAGGCTTCAAAGACACAAGATTTCCTTTTATAAAACACATTACAACAATCATGTACTTTATCTAAAGCTCTTCCAAAAGCACTGGAACTATAGCACCAAATCAGAGCAGAAGATGCATCAGCCTATTCCTTCTTTTTTCTTTTAAAGACTGAGTACTGAATAAGAGAGACAGCAAACCTGCATCATTCTTCCAACAGGTACTCAGGACTTGCTGAAAATCAGTCAGTATGTTACAGGATTTGGCTCCCAAATCACAAGCACAGGGCAGTCAAGGCTGTCCCTCAGCATTCCCTGCCGGGCTGGTTTGCCATGTTAGAGGAGAGAAAAGGACACAGCCTAAAAGGGGTCCATCCAGACACCCAAACATGGTATTTCCAGAGGTGGGAAGGAAGATACATCATAATCAGCAGCTGCCACCCTGACGCTTCTACAGGACTGCAACAGAACTAAACAGCCAAAGCTGAGGAGGCACATCCAACAGCTGCACTGACTCCTGGGATCAAGTCACAGACCTAGAGCTGTCAGCTCGAGCTTCCCAGGTATTGCAGAGCACCAAACACTGGGCACTGCACACTGTTCATGGAACTGTGACTTCCCAAGAAACATTCCTCCATGTAATTCCCGAACTGAGCAGTCTTGTAACTTTTTGCTAGTCTCCCAAGAACAGTTTACCCCAACATCAACTTGAAAAGTAAGTAAGAAAACAGGAAAAAACAATAATGTTCTGTGTAAGTACTTGAAATTTAGCATAGTTAGAGTTTCCTGAGTAAAGGTAATAAACCATAACCAAGCCCTGATAAGAACTTAGGAAGAGCCAAATCCTTGAGTTGACTGGAAAAATTCCCATCAACTTTAATGGATATGGCCTTGGACCACAACTGAAAACTGACTGGAAAGAACGTGAGGAGTTAAGTCAAAGTCAAATGTGCATTTTGGACATAATTTTTTAGTCATTATACTACACAAACACAAGATAACTGAAGGAAAAAAACCAACCAACCAAACTTGTTCTTTCAATGCACATTTACCCCAAGACAGCAGTGCCAATCCATGAGTACGTAATCAGGGACCAAAATCAGGAATAACTGTGGTGGTTCTTCTAACTGAACAGGAAACAATCTCCAGATCACACAACCCCCTCCTGTTTACACTTAAAAGATGACAGAACTACATATATGATGAACATACATCAAATATGACACACGATGGGACCACTTGGAGTTTATGGTGAGCTCAGCTGCGAAAGCCCAGTGCTGCTGCTGGAGCCAATGCTCTTAAGGTTTCTTAATTAGTGAGAATTATGACCTGAGTACTCTCCTCACCTCCAAAGTATCACCTTCTTTTTATAACCTCACTAAGCATGCCTCACTACTTTCTATTTTAAACAAAAAGCTTACTCTAATGTTTAATTTTTAATGAACGACCCAAGGCTTTTCTTTAATCCTTGATCCAGACAGACTTGTTACAGAGAGGGCAATCTATCCCTAATATTTTATGTTCCCAGGGAAAGTGCTAGGTTTTGGGGAAAGGGAACACTGTTTGATACACATATTCCAACAGTGTGGATGGCACAATCTTAGATTTCTAAGACAGGACCTTGGAAATGGGTGTAAATCCAGTAAGCATTTTTTTGCCTTGTTGGATTTCTGTGTGTATTTACCAAACCCAACATTTTTCAGAGCTGCGTTACAATTTCAAACAGGTTTCAACATGCAACCAAACAGATGGGAAAATACTTTGTCTACAAGACCCATTTAATACAGAATTCCAATATAAGTTTTTCACTAAAGCCACATAACAGAGCAGTTCTTATTTATTTGGGAAGCCTGCAGCAGACTTAGGCCAAAAAAAAAAAAAACAAACAACCCCACAAAGCAGGTTTTATACCAAACTGCAAAACAAAAATTGAACATTTCAGTACAAAATTTCCTGTAATTCTAAATCGCACTTATCAGGCAGATGGGCTCAATTATTCTGTGGGCTGTAAAAATTACGCACTTCTAAGAAATAATATTTTACCCTCTAAGACACAATTCTGTCATTGCCCTTAGTTATTAACTGAATGTTACGTCTAGTCTTCAGTGCACTGTTGTAAATCTTTTAAAATTTCTATATGAAAATGCTTTTAATGGCTGTGTCCTCTGCACTGGGCAATAAGCCTATTTCACTAAGTCCTGTAAAGAGCAAAAACTGAAGATTATTAATGGAGGCTTCTGGCTACTGCGGCTTTTACCTGGAACAATCACATGGATTGCACTGGGATGTCAAGGCATTCGTTCACAAGTAACACACAGGAAACAAGATGATTACAGGACCTTGTATTTTAGGAAGCCTGAATGTTTTTAGCGTATTCCATACTGAATCAATACTTCCAGTATGTCACTAAGAGTTCTTACGCTTCAACTAGTGCCAGTTCTCTTATGCTGTTATTCCACAAAACAAACAAACAAAAAACTCCCAAATTTTTCTTCACACCAAAGAGGTTCCACTCAAATTTAAAATTCCACCACAAAGAAATTGTCTCTAACAACTGCAAAAATGGGCATGAGAAGGAACCAAACTGGAGAGATACCAATCACAAGGATGCAAGGACCTGAGTTCGAGGCATACAAAGATTTATTAATCTGTATCAGCATGAGGTTACAGTCCTTTAGGAACAGTTACATTCTAATCATCAGTGGTATTTAGAGAAGTGGGCCATCACAGATATGGAATATAAGGGAGACACAATGGGACAAAGTGTTCTCACTTGCATTGATCCAAATTTGGCAGAACTCCATCAGTTCTGGCCTATCCATTGATATTTTCACAAAAAGCATTGAGCGTGCTTTAAATGTCACACAGAGGGGAAAAAAAAGGCAAAACAAAATAAAAGCTATGCCCTAGTTCTTTAAAAAGAAAACCAGAAAGTTTTCTTTTTCAGGAACAGAAAATGGCTCTCAGGGACAAGGTTATGCCTATGGATAGAAGACCTTGTTAAGTACAATATGTACTAAAATAGTTTTTCCTTCATGTAAATCCAGTCTCATTCTAAGCATTACAGTAACTTCTTCACCTTTATAAACAATGGGCAGAAATTTAGCATGCAAGAAAAATACAAACAGTTATTATCCTGACTGTAAGACTGATAAGCAAAGAAATATCTCTCCTGCTTTTTGACGGACAGACGAGCATAGAATTAACGCTCACAAATATTGGAATTACTAGAACATGTAAAACACAGTACAAAGATCTTTGTCTCTTATATACCTACCTTTTATAATTTTGAGTAGTTAAGACAAAAATCAGTATTTTAAAGTATTTTAAAGTTCTACTTAAGGAGTTTTAACTGATGTCCAATCTTTTCAGTAAGTCATAAAGCATCATGAAGTTGTTGATTATTGTAATCATGTGCAATGATGGAAACAAAAATCTGAATGAGATGCGTCCACCTCACTGCAAAACTCACATCTCTCGGTTTTGCTTAGAAATTTTAACTATGCTGTCAAGAGGCCAGCTTACATTTGTGGCCAGCGCTGCGCTGGCAAACAAAAAGCATTTTCTAGATTACTTCAACTAACAATGGCCAGGTGGGGCTGAACAATGGTAACTCTTTGTGAATGAACGCACACAAATACTATCTGCCAGCTAAAGAAGTAGCTGCTGCAAATGTAAGACGCTTCACGTCGCTCAAGGGCATAACCAAGAATAGACAGACCTCAAAAAGAAAAAAAAAAAAAAAAAAGAGGAAAAACAGGCTTTTCCGATCGGAATTCTTTATTTTGGCAAAGCAGAGAGCGTAACTCTGGTGCAGAAAATCCCGGTGCCGCTCTGAGATGAAACCCCTGTTGTTGGCAGAGTCGCACACTCCCGACTCCGCTTAGAAATAAAGCCGCCCCCAAAGTGAACACAAATTACAACTTAAAAAAAAATAAATAAAAAATTACGAAACAAAACAGACAAAGCCACAAGCTCGGGATGCTCAGGCGAGGGGAAATCGGGGAGATTCAAATCGCGGAGGTGCCCTTTTTTATTACACACATCCAGTTAAGGGGCGGGGGAGTTTTCAAACAGAAACAGCCACCGTAAAAAAATACTAACGAGAAACTAATAATAAAGACAACAAAGGGGTCGCCCTGCCCTGCCAAGGGAGCCGAGGCTTGGAGAGTCCCGGGGTCCGGCCGGCCCCTTCGCGATCTCCCTTCGGCGGGCAGCTCCTGGGAGGGCGGGGAGCCGGGGGCGGCCCTGGGCTCTCCCCGGAGATCCGCGCCAGCCCAGGGTTCTCTCTGAGGAGAAGCCGGCCCTGTGCTGTGCCCGGGGAGCCGCCGGCGGGGGGCAGCGGCCCGGCCCCGGCCCAGCCCCGGGGCGGCGGCTCCGGGCCCGCCTCAGCCCCCGCGCCGCCATTTGGCCCCGGGGCCGCCGCCGCCATTTCCCGTGTGCCCGGCGGGCGGCGGCGCTCCGTGCCCCCTCCGCGGGCTGCGCTGCCCGCCTTGCCCGGCCCCGCCCCGCCCGGCCCTGCCCGGCCTCAGTCCGGCGAG
>JAWWEU010000040.1:6585034-6595608 GCA_035583155.1 Acropternis orthonyx
CGCCTTGCCCGGCCCCGCCCGGCCCGGCCCTGCCCGGCCTCAGTCCGGCGAGCCGCGGGGTCGCGCCCGGCCGCTCCCCGCCCCGTCCCCGCCGCGCTCCGGAGCTCCCGGCCCTGCGATCCCGCAGGGGCCCCGCGCACTTACTTCCTGTTTTGGGTCCGGGCACTTGAGAAACCAGGATGGAGACTCGCAAGTACCAGGATGGAGGCGGCGGGCGGCGGCGGCGGGCGGAGAGCGGGGGCGTCGGCGGCGGCGGGGCGAGGCGAGCCCGCCGGAAGGGCCCGCGCCCGCCCGCCCGGCGCTTCCGCCCGCCCGCCCGGCCGGCGCCACAGAGCGCAGGGAACGGGCCCGGCGCGGCCGCTGAGGGGACGCACAGCCCCTTCACATCCACACGGCATCCCTCACGGGATCGCGGGCTGGCTTGGAAAACAGCTCTAGGAATACCGAGTCCAGCCTGCGACCCAGCGCCGGCGTGGCTCTGCGTCCTATGCCCGGCCTTCCCCTTAAGCGCATCCAGGGACGATGTCTCCACCACCTCCCTCTTCCAGTGGCTCATCAGTGGATGGCTCTTCGTTTCCCCCCGTGGCCAACGACCGCGCAAAACCCAAGGTGTATAATCAAAAATGTAAAGCCGAGAATAAACGAGAATGTTTGGCTTGAGGGCTGGGTGTGGCAGGTGCCACAACCCTTAGTAGCAGAAGCCCACTGAGCCCCCTCACAGACACACAGAGTAGGCAAAGGGCAAGAGGGCATGTGGCATCCCTACCCGCAATTTATCTAAAATCCTCATAACACTTCTACCACATAGTCTCTTTTTGGCCACTTCCCTTATGCTTGACCTCCATCCGTGTCCTCCCCAAACCCTGGGAGCTTTAAAACATGCCCTTGTCCCCTTTCTACAGGTGGTAGGAAGCCTGACACCTCGGGAGAGGGCCACCAGGATCTGTCTGCTAAGCAGAATTGAATTGTCCTAAACATCTGATGCCTTTTAATACCTAAAATCCTCTAAGATGCCTGCGGGGAACTGGGCAGCATGACTGGGGAGCCCTAAGCACTTCGGAGGCAGCAGCTGGAGAGAGGCAAGGCAGGACCAATGCCCTTTCTAGCCTGGGACATCTCAGGTGGGCTTAGATGGCCATGATTAGGCAACTGCATCTTGCCTATTAAGGTTTCAGGTGGCTCTGGTTGCCCATAGTATGCTACAGCCCTGAGATACTGTGGCAAACAGGGTCCTCCCAGCACGACTCTGTGTTTCTGTGGAAGGGGGTGAAGTGGAAAAGGACCCAGGGTCATTGTTTGACAGCTGGCTGAATGTGAGCCAGCAGTGTGTCCAGGTGGCCAAGAAAGCCAGTGGCATTCTGGCTTGTATCAGGAATAGAGTGGCCAGCAGGACCAGGGCAGTGACCGTCCCCCTGTACTTGGCACTGCTGAGGCCACACCTTGAGTCTCGTGTTGAGTTTTGAGCCCCTTACCGCATGAAGGACACTGATAGGCTGGAACTTGTCTAGAGAAGGCCAACAGAGCTGGTGAAGGGGATGAAACACAAATCTGATAAGGAGCAGCTGAAGGAGCTGGGGGTGTTTAGTCAGGAGACAAAGAGGCTCAGGGGGACCTTATTGCTCTCTACAGCTCCCTGAAAGGAGGGTGTAGCCAGGTGTGGGTTGGCTTCTTCTACCAGGTAGCAAGCAATAGAACAAGAGGAAATGGCCTCAAGTTGCACCAGGGAAGGTTTAAATTGGATATTAGGAATTTTTTTTTTGCTGAAAGGGTGATCAGGGAAGTGGTAGAATCACCATCCCTGGAAGAGTTCAAAAACAAGTAGATCTGGCACTTGGGAACATAGTGGTGGACTTGGCAGTGCTGGGTTAATGGTTGGACTCGATGATCTTAGAGGTCTCTTCCAGCCTTAGTGATTATAAAGCTTCAGTTTTGCTGTCTCTTATTCTACATTAAAATAGTCATGAAGGAAAGGTGGGGATTTGCATCTGTAAAACAAAGGCTTGTAGCTGGGACTCAGAACTGTCACGGGCAGACAGGGCAGCTTAGGAAGGAGACACTGCACATAAAATTATAGTAGTGAAAGAGTGGAGGTAAAATGCATAGCTGGGGTAAGAAGGTAGCTCGGATAAGAAGCTGAAAGCAAGATTTATAGCACCTGTTTTGTTAAAAGCACACTTAAATTAACTCCGATTTCCGTGTACTCAGTATTTCTGTACATCAAACTTCAGGAATCTCAAGTTCCACAGCCAGTAGTTGACTTCCAGGGAATAGTTTAAGTGCCCGGTGCCCTTAGGCACTAATTGGCCAAAGCAGAGATACAGTTTGCTTTTCTAGGGTTGCATGCAACTGTTGGACTCACTAGCCATGATCTTTTGCAGCTTCTTTTTTTCCCCCCAATTTTTGCAGCAAACAAAGATTGGACCCTACATTTGCCTTGCTTTGTTTTGTTGTGGTTGTTGTTATGGTTTTCTGTCTGTTTGGTGTCTATTTTTTTGTTTCATTTCGGTTTCAAGGCAGCTATGTGCTTGCTTTAAAAACAAGATATCACTTCCTTGAGCTGTACCAAAATGCATTATCTGGAGGCTGAGTTCAGACTGTGCAGGAAGCAATACTTCTGGCATTTCATAGAAGTCTTTACCATGTGAAGATTTCTAAAACAACCTCATGCAGTACGCCACAAACACAAAGAGGACTCCTTCCATACCATACTTAGTTTTCCCATATGTTGTTCTCTTTGTTATGAGCCTTTTCCATGCTGGATATAAAATCTTTCTCCTTATTTTCTTTGTATCTTATTTGTCTGGATGCACCTTGTAGAAAACAATATTTTAACTGCAAAATCTTTACCTCCTTTTACATAGTAGTGTTGTTCTGGGATGTGTCATAGGGAGATATAAAGATGATAAGCTGCAAAGTGGCAGCACTTTGAGGACTGAGCAACTTGGAATTGTATGCCAACAGTCACAGATCTGCAAATCTTTGTGCACAGTTTTGTGATATGACTTCTGTTTGTGCCCCGTTCTCTGTTTATGCAATAGAAAGAATACCACTTTTGTCACAGATCTGTGCTATAACCACATGCAGGAACATTTGCTTGATATCAGGTTTGATGTAGATAAAATGATGACTGGAGTTCTCTGGTGTTTCAGGAGCACAATGAAATCTTACTCTGTAATGCTGTTGTGTTTTATAGAGCAAATGAGCTTCATGCATCCTGAGTTATCTCATGTTAATGGGGCAGTTACATGCCTCTATACCTATTGAAGCTGACAAAAGACTCAAACACAGAGTTTGCTATGGACCTAACAATCTCTTTTTTAAATTAAATTAGCTTTTCGTTAGCTCATACTGAGTTTTCTTCCAGAGGCCTCATGTTCCTGGTAGCCACCAGGTGTCCCTACTGCCACGTGCTCCAAACCCACCAGTTGCATCCCAGAGGTGGAACATCTCTCCCTCTGCTGCGGTGGAGTTAAAGTCCGATTAGCATTGCTCTGTAGGTCCAGCACACTCACTCCTCATCAGGCATTAGGGGAGAAGTGAGACTGTTGGCACTGCTTGGTAAGACGAAGAGGTGAGAAGGAGGATCAACATGCTGATGACTCACTGTAAATCCTGAAGGCAGAGTGTGAATTTAATAATCCAAAATCTGATTACTTGGGTGGTGACAGAAAGCTTGGTACAGACCCTTTTTTGTAATAGAAGAAATAATGTTTTATTCTGCAAGATTCAAGAGAAGAAATGCAAAAAGTAGAAATTAGAAAAGGCCCTGAATTATGTGTACTAAATACTGGGAGATGTTCAGGGTGGATGATATACAAGATGATATGAAGTGTATCTGGCCTTAGCAGGTTGCTTTTGAACACTTAGATCATTGCAGTAGAAAACTCCAGAAGTCTGTTGTGCCCACTTGGCATGAGACACTCTCTCTGTCACTTTGGACTGGGAGAGCTGAACCACTGATCTGATCCACCAAATGTCCACTGCTGTAACTCCATCCATTCCCAGTCACACCATCAGACATTAGGGTGCTTAGCATCAGTTCAGGATTCACATTCCAAAAGTGCATCATAATGTCAGTCATAAAAACTTTGCTCCAAGCAAAAGGCAAGTCCACAGAAAAGAGCTAGACTACCTCTTGTGGATTATCCCCTGACTAAGCCTTTCTACATGTCTTTTTCCATCATTTCCCAAGGAACTGTATCTTGCTGTTGCAGACATGAAGATGTTACTCTCTAGGACAGGGAATTTCTAAGTGGAAGTAGTAGTTGACACAATCTGGAGGAAACAAACACAGAGGGAAAGACACTGCCTCTCTTCACTGCACTGTCCTGCAGACAGTCTGATTCCAGTTTGTTTATGAGATTTTGCATATTTACATAGATTTATATCTGCATAGATATGTATCTAATTACATATGGGTATAGCTAATATATTCATTACTCATTGACAGAAAAAATACTTCTATATATAAACAACCTAGTATTTATTTATATAACACTTGCTCATTTATATTCTCACAGTTTCATATGAGCTGGCTATGGAGGATTGCTCAGGCTCTGAAGTGCTGCCATGAAAGAGAGACATCCAGAGAAGCTTCCAACAGAGCATTGGTGGGAGCTGGTGTGGGTTCTTCACTGCAGAATGAATCTCCTGTAAGAAAAACCTTGTGGCCTGGCCTAGGAAGAATCCTATACAGAGTAGTTACTCATTCTGGGACCTTGTCTGTGGTGACAATCTCATAGTTTCCCCACTTGCACCTTCATGAGGCTGTAATGGATTAACCCACCTTTAAAGCTTCTATTGATACATTTTGAGTGCCTGCTGTGTCACTTACTCTTGGCCAGAGTCCTGGAAAATATTAGAGAAAAGCATTGTATTCAAGACTCTTGACACACAGTCTGAGGAGCTGGGAATGAGGGCATTTTTCTTTCTTTTTTTTTTTTTCCTGAAACCTCTACTGAGACACCTACATTCCAATTGCAGTCAGTCTAGGCTGCATGGCAAGCACATCTACCACCTAGGTTGCCATCTAGAGGACCCCAGTTCTCCTCTCAGTCTGGGACTATGGTAGTATCCACCCCACTGAATCCAGTCCAAGACTAGGAATGGTTGTGTTGATATGGCTAAATATGAAGAAGAAAAAAGGGTGAGAATCCCAGAGACAGTGAGCAGAGGGCAGTTTGCCATCAAGATCTACACAGGTCTGACTTGTCAGTGACATCTGGATGAGGCATTCTTCCTGTTATTTGGGTTAGCAGGAAGGCAGCTGTGCAATTCACAGCATCCATAAAGAATTTGGTGGCTGGAGGGCATATCTGGGAGAACAGGAAGGAGGAACTGTTTTCTGTAAGATGGGTGTATGGATTGCAAAAGAGGAGAAGGAACAAGGCTTCACAGGATAACTGGCAGAAGAGAAGGGAGGGAAATGGATACAGGAGCAGATGGATCCCAGTGGGAAGTGATTTACTGTGTGCTACTGAAAGCAGAGGTGCTGAGAGCAGGGGGTCATGGGCAGAGGGGGAGCTGCAGACCAAGTTTATTAGAGAAGCCCTCCCATTGAGTCACAAGGTGCAGAAAGGACCCCCTTGCTCTCTAAACTCCTTCCCAGAGAGGAGCCTAGGTGTGGCTGGATCCAATCCTAGTCCCAGACTTTGTCAATGGTTTATGTATAAAGGACTAGATAGGTGTAATTGAACCTTTATACAACTTTATCCTGCTGGATTAAGGATGGCAAACCAGATATATTTATGTAAATATCTATGATTTATTATGATAATGATTAGACAAAAATGTCTTAATCAGAATTATTTACTACACAGTATAGGAGCTGTAACAACTATTATAGTGCACTAGTACAATATTGAAGCAATTACATTAAAGCAACTGTATTAGAGAAATTGTATTAAAGCTAACAGAAACAATTACTAAGTAGAGTTTGATGTTACTCACCCATAGCAATGACTGTGGGAAAATCTCATTTGCTCAGCCTGGAGGAGTAACCTTGAGGGGTATCCCCACTGAAGGGAGGAGTCTCCACACATACATCCCAAGAAGGGGTATGTTAGAAGACCCTGCCATTACAATTTGAGATTGGGCCTTTATAATATAAAGTATTTTATCAGGTCTACCATCTCTTTATCTCACTATGAAGATGTTTAACTTTGGGATTGATAAATCAGACTGGTTTCAGCACTGTTCAACAGCAAAAGCAGTGTGATGCCCCCTTCTTAATTTACCACTGATAGCTTTGCATACAGTTAGAGTTGTTTTCCCCATTGCAGGCAGAGCATCCTGCCACACAGGGGGAAGCATGAGGAGAGGGTAGGAAAATTTAGTTCTTTCTGTAGAAGGGACAGGCAAAAGTGGACAGGTGCTTTCTGCATCCCATCTTGCTCCGATTGTGTGCAGGGGCAATGGGTGGGCAGAGAGGCAACAGTATAGATGAGGGAGGGACAACATGAGGGCCAAGAACTGCTTTCTTGGCCTATGTCACCCTTAAACTCCCAGTGACTGGAGCTGCATGGTCATGATCTTGAACTCTGTGAGTAGCTGTGGGAGGACAGTGATGTATTCCACATCACAGTGAAAAAATGTGTCCTGTTTTGGAGCTGCATGTTGATTTAGCTTTTAAGTAGGTTCAGATTTTTGGCAGTGCATGCCAAATGCTGGTTACCATGAAAGCAATGTCATACCTCCTGTGCATTTGAAGGGGACAAAGTGTTTCTTCAGGCAAAATGTGCCGTTTATCATGTAATTCTACTCTCTGCTGGCAGATGGTGCTGCGATATATCCAGGAGCTGTGAACTGGCTTTTTCAACTCCAAGGGGATGTAAGCAAGCAGCATCTACTTTAAATTTCATTCTGGTATGTTCCTAAATTTGTTTTACTAGGAAATTAAATTATTCTCCTCCTTGCTGTTCTGCTTCCAACTTCAACTCTCTACGCAGGTTGGCCAGTTTTATTTTTGTCTTTGAATCATCACAGAGCTGGCAGGCAGAATGCAACTACAAACCCAAATCTTTCCATCAGAAGAAAAGCTATTCATGTCATTATTCCCCACAATGTAAGGTTTTCTTATGTTTACAAAACGTGCCTTTTGGGCCCATGCTGGTCTTGCAATCTCCCTTTCATAGCAGTATGGAGTTTCTGCCAATAGATACACCAGAGATACAACCTAAAAAACCTCTGAGTGTCACTTCTGCCCTAGTTTTAAATATTTTTTATGTTGTATGTTTGGTACTGTAATCCTTTGCTGATTGTTTTTCTTACAGTGGACAGTGTGACTAAAGGTTTCTCTTAATGGTTTCCTTCTGTGAAATAAAAAACCCAACAACCAACCCATACTCTTTTCTATAGAAAAAAAAGAGTATTTGAAGGAATTAGTGAAGGGTGGGATCTGCCTATTTAGTCTCTAAATAGAAAGGCCTAAAAAGCTTCTGAAAATCAGTGATAGATCTCATTTGCTTTCTAGAACTGCTGTCTAAGAGGTGCTTAAACTCTTCTTGGTTTGCTCAAGAGGCCCCTGGAGCCCTGCACCTTTATTCTTAGAGAGTGGCTGAAATTGCTAGAGCTGAAGACCAGAAGCACCCGGAAAAAGAAAGACTCTATTCCTGCACCCAGCACACTTAGAGCCAGACAAGGATTTCTGTTGCTAGCCTCAGATTTCTCCTGTGAGGGTGTAATGTAAAAGTCCTTCATGTTCCAGGGAGCTGGGTGTGAGACCCCCATTTTGTCCTGCCCAGCTGAGCATCAGGCCTCCTAACCCGGGTTCATGTCAGGCTCAGTGTAAGAAGAAAGAGAGCAGAACCTCCCACCTTCACCATTCTGCCAGAATGCTACATGACTGAAATAATCTGGGTTAGGAAAACTGTCCAAAATAGGTACTTTTTTTCTGTTTTTCTGCTTTGTCCTGGATCTTTTCAGTGACCCATTTTCCAGCACAAACCCATAAAGCTGTTACAAAGCCAGAAAAGAGAACTGCAGGATGTGAGCAGAAGTGGTTGCAGGGAGACTACCTTAGACATCATTTTAAGTGTCCTCACCACTGAGGAGAACATGCCGATGGACCCATGCTCCACACTGAGGAGGAGCCTGGACAGAGGCCTGTCAACTGCCAGAAAAGGGATTGTGCCAGACGCTATCATGCAAAAGGAACCGAGCACTGGTTGTTCCCTTTTGATAAGAAAACAGTCCATCAGGCACCTGATCTGAGGTGGTGTCCAGTTGCATGGGTCCTGAAATGTAGGTACCTAACATTTCCTGTGGATGGCTCTCACTCAAGGGGAGACAGAGATCAGTTTGGGGAGACAAGGTTATCCTCCAACATCTTGAGAAAAGTTTGCATTTGTCTCAGAAGCACCAGGGAGAGGCTTCTGATACTTAAGCATATCTGGAACTTGGGTAGTAGTTTACAAATGCAGCACTTCATACATAACATCAATAACATCAGTCTAGTCCTGCATGGCCAAGTTCTTCAGATATATTTATCTTGCTGATTGCAATTCCACCTGAAGTCACAAAGAATTGATGGGTCTCAGTGCAGAATTTTACCCAGTGCTAGGGCCCAGTTTCAGTGGTGAAGTGCCCTTGTCCCTTGTGCTCTCTCGTGTTTAGAGTAAGGCTCAAATATGCCAGGTGCTCTATATGGCAGAATTCTGTGCCCATGTGCTAATGCACTGATGTGGAGAGGATGAGTATGAGTGTAAGAAGTTGGTCTGTTGGATAATCTATTGCAGGGTAGGACTTGAAACCCAGACAACAGCTGATTTGTTTTTTCCTATTACAGAAGTGCAAAAGCTGGTGAGAATAATCTTCAGAAGCAATTAAGGCAGTAAATTAAATTTGGCAATTTACAGGGCAGTGGCCAGGATAACACTGTCCTTTTCTAAAAGTGGCATGGGTATGTTTCTGGACCTCAAACAGGGCTTTATTTCCATGCGAATTAGCAGAAATATGTTTCACATTCTAATCTGATTTTCTAGGCTAGAGAAAAAGTGGCTAAATGAGCTGATAATACCTGGCACCTGTCAAATGACTTTTTGCCATCTAGAAAGAAACGGAAGAATATATGTTCTGATCTCCTGCTATTTAAGTTAGAGGATGAAGGAAATAGAAGAAGTTTAAGTTGGAAATGAGATCATGCGTTATGCCCTTTGGACAGCATGTAATCTGGCTAATGGCATCATGGAGTTATATAAATAACTTCATTAAAATGAACTTGTTTCAAATGAGCTAAATAAATCAGACTCATTTGTCAAAGAGCTGGGATGAAATAATCAGGTTAATTTAAAACTGCTCACTTGGGGGGATGACTCCTGAATTTGTTCCACCAGTAAAATTGCCATCCGTAGCTTCAGTCACCAGTGGGAGCCCTGAGCCCAATGTGAAAATGAAGACTGAGCTTCCACATCTGCCTTTTCAGGAGCCCCTCTCTCATGTCTGTAGCACAGTCTCCAGGGCTGAAGGTGTGTGTTCCAGGGCGTCTAAAGGATTGTTCAAGACCCACCAGATCTAAGTCCTTTGCTTGTGGTTGTGAGCTGTTCAACCCCTTAGTGTGCACTCTGCTGTTTGCTCTCTGCCTCAGAATGAATTGTGAAATGAATTTTAACTAATTGCTTTTGGTACCTACCGTTGCATTGGTGGGAGGACTACATGATGCTGGAGGTCTTTTACACACACTTAGTTCAATGCTCTGTGCCTGAATTTTCCCTTTTTTCATTAAGGCCTTTGCTTTAGCAGTTTCTGCAGAGGTCAGAAGGATAAATCCAGTTCTTCAGGCTACAGATGAACTTACTCCTCTGTGGTAGGGATGAATAATTACCTGCTGTAAACCCACTGAACTGCAGGAGTCAGTTGGGCTGTGCAGATTTAGACCAACAAAAGATGGGGCTCTGTAGGGAGTGAATGAATAGGAAGACTGTCCCATCCATATGCAGGCTGCCTGTCTGTCTTTCTGACCTTTCTGGTCTACTGCAAACCTCAGATTTTAGGTTGTGCTTCAATGTAAAAATAACTGTCCATGTGTCATCATCATCCATTGTACATCCCAACTTTAACAAATGACCAGTTTTCTCTTTGTTGCATTTTGGATACTTTTCTTTTACATAGTAGAGACAAAGGATGAATGGAAAATGAGTTTACAGTCAGCATTTACAGGCAGATGCATTTCAAACAAAGGAGCAAGAAATCGATTCTTTGTGTTTATATCTTCCAAAATCAGAGTTGTGTGTACAGCACATTGTGCTCTTACACCACGAATCTGCCCTGAAGTTCTTGTAGCTGACAGCTGTGGATTTATCAAATGAGAAACTGAACTGTGAATTCAACTTAGAATCATAGAATCATAGAATCAATTGGGTTGGAAAAGACCTCAGAAATCATGGAGTCCAACCCTTTGTCCAACTCCTGTCTGTTTACTAGATCATGGCACTCAGTGCCAAGTCCAATCTCAGTTTGAAAACCTCCAGGGATGGTGAATCCACCACCTCTCTGGGCAGACCATTCCAATGCCTGATTACTCTCTCTGTAAAGAATTTCTTTCTAATATCCAACCTGAACCACCCCTGGCAGAGCTT
>JAWWEU010000040.1:6595708-6637324 GCA_035583155.1 Acropternis orthonyx
GGGCAGGCCATTCCAATGCCTGATTACTCTCTCTGTAAAGGATTTCTTTCTAATATCCAACCTGAACCACCCCTGGCTGAGCTTAAGCCCGTGTCCCCTTGTCCTATTGCTGACTACCTGGGAGAAGAGACCAACCCCCACCTGGCTATAACTTCCCTTCAGGTAGTTATAGAGAGTAATGAGGTCACCTCTAAGCCTCATCTTCTCCAGACTAAACAATTCCAGGTCCCTCAGCCTCTCCCTATAGGACTTGTGCTCTAGTCCTTTTACCAGCCTCATTGCTCTTCTCTGGACCCGCTCCAGCACCTCAGTATCTTTCCTGAACTGAGGGGCCCAGAACTGAACACAATACTCCAGGTGTGGCCTCACCAGCTTTGAGTACAGGGGAAGGATCACTTCCCTGGTCCTGCTGGCTGTCGTCGAGAGGGCACGGAGTAACTGCACACAAATCAGTGTGATTTTCCAGCAGATCTCAGTTTATTACAATACAGCACAATATTTATATGTTTCTTAGTTTCCACCTACATATTTGTCATCTTAAGATTGGCTAGCATAACATACTTGTTCTATTAGAATTGGTTAGAGTAAGCAACACGCAAACTAGCATGATTATCATTTGAGCCTAGCTGTTATTCATAATTGGTGGACAATAGCTATTCATATAATTACCTCATACTGCTGCCACAGCATATTTTTTGCTTACACTTCTGCTTTTCTTATTCTTGTCTTGCTGCCAACTGCTGCCAACTTCTTTCTTAAGGGCAGTTTATTAATATCCTCCAGGCCCAGGCCATGGCTTGTTCATTATATGTCTGTTATTTTCTAAGAATCCCATAAATCCCCCTTTTTGTTTTTGAAGGAGCCATGTCTAATGTATCATTTTCATTAGAACCTGTTTTACACATCCTAATACACAAGCCAAAATCATCAAAACTATCACTACTACAATCAAAAGTGTTGTACCACGAATCACCAATTCTTTTACCCATCCTGTGAGGCCTAAAGATTGTAACCAGTCATTCAGTGGAGATGGAGATACTATGAGTTTGTCAAGGTTACCCTTCAACTGCTGTAAGCTTTTATGAATGGAAGTAGAATGGTCAGACAAATTTAGGCAGCACATTCCTTCAAACTCTTTACAGCCATGTCCTTGTGCTAAAAGCAAAAAATCAATAGCAGCCCTATCTTGGCAAAACTGCATGTTTAACTCCATCTATGTCAGCGGTAAGTTCAATAAAATCCTAGAAGTGATGTTTAACTCTTTTCTAGCCCAACATCCCAGCCTTCAAACTAACTGTAATGCTTTTCTTGTTCCTACTGGAGCAAAAATAGAGGCAAACCAAGTGCTAGTTACATCCCAGTAGTAAATGTTATCATCACACTGTGGACTCAGCTGTTGAATATCTCACCTAACCCTGTGACTGTTGTTTTTTACAAGTTTGAGCCAAGCTTGTATATCAGGCTTGAACATTGTTAATTTTCCTAAATAACAAGGTCCCCCTACTGCTCACTCGGGTATACCAGGCTAGGCTCTATCACCACAGATCAAGAAATACCCAGGAGGTAAAGCCTTTGCTTTTTCCCCTCCTTCATTGTAACTTTTTGTTTGGGACCAAAAGTTTCCCCTCCTATAGCACCATCACACCAGCTAAGATTTCCATTCTTATAATCATAAATTGGGTTAGTGCTAGTGACGTTTGACCACGATACACTTCTTCTCATGAATTGACTCTTCCCCTCAGTTATGTATGATGCATTAAGCGTAACACATGAGTGATTACCAGACATAGATCCCAACAAGTCCAATTCCTGTGGTGACCCTGCTAGTTATGTTTAATTGCCCAATGGTATCTGCTCCAGCTATTCCCCGCAAATATGTCCCGTTTCGACAACAAAGAGCTGACCTCACCTGAGAGCAGTTATAGGTCTTGTTACAGGCCTGCCACAATAAAATGTCATTACCTAGGTATGTTATATTGCCTCCATAAGCCACAAAGTCATTTGGGTCATAATATGGAACACCAATAAGGCAGGTTCGAAATGGATCAGTAGCAGTAGCTAAGGCAAGACAGAAAGAATCCTGTCCAGTTTTGTTTGCAATTGTGACCCAAATGTTTTGTCTGGGCTTTATGTACGTGTATAACATCTCTGCCAACCAGATTCATAATGATAGGACCACCGTAAACATTCCTGCTGCCATGTGTCTGGGTATACTTCCCATGATCAGGGTATACAAATCAGTTCTCCACAACAAACTTTAACAACTCTTCCCACACTCACAATTTGTCTTTCTAAAATTATAGACTGTAGCGTATGTTAGTTCGGCTAAAGCAATTTGCTGATTATCTCCTACTCTGTGCTACTGAGAAAAGTAAATTGACTTCCCCTTGCCCTTCTATCTGTTCATTCACCAATTGTGCTGCTTTTCGTGCTAGAGACACCTCTCATGTGCGCTCCACACACTCCAGACACCAGAAATGTCTCCACCACGCTTCTGTAGGGCGAATGACTCTCCACCTTTCTCCACCGCACAGCGTACAAAGTCTCAGAAACCACGGCCTACATCGTTGGCAATGCTGAGGGCAACCTTGTATTACGACGACCACTTTAGCATCTGGTGCTACACAGTATGGTGGTATGGCTGAGGGCAATCCCGCAGGTATGACCACCCAGAGTTCAGCTAAGTCTGCGTGCAACCCCACACGGAATGGTGGTACTGTTGCAAAAAGTTCAGCTATGGCAGTGTGACTGGCAGTCTGGATCCCCAGGGCCCTCAGGTACGCTTTCAGGGTCAGCAGCACCTGATGTTGTTCTCTCCTCCATATCTGCAGGTCCTGGGCTCGGTCTCCACTGCCACATAGGGTTTCATGCACTTGAGTGGGAACCACTGAATGCCTGTACTTGTGGAAACAGAAGCATAACCTCAACCCATTACTAACAGTTCACCTGGACCCTTCCATTCTGTAGTCCCTGGCTCCCTGTGCCAAACCTTGCCCTGAGGTCGTGGACATTCATAACCCTGACGCACTGCCTCCCAGTGTTTTGCAATGGGTGGCTGCTCATCGCTCCCTGTCAATGTCAAGTGGTTAAGTACATATACAGCTTTTGCAAGTCTTTCTGCAGGTTCACTATTTTCTCCCCCTTTTTGTTTTTGCAAAAGCTGCTTCAATGTACCATGTGCACGCTCGACTATGGCTTCACCCGTGGGAGAATGAGGAATCCCAGTGATATGAATAATTCCCCATTGTTGTCAGAACAGCCTAAACGAATGAGAGCAATATGCTGGACCATTATCGGTCTTAATTTGTGCAGGGACCCCAAGGCTAGCAAAACAAGCTAATAGGTGTCTCTTAACATGTCGGGCCGTTTCTCCAGTCTGAGTCGTAGCCCAGATAACATGAGAAAAGGTACCCACACATACATGCACATATCTAAGCCTACCAAATTCTGCAACATGAGTAACATCCATTTGCCATAATTGCAAAGCTAAGATGCCACAGGGGTGAACTCCCACGCCAAGGCCAAAGCCAATTTTCTGACAGCTTGGGCAGGCACTGACTAGTTCCCGAGCTTGTGCTAAAGTAAGTTGAAACTGTTTAGCTAACATCCTTGCTGGTTGATGGAAAAAATCATGGGATAGTCGTGCCTGCTCAAACAAATTATGAGCAATGTGTGTATAGGATACCAGAGCGTCAGCCCTGTTGTTACCACTGCTCAGACCAGTAAGGAACTGATGGCTATGGATATGAGTCACAAAGTAGGGTACAGATCGCAACGATACAATTCTACACAGTTGTAACAAAAGAGAGTACAGGCGCAAATTCTTAACTGGCTTTACAAATGTATGTTCAATCCTAGTAACTACTCCAACTGCGTACAATGAATCAGTAACTACATTGATAGGTTTGTCATTCCAGATAACAAATACTTGATAAATTGCAAAAAGTTCAAGCGTCTGCAATGAATCGTCGGCCTGACCCGGGAAGCGGTAACTCTTCCACTCCCTCTCTTCCTGCCACTTGATAGCTGTCGACTTAGATTTCCGTCCTGCATCTGTAAAAACTGTGAGCCCCTTCAGTGGTTTCTCTGACCGTATTGGGTGCTTCTCCCAATCCTGTTTACAAAGAAATTGCAAATGCTTATCCTGAGGGTAATATGTAGAAATTTGTCTGGAAAAGTCCTGCAAAGCTGCTTGAAACAAAAAAGAGTTATTGGTCAACCAATCCAGATACCCATGTTGAATAGGTAGATACAGTACTTGGGGGTCACGACCTTGAATTTCCATCAGGCGTTTCCTCACTTTAACAATCAACTGTGCTAGAGCACTGACTCTAGTCTCTATTGTTGTTTTAGGATGAAAAGGAGGAAAAATCCATTCACTAATCCATAGAATAGGTTTTAGTTGCACTAACAACACTTTCAGATGTTTTTCTTCCAGTGATGTATTTGCTATGATAGCTACAATTGGTTCCCCTTCTACAACACGTGCAGCTTCCTGATTCACTACTTTCTGCATAATATTATCTATTGCCTCTTTCTGTTTACCGGTAACAGTTCTTGATGCTGAAGCATCAGCATCCTGCCCCAACAGTAGCATTAAAGGTGCAATGTCATCATTGGTTATTCCGCAGGTGTTGCAAACCCATTGTAACTCGCCTAACAGCTTTTGAGCATCAGATAAAGTGTCAATTTTTATCTACAAAGTGATTTTCTGGGGTTTCACTGTGTGTTTGGTCACCTCCCACCCTAGATACTTCCAGGGTGCTGACCTCTGGATTTTCTCTGGGGCAATTTTCAGCCCCCTAGCTTCCAACATGTAGCCTAAATGGGTCAGCACCGAGTCAGCATCTAATGTGGACCCTGCAATTAGCACATCATCCATATAGTGATACACCAGATATTGAGGAAACTGTTTTTGGAATGGCTGCAAAGCCCAAACCACATATAGCTGACACATTGTAGGAGAATTTTTCATCCCCTGGGGTAACACTACCCATTCGAACTCTTTTGAAGGTTCTTGTCTATTAATGCTTGGAACAGTAAATGCAAATTTTTCAGAGTCATCCTTATGCAAGTAAATTGTAAAGAAACAGTCCTTTAAATCAATCACCAAGATTGGCCATTCTGCAGGAATCCATGGTAGGAGTGTGTAAACCTGGCTGCAACGCCCCCATCTCCTCCATGATGTCGTTTATGGCACGTAAATCGTGTAACAATCGCCACTTTCCTGATTTCTTTGGTATGGTCAAAATTGGAGTGTTGTAAGGGCTAGTAGATGGCCTAATATGTCCTGCCTCAAGTTGTTCCTGGACTAAGATATGAATTTGTTCTAGCCTATCTTGCTTTAGCGGCCACTGATCTACCCATACTAGTTTTTCTGTCTTCCACTTCAAGGGCAGGACAGTGACCGCTCCTAAAAGGGTGTTACCAATTTTGCACCAAGCTGTGTTAAAGCATCTCGGCCTACCAAAGACACAGGTACTGCCATTATGTATGGTCACACAGAGACACAGCTCCCATCTGGAAACTGCATTTGAATTGGATACTGACTTACTTTAGGCAAAGCTGAACCTCCTACTCCTGCCACTGCTACAGATGCCATGCGAACCGGCCAGGAGGGAGGCCACTGCTGCTGTGCTATGACAGTCACATCTGCCCCAGTATCTATCAACATTGAAAGTTGTTTTTCCTGTCCCTGATGATTTCGCAAAATTAACTTCTCACGGGGGTTGATTTTTTGTGATATCTATTGCAAGGTTAACCAATGCTTGTCCAGTTGAACCAAATCCACCTTTACCTCTGTCTTGGTTTAGTGCCAGAGGCACACAACTATAAAAAGGCACTACTTGGGCAATTTTCTGTCCTTTTGGTATAAACACAGGTGGGGAAAGTGTGTGCACCATAGCACATATCTGACCCGTGTAATCAGAATCAATTACACCCGGTAAAACAATAATTCCCTGTTTAGAAATAGGTGAACGTTCCAAAAGTAAGGCACTTAATCCATGACCCAATGGTCCTTGCATATTAGTTTCCACAACCACAACCTTTGTGTCTGTAAGATACAGATCTACGCCTGTTTCCACATCCACCCCAGCACTCCCTCGGGTGGCTGTGGGGTGGCTGTCCAAGCACCTTGATTTGGTGTCTGCACGCATGGGCGTGGTGCAATCAACTGGGAGTTTCCCTGCCCGCGTCTGCAGTCCACAGTGTTGTGATTGTCTTTATGGCAATTTTTGCACCATTTCCCAGATCTTTCCTTACAATCTTTTCGAAAATGACCTCATTTACCACACTTAAAGCACTTCTTATCTTTTTGTCGTGTTCCTATCAAAGGCTTAACAGCAGCGCCTACAGCAGCCGCCATGACCTGTGCTTGTTCTGCACCCAACATACGCTCCACAGCTTCTAGCATAGCCGCTACTCCTGCACCTTTTG
Source organism: Acropternis orthonyx (assembly GCA_035583155.1). Lineage (NCBI taxonomy): Eukaryota > Metazoa > Chordata > Aves > Passeriformes > Rhinocryptidae > Acropternis > Acropternis orthonyx. The sequence continues at coordinate 6,602,147 of JAWWEU010000040.1, forward strand.
GTAGGTGCGCTAGCGCCTTGCGTGCCTTTTCATTGGCATTATCATAGGCAAGCGTATTCATAAGCTTTACTCATGTGGTATCATCCAGATCTGATGCCCCTTGTAAAAGCAGCATGCAATGGACCAATAAACTTTCCATATGGCTCTCCTTCCTGCTGTACTACCTTTGTGTAGGCTTGCATCACCCCCTCACTTGGAACCAAGATAAGAGCTTGAAAAGCCGCTTCCTGAGACTCACCTAATGCTTCTGGAGCAAACTGTGCCTGCCATGCAGTATCTCCAAAGGGACCCTCCTCTAATAACTGCTGAGCTGTGATTCCATATAAGGGATCCCCCTGCGCTGGTGGCTGATTGGCTATCCGATTACAACTTGCCGTCCACGCATTAAAAACATGTATCATCTGCGAGGGAGATAATATCATAGAAACTAACTGTCGAATGTCAGCTGCAGTTAGCAAATTTGTTGCAAAAATGTGTTTGAGTATGGCTTGTGTGAATTGTGAATGTAATCCATTTGACTGAATAGCCTGTCGCGCTTCCTTAATGAGTTTCCAGTCTAATGGCTGCCAATGACCTAGCCCATCTGGCCCCACTACCACCAGGTACGCTTGAGGAATAATTACCCTCTCCAGTAGTGCATTCCGTATGATTCCCTTCCATTGAACTCCTCCCTCTTCCCTCCCACCACGATGATGCAGCTCACCTGAACCCCCACCCCCCAAAGGCAGAGTAGGGAAGGGCCCAAGAGGGGCCCCGCTCTGTGCAGGCTTTGAGCCAAAAGCGGCAGCTTGCTTCTCCTTTTGGAAGTCCAGACGTAACGCCTCCAGCCGCTGCTCCAATGCCCAAAAATTGACATCTCTCCGGCCACTAGTCACGTCAGTCACCAAGCGAATACTATCTGTAAGTGGCTGTGTGGGGTTACTGTTTCCGTGATCCTCATTAGGTGTGTCCTCCTCCTGGAATGGTGATTCTGGGAGTGGTGGATATATGGACGGGAAGCTTCTATTGTCCGTCTGCTCACCCAGTGGGGAAGGAAGATCAGGCAGAGGTGCAGACCAGCCCTTTGTTTCCTCCGAGTCAGGCAATCCATATCGCACCCCTTTTTTTGGACGAGCTCCCAATTCTGCCATTTTTAGTCCGTCAGATTTAGGTGGTTCGCCAGATTTTGACTCTTTAGGCGGAGCTGGGGTGGGCGCAGTCCATGGGGGTAAAGGAGCAATAGATGGCATAGGAGCTCTAGGGGCCTTAGGTCCTGAGAACAGCGACGGCACCTCGGGAGGCTGCGGATCCAGGGCAACAAAAGCCAGCTGCGTAACCTCCTGTTCTGCCTTAAGTCCATGAAGTGCCTCGCTAACTAAACGCCAGGTCGTGGAAAGTTTCATTGCCTGCTTATCCCCTTTAGAAACTGCATCCCAAAGGTCTTTGCCCACCACTTCCCAGTGAGCTGTTTCAAAAACATCATTGAAATTTGCAAAATGTCCTTTTTCCTTTGCCCAAACCAATAGTGACCACAACACGGCTTACTCATATTTAATGTCTCTCATGGAGAGGATATGGTGGAGGAGTTTCACCACTGCCTCTTCTGTCTTGGTCAGGGTTGCACCCATCTCCTCCCCGGTCGCCTGGGCAAGCCCCTACCCAGGTTTTCCTCTGCTTGGAGGAAAAGCAAAATGGGGCTTACCGCGTCCAATCGTCCTGTTCTTGGCGCGAATCCACAGTGTCGGAGCAACACTCTACGACCGGCTTCCTCTCTGTCCTTCTCCCGCCGTGTCCCTTGACGATCCTGCGTCCCTTGTCCGCTCGTCAATGGCAGAGAGAGGGTCCCTGTTTGGGCGCCATTTGTTGTCGAGAGGGCACGGAGTAACTGCACACAAATCAATGTGATTTTCCAGCAGAACTCAGTTTATTATAATACAGCACAATATTTATATGTTTCTTAGTTTCCACCTATATATTTGTCATCTTAAGATTGGCTAGCATAACAAACTTGTTCTATTAGAATTGGTTAGAGTAAGCAACACGCAAACTAGCATGATTATCATTTGAGCCTAGCTGTTATTCATAATTGGTGGACAATAGCTATTCATATAATTACCTCATACTGCTGCCACAGCATATTTTTTGCTTACACTTCTGCTTTTCTTATTCTTGTCTTGCTGCCAACTGCTGCCAACTTCTTTCTTAAGGGCAGTTTATTAATATCCTCCAGGCCCAGGCCATGGCTTGTTCATTATATGTCTGTTATTTTCTAAGAGTCCCATAGCTGGTCACACTCTTTTTGACACAGGCCAGCAATAAAAAGCCTTTCAGCTCTTTAATACGTGTCAGTTCTGCCCTTTGGTTGTGCTCCAGCACAGGTAAAGGGACATGCGAATGACTTCAGAGTGCAAGAGAAATTCTTTGTTCCCAGAGCACTAATTTATCCAGCTTGGTTGCTGATAGCAACCTCTGGGCTACTTACTCTAGCCTTGTGGGATGGAAGCAACTTGGGTTGCTTTCCTGTTCACCAAAGACATGGTGAATACTCTAACCTCACCCCCTCCTTCTGTTTTAGTCAGCTGGGTAACATCCTGCCCAAGGACAGTCCTAATCCCAGTGACAGGACCTGGGGGGATGCCTGAAGTTATGTCAGGGAAGGTTTAGGCTGGATATTAGAAAAAGGTTGTTCTTCACCCAGAGGGTGGGTGGGTGCTGGCACAGGCTCCCCAGGGCAGCAGTCACAGCACCAAGCCCGACAGAGCTCAAGAAGCATTTGGATGATACTCTCAGGCACCTGGCATGACTCTTGGGGATGGTCCTGTGCAGGGCTAAGAGTTGGACTTGATGATCCTTGTGAGTCCCTTCCAACTCAGAATATTCTGTGATTCTAATCACAGCCTATCTTCCAGTTCCCAGCCTGGTCTGTACCTGTAAACAGATACATGACTGTGCTTCCCTGTGGAGCACTCTGGCCCTGTAGGGTTTCAATTGATGTTTTTAGCAATTTGGGAACTTGTGGGTGTGATGAAAGCCATGCAGTCACCACCCCCCTCTTCGTGGGGTCAGCTCAGGAACAAGTACTGGGCAGAAGCTAAAATGCCTTCCCAAAGTCTTGAATACAGGGGAGCATGACAAAGTGCAATAAGCTGCAGGATTCAGTTCACAATTAGCTCAAAAGAGGGATTAAACTAAGAAATTCTAGACTTATTATCAGGGTTTTACCATTTGCTGAGATTCCCTCTCCCCCAGGTCTGAGTTGCAGGGCGGCTTTCCGCTCCAACAGCCATTAACAAACCTGTCAGCTCACCGAGGGCCAGCACAGCTGCAGCATTCATGTAAGTCACATCTGTATCAAACAGCAGCTGTGTGTGTGTGGCCAGAGGTTGTGCTGCTGCAGTGTATGGGATGTGATGCTGAAGGATGTGCTAATCCCTTAGTAAATGTCAGCGTGCTGCCTGCAGTGGGAATCGGATCAGGTCCAAGCAGAAAACTTTACTTCAGGCTTGCAGACGATTTGTGTTACTGTGAGTTTCCATTATGATAATTTTGATAGTGCAGGTTTCCCTGTATAAGACTAACACACGTTATTCTCTCACTTTTGTGAGGGGAAAGGGGTCATCCTCCTAGGGATTTGAAAGCATATGGAAGATATTGTGGTTTTATGGGTTTTTTTAATTCATGCTAGGTGGGTCATATTCTCCTGATTTATACTGCTGTAACTCTGAATTTTTCCCACCTGGCTGACTTTTGTCAGAATCTGTCCAATGTTCTTTAACAGATTTTCAGTCTAAACTGATGGAGTTAACCTGTAGGATCCCTCTTACTAATTTCAAGTATCAGACTCATTCCTTCAACTCATTTGGAAAAGCTTCTTAGCCATCTTGAGCTAACCAGAATTAAAATAAAGGACAAAATATTACACTCACGAACATATGGCCACTTTCCTGCATTGTAGCAGTTGAGTGCTATACTACAAACTGCATCCTGCTTCCTGTTGTAATTTATTTGTTCATCTGCTCAGTCTTTGTAAAAAGGAATTTGTTCTCAAATCAGCACAAATCTTTAGCTGTGGTATATGGTTGCTGGCAGGACACCTTTCAGTGCAGCCTGGTATCTAGAAGGAGCAGGAGATAGGAGAAGATGCTGGTGATGACAGAGGTCACTGGGTGATGAAAAGAAATTTGGAAAGGACATTTCAGCCGAACAATCTATATTTGCATCTCCTTCTCTCACTAAAATCAAACACAACTTTCAAACATTGATAACAAGGCAAAGCTACTGGCAGGAAATGAGGCATTATATGAATAAAATTGCCAGCTTTAACCACTACTGTAAAGAAGAGTGAAGGGACACCTGGCTTACCTCTAACAGGTGATTCTGAGTTGTCTGGGCAGGAGATTCTTTTTCATCTCTGCAGCTGACCAGGAGTATCATTAGTGATCAGGAAAATCTGTGTTCAGTGGGAAAAAAGAAAAATGTCTCTTACAGGACCAACAAGAAGAACAAGAAATTACAAAATCCCTTTTCCCCCCACCTCGAATGAACAATATGCCAATTAAAATACTCTGGCATCAATCAGCTACTTTGGAAAGAAAATCTAAAGTCATCAATGTTAAGAGGATAGTCATAAGGTCTGTTTCTTACATGTTCTTCCCTTTAAGACAATGTGAACATCCATATGAGCAGGAGGAATTAAAATTATCAGCCCCCAGGATTGCCAGTGTGTAAATACCTATGTATATTCTTAATTTCAATAATGAATGTTTCTATGAATTTAGATCAGGAAAATATGTGCTGATATCCCAAGCTATACAATTTTTAAAATTGTTATTTGGGTATTCAGGGCCTTTTTCAGAATGGCTGAAATCCAGGGAGTCGTAGAAGTTAAGGAGACTGAACTTGATGTCCTTGCACAAATGTTGCAAAACCGTTTTAGGCTTTGTGCAAATTCCCTGCTGAGAAAAATTTTCAACAATGGCAAATAGAAATATTGGACATATATAATATCAGAAATATTGCCAGCTATGGCAAACAGCCCTGTGATTAGAAGGTCTTGGAATTTCTAATTATTTTTGGGGAAAACTACTTCTGGTTACATATATGAAAAAATGCCCAAGTTGAATGCATGCTTGAAACAATGTCAGTTGTAACATCAGCCCTTTCAGGTGTCATAGCACCTCATCCCTCTTGAAAAGACAGCTTTTGGGTAGTGTAGTGTGTATCAGACACCACAGACAGTGGTGAGGAGTAAATGGAAAAGAAAATATGTATTTATATATGCACTGCTGTGCTGACCTCAAGGATTTAATTTGTTGTTTGGGTTTTGGGGGTATTGTGTGTGTGGTTTTTGTGTTTGTTTTGTCTTCTTTTGTTTTCTGTTTTGTTTGTTTGTTTATTTGTTTGTTTGGTTTTTTTGCTTTTCAGTACGGTGCCTTTAACCTCAGAGCTGTTTGCTGTCTGCAGCAGCAGCAGAGTCAGGCCAGTCCATCTCTCAGGTCTGATGCAAGATGCTGCACATTGAGTCTTGGCTTTTTCCTCTCTCTTTCCCTTTTTAATGATGATTTGACTATAGAAACTCCTCTAATTGACAGTAGAGAGGCTCTAGCCTTTTATACCTTGCTCATCCAGGCTGATGGAATTACCTTCACTCCGTTCATTGGTAGCAGCAAGTCAGACTTCAGCACTAAAAAGTAGATTTCAGGTGCAGATTTCCAATGTGCTCCAAACTCATTTCTGAATATTTTCGAAATGTGGAACTGCTTATTTCTGAAGCCAAGGCAGGGAGGCAGGAAAGGTTGCTTGCATAGATTTCATCTACATCCAGCCTTCTCCCAGTTTTCATATCATTCAGAAGGGATTTGTATGTGGACCCTGTAAAAATGCAGTAGGATAAGATATTTTCACTGAGTGCTGTGTGAAATTTTATGAAGTCACTCTCACTCTGTGACCTTCATAGAATCTGCCAGTCAAGTTCATTTTTTCTATTCAGCTATTTTTTAACCTCACAGTGTAATAGCTCCATTATGTGCACGAAGAGCTGAGAGAGACGCGAATAACACAACGGAGTGACAAAAGTCTGATGTATTTCCCCAGAAATCATTTCTATGCAACTTCATTACATTGGTTAGTCACAAAAAATTATCAGGAAGTGAACAAAATTATCTATTTTGTGCTTTGCCAATAAGAAAAAGGTGAGTCAAATTTCTCAGAAAGAAAAAAAAAAAACCTAAAAAGCCCCATTTCATCAACAGCCCAGCAGCATATACGAGAGACAGACAGATTTCCTTAGAAATCTCTCTGGTTTATATTTACTTATTGTAGGTAATAATTACCTTTTGATTTGAACAGCTCTGGGCAAATTTGTTTCATTCTGCTTTTGTAAATAGAAAATGGAAAGAAGTGTGGTATTGTGGTGGGGCTGCACACAGAGCAGATAGACAGGAGTTCTGTCTCCTCACTTCATCTGTGTTGCTGCTTAACCTTGCATGAAGTACTTGTGCCTTGTCCTGGTTGAAAATTATAACTACTCAATTTTCAGTTCACCCTTTTTCTAAAGCTGAGGCTTTTCTCTAAAAAAGTTGTTGATTAAACCAATGGTATGACATACCCCAGTTTGGGCTCCTATATGGGTTTTCACGGTTTCATAGCATGGTTATAACACAGTTTAGTTCCACTCAAAAGTACAAGACTGGTTTTAAATGACAGTTTAAGCACTGTCATATTCTTGGGTGTTTTAGCACCTCTTTCCTTTTCTCTCATCATTGTGAGCCTAGTAGGTTTTCCATTTTTGAGATAAGGAGAACGTTACTTACTGTCTCAAAATACCATGAGGTTTGATTAATATTGATGCAATATCCCAAAACTACATAATTAGTACATTTGTATTAATTTATTTTTTGAATTTGAAATTGCCTCTTTAATTTTGCCTTCTAACTTGGCCACTCAGATGACCATTACCATTTTGAGATAATTTTCAGTGCTGAATCATTACTATGCAGAGGTTGTATGACTCTTCCACCATTTCCCCATCACCATTTGGGTACCACAATTCTCAGTAGAGCACGGGAAGCTGAAGAAGAGCTTTTTTACCTCCACCTGTCTTTGAGTTTTGAAAGGTAAAATCTTCATGTGACAGAGACAGGACAAAAATGGTAGATGGAGGATTCAGGCTTGAAACCTGAGCCAGACCTCAGCCTACCTCCTGCATACCCCGGGCACTGTGACCCTTAGCTCCACGTCATCATTTTTAGTTTCTCCGGTGAGATCTTTTACACCTTCTTTAATCAGCTAAGTGATCTTTAGGTCAGCCACAGATTTCTCTGTCTTGAAATTACCAGTTTCAAGATGGTTTGGACTCAGAGGTACATTCCCCCAGCTCAAGTAAATCCATTTAACACAAACTTCTTGGCTATTCTGATTTTTTTCCCCTCTATCTTTTCACAAATGAGCTTGCTCCATGGTGCAGAAAGCAAGATCTCAACAGACCCCAAAGGTCACATGCTGGAAAAAATATTTCCTGGCCATCTGTGTTCAGGTTACTGCACTGGCAAACAAAGAAATAAATAATGTGAGAAATTGTTTATAGATCTATTAGGACAATTATGGGATTTTTCTTGTGATAAGCATGAAATTACTTACAGATATCTGAGGGCTAATACTTCTTATAGAAGCTGAGAGTCTGGATCAGTGTCCGTATCCATATCCATGTGGCTCAGGATCCTGACCGTGGTGTGACTGCACAGCTGCATCTGAAGTCACACAAGCACAAGGGGAAGAAACCAGGTCCAGCAATGACCTCGTCATGACCGACTTTCTCTGGGTTTTGACCTGCTATGAATTAATGTCCTCACTATCTGTGTAAATGCCGAGTCTCTTCCCTAAACATCAGCACTTGGATACCAGCATGAGTTCTGTTTATTTCCAGGGGCTCTGCAAGCAATAATGATCAAGGGTGAAATATTATCTATCACTGTAACAACTGCTTCCATAGATCCAAAGTGTCAAAGCCAGGACCAGAACCCCTTTGTGTGACCCACCATCAAAAAATAAAACAAAACAAAACAAAACAATAGAAAGATGGTTTTGCCCCAAACACTTTACAATGTGTTTCTCAGAGAAGAGATGGCAGGTGGGTGCGAATCAATGGATTGAGGAATACTATGAAACATGAGGAATACTGTGAAACAGAGAACTTGGTCAGCAGGATCAGCAAAAATGGTGCCTTCTCGTCGTTGGTTTGTTTGGAGGCACCACTCCTGTACATGCTGGGAACTGAGGGACTCCTGGGGTAGGAAGCAGTTATCTGCATTACTCACAGAATCAAATGTGGGTTTTTTGGGGAACCATGCTTTCATTTCACTTGTTTTGAACCAAACCATGTTGTTAAAAAGCAAGATTTGACCTTTGCTCTCACTTTATTAACATCCATAGTTTCAGCCTGTTGTTCATGTCCGTTACCTGAAATTCATATTTGTCAAGCCAGCTGCTGTTTGCTTTGGCTCTTGTTTGATCTTTTTCTGTTATAACTTCAGTGCAGGTTTTATCGACTTCCCCTTTCCACAGTGCTTAGGGACAGGGTCAGAGAGAAAGAATTTCTTGATTTTCCAAGTGGATGAAGGCAGTCACCTCTACCTAACTCACCTCTTGTATAGCACAGACCTTCAAATTCCACATAGTAATTTCTTCATGGAGTGGGAAATTCTGTTACAGCTTTAGCAGTCCTTTCAGAATAATATCTGGCCATGATTTAAGGATTTGTGGTAATATACAACCCACACAACCCCACACATGTTGTTCCATGACTCACCTTTCCTGTCACCATTCTATGCCTTATCTTATTTTTAATGTAAAATTATTTAGCAGCAGCTTCCAGCTGGATCTGATTCTCATTGTGTCTTTTTGTGGGGGAAGGAACCACCTAGAATTCAAAATGTGTTGTACAGGCTGTGAACAAGGTACCTGTGAACAAAGCACCTTTTAATCTTTGAATAAATGGAGGAAAACGGGTATCTTTCCCCTCTTGCTGCAAGCTGTGCTTTCCAGATTTATATAGGTTAATTATGTGTCTATTTTTTTTTTTTTTTTCACTTGCAGATTGGATTGGGAGACTCAGGTGCCACCATTTCATAACCTCAGAAAATATCTGTCTATGAGTGAGCTGACAGTCTCACTCTATAAATATTCTGTGAAAAGGTACAAACCATTACACATACATATTTTATAGCTGTGAAGAATTGGGGACACTCAGCACTGCAGCTCCCATGCACTGAATGAAATGGTGATCATCTTGATTAAAGAAAGATTCTCCCTGCTGAATCAGAATTAACTTGAAGACCTGTGATTTCTGAAGCTGCAGAAAGCCACGCCCTTTTTTATTACAATTATGTTAATTGTACATGGGGAAATGAACCTGATAAGGAATATCCTTGGTAGAGCATAGTTGCATATTTCCATTCTTCAACAGATCTAAAGGGATCTTTTTTCCCTCCAAGCAGCCCAATGGTTTGACTTGGGACATGTTAAGTCAATAAATTTGTCCAGTGAACAAATAGTTAACAGCTAAATAGCTCAATGTGTTGTCATTGCAGGATTTCAGAAAAGTATTAAATAGTTAAGAAAAAATATATGGAAGGTAAGGAGTTGCAAAACCGCTTTAGAACTTTGCAAATTTCTGCCCCGAAAATCTTTCATGCACAGCTGCCTCTCCTTCCCTTACCAGTCACAGGCAATCCTGACTCGACCTGCTTTCTGAAGGACACTGATTTGGTTTCCATTTCCAGGGCATATTCAGCAAGGAATTTCTCTTGAAAACACTAAGTATTTTCACATGAATCTGCAACACAGATGGTCATGGGTGTCTGAAAGCTGCCTTTGTGGTAGTGTGTCATCTTTCTTCAACTTTCAAACTTTTATGCATTGAAAAGCACTTTTCAGGCCAACAGCACCTCTGCATGCTGATGGAAGTTAATTACATGATGCCCTCTCCTCTCCTTTCCTCTCCATCTCAGCGATACTTCTTTCTGCCTGACACTGCAGACCATCCAGGTATAGACAGCAATGCCCTACTGGCTTTACTACAGAGGCAGCTGATTTCTCTTTTAGGGAGGTAAATACATATTTACTCCATCTTCATTGTCTGGGACTGCTACTTCCACAAATCAGGTCCACAAAGACAGTAAGAGGCATCCTGACAGTGTGGAGTTTGGGGAAGCCCTCCCTCTGAATCAGTGCGATGTGGCCTGGGCTTGAATTGTGTGAGCCACACTGTGGCTGCTGGCTGGATCAGACAGGGCTGTGAGAGCAGCAGAGCTGGTTCAAAGGAGAGAGACGGGGTCAGTCCAAAGCAGTGGTACAGATTTTTGTAAAAAATGGCTGGATTGTCACTCTGTTGCCAGGAGACAAAACAGCTTAATTCTCTGGCAAACCCTGAAGTGAACCGGCACTTTTAGTCCAGGCATCCATATCCTATTTAGAGTATTAGTGATTTGGAAGGAAATCGAGGGGGAAAGGAGGGGGAGGGAAGAAAGGGAGAGAAAAAAGCAGGTTTGTGTTTGAACCTGATCTTTAGGTACAAGCCGTTTGGATCTTGCAAGAGCCCTGACATACCTGAAAGTACAATACTGGATAAATGGAAGAAAACTCTCTCACTAGTTGTGCTTAAGTTTCATGGGTGTTTTATTGCCATTGGGATGTTCTATGGGATCAAAATACTATTAAAATCTCAGTATATAGCTTTCAGAAAATTGCTGACATGAAAATCACTGTGATACTTCAGCTCTGTAAAAGAAGTCCTGATCTTTAAAAACCAGCCTGGAATAAAATAATTTGTGCTTGTTTTACCACAGGATGGTTTTGATTTTTAAGGAGAAAGTTTCCAGTATAATAAATGTAATTATACCTAAATAAAACTGTGTATAGGAACAAGATAGGAACAGGTGAGGTTTTTCAGGATGGTTGCACCAGAGGATCACAGTCACTGTTGTGTACCTCCGCTAACTTTGGCAGGATTGCAGCAGAGCTGGCCTCCAGGAAGCTGCAGGTTCCCTGCAGAGCCACTGGAGACCTCATCTGCACAGGACCAAGTCACCCAAATCACATTGTCAATACTCCAGTGAACAGAGATGGGCAGAATTGCTTTTTGAACAGATGCTCGCTCTACACAAATTAGCTGCAATACCAAAGAGAACCTTCATGCCTGGTGTGCAGCTATTTCAATCCTGGTTTCAAATTCACACTTTATTCCCAGAGGAGAAAACAGCTCAGGCCAAATGGGGGAGAGTTTGCACAGCTGGGAGTGGCTGAGTGACACATGGAAAGGCCAGAGATGGCAATTCAGCTCTGCGTTCCAAACTTCACTTGCATCAATTTTTGTGGACATTCAAAAGGAAAGATAAAAAGAAATGAGGAACTCGAGAAGGGCATCCTCTCTAACCTTCCCTCTCTCTCCTGTCAAAGCTTTCACCTGTGTCTTTATTAGCAATACTCTCTGCATACTTTGAGTTTCACTAATTGACAGTACTCCTCTAAATTCCTATAGGCAGCCTCCACAAGTGCCTTAAAGATATGTGATCATCACAATCAAAAAGGAACTGGTTATTTCTGTGCGAATTTTGCAGGAAATTTAGCATGCTACAAATTATAATTGCAAACCATCACCATGAATATTCATCTCTTAAAAGAAAAAGGTGATGTGAATGATTTATTAGATTCTAGGCAGTTTGGAAGCAATTGTGCAGCCAGCACAAAGGAAAAGAGTGAGTTTGCCTTCATGAGGTTGCAGTCATTTACAGACTGAAATAACCTCAACATTTTCTGTTTGTTCCCTGAGGCTTTTATAGGAAGCCATTCAGTGTTTCATGGAACTCAAGGTATATTTCACAGTAAATATGACATTCTTTAAAATTTCCTCATTATTACATCTGATCAGCTTATTTGTCTTGGCAAAGGTGTAGGTGTTTCCAGTCCAGGCACTTCGACTCACTGGTACACACAACTTGGATAATATTTCCTGTACAAAGTAGCTGCAAAGCGGGCAATACTAAGAGAGTGCCAAGTGTGCAAATTAAACAGGAAAGACAGAAATAATTGGAATAAACATAGTGTTATGGGTTCAGGAGGATTCCCATGCACAAAATAAAAGATGCTAAAACACAACTGAGGTAGCAAAACAAATGTATTAGTAAGCAAAGCAAATTCATTAGTAAGCAAAGCAAATTCATTAGTAAGCAAAGCAAATTTCTTCCTATAATACAGTTACAATAGCAAAGCAAATATATTCTGTTACTTGTGATAGAAAACAAAACATACCGACCCCTGGATTCTTGACAAGCCACTGAGCAGGAGGAGATGGAGCATGGTACTTGGTGGGAGGGGTAGGCAAGCAGTGGACCTTCAGGGCGTCCCCTGGATCAAAACCCTGTACATCTGGTCCTGCTCACCCCCTCAGCCCAGAACCAGGTCTTATATTCCCCTCTCTGGAGTGGAATTTTGCCAGCTGCAACATCAGCCCATGTGTGGTCAGAGCACCAGCTGAGGCTGCAACAGCTCAGGATGCTGACTCTGGGCTAACAATGGCTCTATTCTCTACTGTTCCTTTGTCAAAGGCCAAGCTCCCACCAGTTTGATGTTACACTAATGTTTCTGTCTTCAAGGTTAAGTTTTCTACACTGAAACTATACAGTATTTTCTCATACCACATGGATGAGCACAACCACGCACCAAATACGAGAGGGGCCTAGACATGGCTCTGGACCCTGACACACCTAGTCTGGTCTGATATGTGATATTTCAATATCTGAGTATTAAATGCTGTAGCAGCTGGAGAGAGCTTTTTGGCTTCTGCGAGCTTATAAGCATCACAGTAGCAACTCATAGAATCATAGAGTCAAAGAATATGCTGAGTTGGAAGGGACACACAAGGATTACTAAATTCAGCTCCTGGCCCTGTGCAGGATACCCCAGGATACCCACACTCATGTGCCTGAGAGCATTGTCCAAATGCTTCTTGAATTGTCAGGGTTGGTGCTGTGACCACTTCCCTGGGGAGCCTGTTCAGTGCCCAACCACCCTCTGGGTGAAGAAGCTTTTTTTAATATCCAACCTAAACCTTCCCTGACACAACTTCAGTCCATTCCCTCACTGGTCACTACAGGGAAGAGACCAGTGCCTGGCACTGCTCTTCCCCTCACAAGGAAGTTGTACACCACAGTGAAATCTCCTCTCAGTCTCCTCCAGGCTAAGCAAAGCAAGAGAACTCAGCCGCTATGGCTGAAGATGCCTGTATTTGGGGTGGAAAACAGTGCTGGAGGCGAAACTTGAAGGAGCTGGACATCTCATTTCTATTGTAATCCAAAGAGTACCTATTTGATCCTCATCATTCCCATCATGCGTAGGCAAAAGGGCAGGATTGCTTATATCTTCAGAGAATTAAAATGTACTCACATCCACATGCTTTTAAAATAACATAGCCTGAATAATCTAAAAGCCATCTGATTTCAATTATTGCTTAATATAGGTTAACAAATCCTAGGAAAAACCATGTGGCATTTGCTTTTCAGTGTAACTCATCTAGAAAATGAATTTAATTTAGCTTTTCCTTAACTGGGTACAGGGAATAAATTGTATTAACTGCTCTTTTCCTTAAAATTTTATTTGTCCTAGAGCTGCACAGGGCACAAATATTTGATTTTAACTCCTAATTTTCCAGACAACTACAGAAATAATATATGAATTCCAAATATTAATGTTTTGGGAATGTGGGATTTTAGTAAATTGGATTCATTTTCAGAAGTATTTTTGAATGTCAGATAATGAAGTATGATAAAGCCAGAATTTATATAGTTTACTAAAGAAATTTTTTTCCCCAATAATAATATGAAGGAATGAATTGTTTTTACCAAAACTGACAGAGATGATGCCAACTTCTATGTTACACTACAGTTTTGAATATTTTTATGTATGTAGGGGAACACATACAAATCTTGTATTTTTCAGAGATAAACAAGGTTACAAGGAATGTGTACCATAACTTGCTCTGGAATACTTTTTGGTATTTTGCAATTTTGTTAGCTTTTTGGTCCATTGCTCTCTTTATTTTGAGGTACAAATACTGGATTTTGTCACTGTTTTATTTCTCATTCCTTTATAAATGCTAGAGAACAGCAAACAATTCTGCCATAATGCAGACCATCAGTCAAATCCTGCCATACTATCAGGGAAAAGCTAGAGAAACGAACGTTTCCAAATGCAGTGGCGTCTCCAGGATTCCCTACGCTCTCAGAGTTTCTGGTGCTCTCTCCTGGATCCCTCCCCATCCCTCCCCAGGTAAGAACAGCCATTGACCACTCTCATCTACTCAACCCAGCCCATAACTCACAAAGGAAACGTTGCTGTGACCACCAGAGATGACTGTGAAGAGCTGACCATGGAATATTTAAAGACGAGAAAATCTGTGTTTTTCCTATGGAAATGCTGTTCCTCCCCACACGAAGTGGCCAAGGGAATTTGCTTGGCTCAAAAACCTCCCTCCACTCTCATGAGACCTGGAGTATGGATTTCATCTCTCGGGCCTCTGGCACATGAAAGACATGGATGTGGTCAAGAGGGTCCAGAATAAGGCTATGGTCAGGGGGCTGGACCACCTCTCCTATGAAGACAGGTTGAAAGAGTTGGGGTTGTTCATCCCGGAGAAGAGAAGGCCAGGGGAGACCTTAGATGAGTTTCCTGTACCTAAAGGGGGCCCACAGGAGAGATGGGTAGGGACTTTTTACAAGGGCATGTAAAGATAGGACAAGGGGGAATGGCTTGAAACTGAAAGAGGGCAGGTTTAGATGGGATATTAGGAAGAGATCACTTGCTGTCAGGGTGGAGAGGCACTGGAACAGCTTACCCGGAGAAGCCATGGATGCTTCAACCCTGGCAGTAAACAAGGCCAGTTTTCATGGGACTTTGATCAACCTGGTCTAGTGAAAGGTGTCCCTGCCCATAACAGAGGGGTCCCTTCCAACCCAAAACGTTCTACTATTCTATGAATCTATATGCCAGCCCAAGGCCAACACCTTATCCTGGTGATGCTCGCGGAGTCCTTCATGCAAAACAAGATCCTGCTGAGTCTTTGCCTAAGGATGATGTCTTCTTTATGTGCTTCCTCTTCCCTGCCTTGCCACAAAACAGTGTCAGTCCTGCCAGTGTGACCTTACCTTGACCCCTTGTTGCCTCAGCCCATTGGTCTCTGAAGCTGCTTCACTGCTCATTCAGCCCCTTCCTGGGGGCCTGCCTCACCTTCTCACCTTTGATCAATCCTGTTTCAGCTTTCTGAGTTAATCCTGAGCATGTCTAGTGTCCTGACCCAGCCTAAAGCAGTACCAGGCTTTGTTCCATTCCCTGGCCATGTCCTACCATGGCTGAAGAAATCCCTGCAGTGGTGCCTCTGCAGTCAGGCATAGGCATTTATTTTGATATGCCTGGAACTGTGTTTGAGGTTCCTAATCTTTTTTTGAGGCTAGGAGAGTCATGTTTCTGCCATTTTAGCTTTCTACTCAATCTTCATTTTGTGGAGTATTCACTTTGCAATCTCACTGTGCTGGGATAATAAAGTCCCATTTACATATATAGAAAAAGACTTTTAAATGCTCTGTAATTAGATGATTCAGAGTAAGAGCCATTTCACTGGATCTGACCCAAATCTGCTGTTTATAACTGTGTACAGTCTGAGCATACATCAGGGTTTTCTCCTGTGCTTACAACAAACTCATCAAATTTGTGGGGAAGTCTGTTTTTATTGTTCTGAGAGAATGAAATACTGTTTTTTCTTTCCTGGTCGCCTTTGAAGCTGGCAACTTTTTTTGCAAGGCTGATCTGGAATACTAATGCAAAACTCTTAAAGTCACATTAAACATCTGATCAAAGTGTTTTGGGTTCCATTATCATGGATTTCTTAAATAGAAGCAGATGGTGTTTTACTGTGTGAAAACATTGAGATTTCCTTCCTTTCAGTTTTATCCAGGGAGAATACTATTCGTATGAATTCTTATGTAATTCATAAAAACAAAAAAATTATAGATATAAAAAGCATGATTCGCAAAACTCTTCCTAATGAGGTAACTTGTCCTTTTCTACATTGCTCTTTATCATACTTTTCAAAACAGAATGTGGAAGCCCCAGGCTCCCCTGTGATTTAAACATAAGCACATAAACAGGTTTTGTGTGATCTATATCTTTTGGTGCATTAATGTACCCCTGGCAATAAAATATGAGCAGGAAATGATGACTGTCCTTAAGCATCACTATTGATAGGGATTAGCTAGGAAGCAAATCCCAGGTAGCAGGGTCACAATGAGGTATTTTCTCTTATAATTTTAATAATTACCTGAAATAACATATAATGTGAAAACTCCCGTGAAAATGTTGGTGGGGCTTCACCCAAATTTAAAGCTCTGTCCATGTAATCAGCTGGCTGTGAAGGGGCCTCAGGTCAATGTTTCTGTCTTTTTCTCCTGAAAAACAGTCTTTTATCAAACACACACAAGTGGGACATTGCTCTCCCCTCTCCATCAGCTTTGATTCTGCTTTATTTATTTATTCATTTCCCCAGAATTACAACTCATTTACTTTGTAAATCTGCTGGTTTGCCTCTACTTTTTTTGACGAAGAAAGGTTGTTATTAGGCTTCAAGGTTACAGTGAAGACTAAGAGAGGAGTTTATTCTATTTTCTATCCCAAGCTGCTCTCTGAGGCAATCCAGGGCAGTTCTGCATTACAGCAGATCCAAGAGGTGATTCTCCTAATGATGTGATTAAAAGCAGATCTTCTTTGGGTGACAAAAGTGGATTTTCAGGAGATGATTTTATGAACTGAGCAGGCAGAACTAGTTCTGTAAGACAGAATTTGTCCTGTCTGTTCTAAATCAAAAGGAAAACTGGATATATGTATTTTTTTTTCTTTGCTGTATGGAATAATAAGGACTTCAAGAGTGTCAGACTATTACCATGACTGATATAAAGTGAATCCTGGCTCTCAGCGTGATGAATTTTGCATAGAGGTTAAGAAAGATAATGATCTTCATAAAAGCAGCTCCCAGAATTGCTGCATGAGGCCAGGCGTTTCAGTGCCTGGAATGTGGATGAGGTGTCCACTGCCCTGGAGATTGCTTCCAGACCTGTGTTTCTAAGATTAGCAAAGGCTCTGCTTTTGGTTATCCTGCATAATGGTATCATGTAAATGAAGCATGTTAGTTTAATATAAATTGCACAAGATAGCTTTGCATTTCTGCTAAAAAAAAAAAAAAAAAGACCCTTTTTCCTGGCCAAATATCAAAGCATTGTTAAAACTTGTAAAGCATTTCAAATTCAGTTTCACTGTGGAGAAAGCTGCAGGTTTTACAGTTTTGGAAAATAAGGAATTCCAAACACGGCATTTCAGCTTCACCAACATCACTCTGTTTTGACTTGTGGGCCCTGGCCTAGAGAAATATCCTCATGTTTGGATGCAATCTTGGAGAAAACAACAGTCTTGATATGGGGTCAAATAATTTCAATACTTCGTAGGAGCTCTGTTAGGGTCACATTTAATCCTCGTTGAAACAAGTGGAAGTACTCTTTGCAATGTCAGTGATTTTTAATCATCCTCTGAAAGCAGAACTAGTTTGGGATGCCCCTGAATAAAGGTGTACCTGCAACACAGACACTTGCATTTTAACAAGCTGTCTACGACTATCTTAGCCAGTGGAGAGAAATATGGACGTCATTCATCCTATTTTCATGCAGATGTCTGAAATAAGCTGTGAGAATCCAAGTGCACAGCAGATGGCTCTGAAATGTTTGATACTCCGACTGCTCCACCCTAAAAATCAGAGAAAGCTTTAGGCTATTTTTAGCAAATCAGTATAACAGAACAAAATCCTTTAATAATTCAATGCATAACAATCATCCCACCTTCTTTTTCAATCAAAACTGCAGTTGGTACAAGTCACACTTATTCTTAGCTCACTCAATAAGCACGTGTTATAAACTCAATGCTACAATTGCGTGGAGATCCCACAATCTCTCCCCACACAGACTCATTGGATATCACAGCAGCTTTGGTTGACCTTTGCCAGTGAGACCCCCTTTTCCATAGTTTTAGTTGCCAGCTTTGCATCAGCTCTGCAGTTGCCAGCTTTGGGAGTTCCTGACACCCCTTCGGGATGTTTGGCACAGCAGGTTGACTTTGTTTCAATATTGCTTTTCCTTGCCTATCACTCTGCCAAGCACTTTTTAAACCTTTGAAATGCGTAAAGAAGCTTTAAAGCAAGAGTAAAATGAGCATCACTTAATAAAATGCAAAATATGAAATGAGTTATTAGATTTAGAGTCACATATCAGAAGATAAATTGTAATATACCTTATAGTTTCCTTCGTGCTGGTAATGGGATGTCTGAAAACTCTGTGGTGAATGTATTACAAATGGAGAAGATCCTGATCAGCTGGCCTGAGCCAGGCTTACAGTGCAGCAGCACAAAACCCCAAGCATGTTGGATGGCAAAAAGTCAAACCAGACCTCACATCTGCACTACTTTTAAACCTTCAGGATTTGGAGGGTTTTTGATCCTGTGTATTTCCACTGCCTCTGGATGACTCACTTTTAGGTGATATTTTATTCATGAAATCCCATTTGCCTGTGTTTGTTTGAGACACACAAAAGGGTACCCACTGAAAGCAGCTTTTAGGAAAACTAGATCTTCAGGTAGGTGCCAGTGTAGAGAGGACAATTGCAACTGAAGCAGGATGAAGCATCCAATTCATCTTACAGAACTGGCCACAAAATGTCTAAATTTTGCTGCACTATCAGGGACACAGGCATGTGGTTGGTTCTCCTTTCCTTCCAAATGCTGAATGCTTTCCTGTGATTTCCTGGGGAGAAAAAAGGGAAAGTACTTGGCAGTATAATCCACCTGCATTGACTAGACAGGGAAGTGTTGTACTTGGAAAGAAATTATAGCTTACTCATTTGCTATGTCTGACATAGGACCTCTTTGTGGTTTGGCTTCATGAGTTTTTCTCTTTTGTGTTTGTTTTGTGTTCAGCAGATTAAAGACCTGTTTACCATTGGCCTCAGGCATTGATGGATTACCAATAGGGCAGCAGCCTGAACATTCAGCAGGGCAAAGCATTCCCTGTGTCCATGAGTGCCCAGTGACATCTGTCTCTGTTCAGCTGGTCGTGACACAGCAAGGAGAGGACTGGGTCATCTCTGTTACCCCTAATGCCTGTTGGGTCAACTGGGACATTTAGGGGTCAGCTGAGTGACCTCTGTTTGGCCACATCAGTCACCACCAATATATATAGGTATGTGTTAGATGTTAGATGTACATGTGGTAATTAAATATAAATATAAAATAAATATCTCTAGATTTAAATAACAGTGAAGTTTAGCAGAAATATGCTGGGAAATAAGAATATTCAGTGTGCAGGATTTGTCTCTGCATGTGGGAAAGTGATAGAGAAGTGAATGGTGCAGCTAAAGCAAAACCACCTAGTTGTTATGACGGGTGAGCTGAGTACATCTCATCAGCTCTTGAAAAGGCCTGTAATTTCATTACCCTGATAAATATCAAGGGTCACTTTAAGTCTTAAAACAGAGATTGCTTCGACAAAGCTTTTAACCTCAGGCTGACATTTTACCTTACCTTCCATGGTAAAGCACATTTTTAGAGATTAATTCAAACACACCATTCACTTTGCAAAGTTAATTTCAAATTCACTCCCTCTGATCTCTTGCAGGTCTGTGGGTTTCTAATGATGTGTTTGTGTTTTTTAAAGCCAGAGGTACTAAAGTTTCACCTTGCCCTCACCTTCACTATTGCTCAAATAATATCTAGGGATGAGTTAATAGATAGTTTCATAAGGATTTTAAACAAATCTTTCCATCCCTCAGCAGGTGATGAAATGCAGATAAAACAGAAGCAGAGCTCTGTCATCTTCTTCGTCTGGAATGGCAATGTGTTGGCTGTTTTGATCCCATCCTGAGATACCTGATCCTCCTCACGGCCCTGGAGGCCTGGCTGACTTCCCCTCCAATTGTTTGTGCCCAGGACCAGGCTCCTTCTGTATCTGTCCTTGGGCATCTCTAGGCTGTAATGGGCATCCATGTGGCAAGGACAAGCAGACAAGTGCTCCAGCATGAGCATCTGTGGTCCTATAGAAGCTTGGATCAAGGAGACTTGCATTCCACTTGCTAGATACTGCACTTTTGGCCGTAATCAACTGGCAGACAAATCCTCCCATCTTGCTGTAAGTCCTTTCAATCCAAACATCTCAAAGGCTGAGCAAATACTAATTTACAGAGAAAGACATTGAAACAAAGGAATACAAAATGGCTTCCCTGAGAGAACAGAGCCCACAGTTCGGTCTGGTGAGGAAGACCCATATAAGCACCATTCATCTCTTGGGTCTATTGAACCTTAAGCCTTTAACTAAGGTGTAAGTTTTGAGTTGATGTTCTGCAAAAGAATAAATTTTACCTGTAATGAGTCAGTGGCAGTGATATGAGTGGAAAACACGTCCCTGGAGTGCTTGTTTTGCCATCACACACAGCTCTCTCACAGGGACTTGTCCTTACAGTGCGGTTCTACATCTTCATAATCAGTGGGGCTGGCACATAGCAGAATCTTTGTTTGGAAAGCAGGGTTTAAAATGAATCAGAGTGCCTCACAGACTTTTAATTTAATATATTTTCTTTCAAGTGAGTTTGTAGGGAAAGTGGAAAGATGTTGGGGAAAATGCATCTTTGGGTAGGTAGTAAGTTAAACTGGTTTTAAAGAGGGGGGGAATCAAACACCAACATAAGCAGTAGTGAGGAAAACAAATTCGTAAGGGAACAATTAATAAAGCATAAAAATTACATTTACAAGTATTCTACTTAGCTTAGTGCCACTTGAGCACTAGCATGTTAACACAGTGGGCTATTTATAGTGCAACAAATCACCTCACCCCTTAAACTGCAAATTTACCTTTGTGGATTTTGAAGGCTGCAGTGTGTTACCGAATTTAAAGGTGCTGACAGAGCAATCAGTATTTTTGTGGAGCAAATCAAACTGAGACTTTGTGTCAAAACAACATCATCCTGAGGGAGCTGGAGAAGTAAATGATGTGCAAGGAAAAGTATTCCCTCTTCAAGCACTGCTGTATTGCCTGTGAAGGAAGCAGCTTATACTCCTAATGATGCCATAATACTCTTTAATCTATAGGACTCAGAGCATCTGCTTAAGACACAATTCACTCTGAAACTACATGGGGGGCAACCAAGGCTGACCCTGAGACATCTCCTGAAGGTGGGGACAGGGCTGATGTGGTACCTAGGTGTCTGCTCCCTCCTCTTGTAGAAAACCACGCAAAGCCCAGCTGTCCTCTAGATCTGCGCATCCTTTCCCCCAGGCAAGTGGTCTTCCCTCTTGGCAAGGGGTGAAAGCCCCCAAGATGGATGGCTGCTCCTCTGCTGGGTTTGTCCCCAAACCTCTTTTGTTCTCTGAAGATCAATAGAGTGAGCTAGGTTTAATGAATGAAAAAGTGTGGGAGTTTTAGGAGAGCAAGGCTGTGAACTCAGCAAGACAGGCAAAGAGTTTACACGTTGTTTATTTTTGGGCATTCAGGCATCTGCTTGCTGCACCTGAATGGCTGCAGAAATTGTTTTCAGAAATTAATCATAATCGAGCCTGATGCGTTGGGTAAATACTCTATGAGTCATACAGAGCTGAACCGCAGAGAACCCGAGCAGTGACTGCTGCAGTGTTAGGACAAAGTAACTTCTCAAAGAGATGATGCATGTGACACTTAGATGTGCTCATCTAATTGGAATAACCAACAGAGAGAAGAAGAGCTTGTTATGAAGGTTTTGCATTAGCACACACATTTGATGATATTTATTGCTTCCGGGACTGGTGATGATGAGGCAAAAGGCTCCCAGGTGCCAAGAAAGCTTCCAACAGCACTGTGCATTTTAAGCTTTCCCTGTCATAGCTGCAAGACTATCTACCAGCACATGCTCTGCTTTAACTCACATAGATCCTTACCCAGAGGAGCAGCCTGATCTAGTGGGTGGCATCCCTGCTCATGGCAGGGGGTGCTGGAACTAGGTGATCTTTAAAGCCATTCTATGATTTTATGATTATGAGTCAAGAGTGTGTTGCATGACTATAGCCTCCTTACAGCTGAAGCCCCACAAATATAGAAGGGACTCTACATTGACTTGTAGGTCAGCCTGTCAGGGCAGATCAGTCTGCTTGGTCACAGCATCACCTTGAATTCACCTTGAAAAGATGTGCTTGCGTAGGGCCAGTGCTATTTCACACCCATGTATGTGAGATCAGTCTTCTCACATGATGAATTACATCTCTGGCTTCTACTAAAATGACTTTGTTGCAGTCTCTGACATTTAGTTGGGTACTTTTTATTTGGAAAAACTGGGGTTTGAAAGTTTACAAAGGCTCTCATGGGAGCAGAAAATCAATACTGTTGTTAATACTGAGTTACTGTCGTTTGCGACCATTGTGGGAGTCAATGCTATCGCCAGCATCAGCAAAGTTCATTTTGCTACCAACCATAGCAACAATAAGGTAATAAATTATGTCCTATCTACAAAAATTCCTGTTTTTCAAACAGGTGGGGCTTTCTAAGCACTTTAATGTTGGCTCAGGATGGCTCCCACCGATGTCCCTGGGAGAGCCTGGCATTGCTTTCTTGGAAGCGTTTGAAGAGTGAGGAGATATTGCCATTGATTCAGGGGAAGCAGAAGGACCTTTGAGAAACCATTGAAAATGTAGCCTTCTAATCACAGAATCTTTCATCAAGACATCAAGATAAAGCAGGTCAATACAAAAAATGAGTGCAGTTTCCTTCCAGGGGACAGTCTCATAGAATCACATAATGATTTGGGTCGGAAGGGACCTTTAAAGGTTATCTGGTCCAACTATGTGAAAGCCTTGTGACATTTTGATTTTTATTTTTCTACAGAAGCAGGATGCTTCTGGTAGAGTGGATGGGAGAGGGAGTTGTCCCCACCACACTCTGGGATAGTGGGCCCTGACACTTTTGTGATGGTGCAAGGGACAAATTGTGACTGAAGAAGTAGGGTAACATAGGGGGACTCTTTGGGCAGGGGTACAGCACTGTGTGGTGGCTGCTCTGCCTTCTGCTCTTTCCT
The DNA here is from genome assembly GCA_035583155.1 of Acropternis orthonyx. Lineage (NCBI taxonomy): Eukaryota > Metazoa > Chordata > Aves > Passeriformes > Rhinocryptidae > Acropternis > Acropternis orthonyx. The sequence continues at coordinate 6,625,301 of JAWWEU010000040.1, forward strand.
GGAGCCAAGGATGTGTATCAGCAGAGCCCTTGCTATCCTAGAGGGAGGGTGATAAGCCTCAATATAGCTGGCATCACTACAGAAATGAATACAGGATTAGCCCAAATAACTGTTCTTTACTGCAGAAAGCTATTTATTCAGTGTCATTCCTCTTAACTTAGTTCACACACCGAATCAGCCAAAGCATATAGATTTTAGCTTTCTAATAGTTTACACTACATTACTTCTCAGATTACTCACCCAGCCCCCACAGATGGCATGTCTTCTTTGGACACAGCCATGTCACAATGGGTCCCTGAGAGTCACCTAATGAGGCTTGGTTTTGCACACAAAGTCAAGAGAATCCTCATTATTCAATACCCTCTTGCTACCCAATAGCAGATAAATAGCTCTGCTGGGAAAAGGTGCCTGTGGATGGATGCTTAAGAAAGTCTAATAGCACCAGTAAAAGGCTCTGGATGCTGACCCTGCTGTTTGTCATGTGGTACCTTGGAAATATTTACCGCTCCTGTTCCTCCGTACTCAAAAAAACCCCCACGCCAACTGATTTTAATATAGTGATCACCTCTTTTTATTCTATATGTGCTGGGGTGAGAGTCAGATGGTCTATACATTTTGAAAATGAGTATTTCCCCCTAACTTTAGAAAACAAAGAAGAAGCCGTCACATAATATGTCTATCTCAAATGCAGAGAAATTTTGCTTTTACAGCTGAATTTCTTGTGATCCAGACTCAAGCAAGGAAGCTTACCTCTCTAACCTTTCTTCTCCAGGCTTGTAGATAGAAATGGTGAAGAAGTGCTTTGAGTCTTTTATGTCTAACCTTTGCATGGCTAATACTAAAGTGTATGTATTCAAGGAGGTGTTCTGGTGCTGAGCCATGCGCAAGATTTACAAGAAAATTCAATGAAAGTCACAATGAGAGAAAAGATGAACAGAGAAATCACAACTGGAAGGCTCCCAGATGTTTAAAGTGGATCCAAAAGGTGTAGTTTGCTAGAAGAGCAGAATACAGACACTCTGAACATCTCCAGGAGAAGAGGTGAAAATACAGCATTGAGGAACAAAGGTATGAGGAGAGGAGAGAAAGGGATAAATGCTGAGTGTTACATACAGGAGTGAGAATTATGAAAAGGAAGTACCAGAAAGCCTTTTTTTCCAGGGTTTACATCAGGAGGCTGTAGCTATGTGACAAGGCCTGCACACTCACAGCCCAGCAACCACTGTCCCAGGTCCCTGTGCTGCACTCTGGCTTGGGTACAGATGTGGCTGTAGAGTGCAGTGTGTGAGCCAGTCAGACATGTACCACTTAATACACACCCAAAGCTGGAGAACATGAACCTCATTTAAAGAGGACACTTGGCAGCAGAAAATTATCTAGAGTGGGCTTCATTTCACCATGTATAGGTGTCTGTATCTGAGCTGCCTATGCAGTTAATGGAGAAAGAAGACATTCATCTCCTCTTCAAACAGATAATTAAAATATGTCTGATGAGTGCTACCTTCACTTTCAGCTCTGGATGCTTTTGAGTACCCTTTAAATAAAGGTCCCTGATGTTTTTTATAACATATTTTTTAGAATAGGGTAAATAGTGTTCTCAAAGCACTCCAAGCTGTGGGTGACAAAGTTAAGTGAGGTGAATCCCAGCATCAGGTTTTTCCATGGGCTACAGGAGAACCTTAGAGAGATCCCACTACAAATGCCACACATTTTTTACAGTGACTGCTTAGCCATCACATCAGCCCTCTCAGCAGGGTCCTCCAGACTATCCTAGGGTGGAGTCATTACGGTCCTTCAATGACTTGAAAGTCAAAGTGATGTCTAAGTAGGTCAGACCTGAACCAGAAGCACGGGTACAAACATTTTTTTAGTATTGCTATGTATCTTGAATTTCCAAAGAGCTTGAAGAGCTTGGGAATCCAAAAGTAAGATCATGTGTATGAGCAAGCATGTATTTTAAGGCTATCTTGAACCGCACTTAATAAAGCATCAGGATGACATGATGTCTTGAAAGAGTGTTAATTTTTGTTTCAGGTAAAGTATTTCCTCATGGAGAGTGTACAGATTACCAGGTTATCTGGGAAAATATATGAAGAAATGTCTGAGGAGGACATTCTGTGGTAGAGCTCACAGATGGATTTGTTAGCAAGTTAAAAGAACATGTTATCTCCTGTGAGAAAACTGGTTACTGCTGTAGAGCAATGACAAAATTTAACCACGTGCAGAGTCAATAATGTTACAAAATGAGGTCCCATGAAGCAACGCCATGAAATTGCTTTGTATTGATTAGCTTTTCCAAAAGTTGCAGCAAAATGTGAGTACAGGCATGGTCTTTAAGGCAATTTCATCAGACACAGGCAGAGCAGAAAAGGGTTAATAACTTCATTTACCGGGTGATGTATTCCCACGCAATCCACTGTCAACCTACAGGCCTGACTAATCCCAAGTGTAGTCACTAATTGCTGTCATCCAAACAGTAGCTGGCAGCCATTTAATTTTCCCTTTCACTTGGTGTCATTAACATTAGCGACATATGGCTGTTTCCCTGCCCCAACTCAGTGGCTACCAGGGAAACCCTATGGCTTGAGCTTTGCAAACATAAAAGTCCATGATTAACTTCCAGCATCTCACTGGTGTCAGGAAGAACCATTTACAGATCTAGATCCTAAATGCCTAAGAGCTGTTGGGTTTTTCTGGGCATAACTTACAACAGGAGTGCAAAGGTACACATTTTAGGATCATCTTTAACTTATACCAGACTGATGAAGAGGCACAATAAAATGCAGGCAATTCTGGAGATGTACCTTGAAACATTTCACACAGTTGGTGCAGTATAAATTATTAGTTACTACTTTGCTTTTTCCCTTTCTTTTTCTTTTGTACTTGAATGTAGCAGAGCAGTGCAATTGTTTGTAAGTCAGATTGCATGAATCTTCTGAATTACTTTTGTATCCTCTCACTTGACTCAAAATATTAGGTCAAGATTTCAGATACAGATCTCAAATTCCCTGGTATCACTGCATGCTAACTGTTTCTGATAGATTTAAAACTCCTTTACCTCTGCTGCCTTATATATAGGTTCTACTTTTTTGTTGTTGTTAAAGTTATCCAATATGTCTCAAATCCTGCCGTGCTTTCCTCTACCTCATTTGTTCCTGTCTAACTATGCTCATTAATTTTTTAAATAGCATACTTTTTTTTTCTTTTTTTTTTTTCTTTTTTTTTTTCCTTTTCCCTGCTGGCCACATGCTTACTATGCACTGCAGATTTTTTGCCATCCTGCTCTCAGGTAAGATTTGCAGGATTTAATATCACAGGCATTTCAGATCCTGTTCAAATAGCACAGCAACCAAAGTGACAATATTGCTTTTAAAGCTCAAGAAATTTTTGGACCTTCTGTCATTTGGAAACATAAAGAAAGAAAAAAAAAATAATCTCAAATCTTAGTTATTTTTCTTGCTAGGAAGTCAGCAAGTCCCACAGTAAGTAAACAAGCTTTGGTAACATAGTAACATACAGTGAGCCCCGAAGAAGAATATCTAGCATTTTATTTGTAAATTGACTTCTTTCCATTCTGAGTTTTAGGATTAAATAATTTAGTGGAGCAAAAGGGTGACAGAGCAGCTGACAAAGCATACTCTGGTACTCCCTTTCCTCACCCATCCCTGAGCTCTATGGGAGGTCTGCTCACCTGAACTGACTCCTGCTATGTTGCCTCCTTGAGAGTCCCTGGGAATCAGAGGTACATGGAGGGCAGCAACCCTCACACTGCAGAGGACAACTCTGTCAGCAGCCCCCCCAGATCTGCTTCCCACCCTGAATTTTTATTCCAGGTCAGCACCTGCAGCAAGAAGTGCATTTTTTTTCCTGCAAATTGACCTTGTACCCATTTTCCTGGCATGCTGAATCGAAGCAATATATTTTTTCCCCCCATGTACTTTCAGAGTGAGTCCCCTGCTGCATGCCTGTGAGAGCCTGCAGCTTTGTGTGTTTTATTTTAGCAAAAATAAAGGGAACTGCTGCTCCAGCTGAAATCAGTGTTCTTCAGACACTGGATTTCATCCTGCAGTTAAAGTCAGCAACAAATCCTTGGGACCAACTTTGTGACCTACCTGGTCCAGAGGCACAAAACATAAGCAGCTCCACAGTTTCTATCCTGCTTTCCATTTTTTTTCTGGAAAGATACTTTGACTTTTTCATGTAACAGTTTACACAAGGTACTTTGTTTGGTACCCTGGTAGCAATGGGGTCCATCAATGTAAGCACCATCACCTGCTTTTGTTCCTCCAGCTGGAGCTAAAAGCAGATCAGGCTTGGTATGAGAAAGTGAATAGACAAACTCCATTAGCAGAGTATCACAGAGCTCCCTTCCTGACTGCTCCAGCAAGGAGCCCAAATGACATCAAATGAGCAAATTGAGCCATTTTTATGTTAGCGTAAAGTAGCAAGGACACCAGCCAGGGATGGAGAAAGGGCTTACATGATGCAGGCGAAGATCTAACTCTAGCCCTATACCCCTCATCTCTTTTCAAGAGGTGAATAAAGGCTGAGTCAAACCTAGATCACAGTGAGCAGGAACTGCAGTAAAATTAAAAGAAAAAAAAAAAAAGCACTCAATGAACTGAAACAAAAAAAAGTGTTATGTATTGGAGTTTGAAAAGGTGGATCAATAGTGACAGGAACATCCTGTACTAGCCATGAGGAGCCCTGTATCTCTGCTGAGATTTGCTGGTTAGATAAGAGGAGGCAGAAAGGAAGAAAGACCCAGGAGGGAGCAGGGAAGTGAGGAGGTTTGGCAGAGATGCCAGGGAGGCAGAGTACGGTCAGTGCCTGAGGCAGCCACACACTATATTAGGAATGAGCAGTTGGACATTGCTGGGGAAGGGGACATAAAATCCGCACTGAAAGGCAACCACCGAGGGAGAAATGAACATAATTCTGGGCTTAATAATAATTTGGGTCAGGCCAAAAATAAGCTCCTGTCCCATCTCACGGGGGCTGGGTCGCTGTCGTGCTCTGGCCAGCAGCTGAGCGGTCCAGCACACAGTTCGCATGGTGGGATCCCGCCTTGAAGCGGGGCACAGACATCCTTAGCGCCGGAGGAGCAGGGGTGCAAGCAGCCGGCACTGCCTGGCGCTGCCTTGGGCAGGGATGGGAGCAGGGGTGCCAGTAACCCGGCAGGGGACGGCGGGGAATGCCGAGCCCGGGCTCCCGGTGGTGCTTGCGGAGTTTCGCTCCCCGCTACCGCGCCTACCCCGGAGCTTTTGGGGCTGGGGCTTTTGAGGATGCTCCCCGCTCCCTTCGCCACGCCGGGGCTGGACCAGGCTCAGCAGCGTGCGCCTGCGCTGCCGGCCTTCCTCCCTCTCCTCCTCCTCCTTCCCCCGCTGCCGGCCCCTCCTCCCGGCTCTGGCGGTGCCGGTTGCCGGGGCGGGCGGCCGGCGGGGCCGCTCTGTCCGTCCAGCCCCGGGGTTATGCCCGGCTGCAGGCGGGGCGCAGGGCCAGGGGCAGCCCGCGGCCGGGGCTCCGAGGTGTTCGGCAGGAGCAGGGGGCGGTGATTCCCACCACCACCCCCCGCCCTCGTGAAGGGGGTGCGCGGGCGCTCCGCGGCGAGGGAGGAGGAGGAGGATGCTGCTGCTGCTGAGGATGCTGAGGATGCGGCGGGCCGGAGCGGAGCGGGGGTACGCGGGCAGCGCCTGGGTGTGCTGCTGGCTGCTGGGCTGGCAGGCGGCCGCCCTGCAGCTGCCGCCCTGCGAAGAGGTGAGATTTTCCTCCTTCTCTTGGGGTTTTCCCCATCCGTAAGGGCGGGGGGTGAGGGTATGGGGGGATATGCACCGGCTCGTGAGGAGGGTGGCAGCCCAGGAAAGGGGTGTTGCTGGTTGGTGCTGACCCCCAGGGCTGTTCTTGGGACGATAGAGGGGTCAGACCCACGGGGAAGGACCCTCCACCGCGGTGCGGACGGGGACTCTGTGGGGCGGCCGCATCACGGGCGGAGCGGCCCCTTTGGCCGTGGGTCGCGACTCCCTCCAGGTTGTCGCTGCTTCCTCCGGTGCGTGGAAATAGCAGAACCACCACACCTCCCGCCACCCCCCACCCCACTCCCCCGCCTCCAAACGTGAGAGACGCGGCAGGCCTCGCTGGTTTTCTAAACACCGTGTTAAATCAGCGCAAAGGGGGAGAGTGAGGAAGAGATGGTGTGTGAAGCTGTCCTGCCCTCCTCGCTGTGTCATCTCGGGGTGTCCTGGGCTGAGCCGGGTGTGTGACATGGGGAGAGAAACTTTCTGCCTCTCTCCCTCTGTAAGAACCCGAAAGAGGAGGGTCTCGGTATGTTCGGACCAGAGACGCTCCGCAGGGTGGTGCGGCATGCGGGTTCTGAGGCGGCCGGATAGGGATGCGCAGCCCCGCCTGGCCCCGGCGGAGCGGACCAGGGCTTCAGGGAGCTCTGTTCCAGGTTTTCCATCCTCACTCCTACACTCAAGGAAATCCTCTCTGCTGCTTCTAAAGAGCAAGCGGGTCCTTCCTGTGTTTTAAACCAGCTGTAGGGGCAAGGAGGCTGGGTACCACCTTTCCAAACAGGTCTATGTGGCCGGGGCACTGCTCTAGCAAGCAGAAACCTGTAAGTGGGTTAACAGTCAATCCCCTTTCTTTTACCCGCTCCGAGGATGCTCTGGGAACAGAGCTTTCCCACCTCTCATCCTGCAGTTGCACCGTTTAGCAATAACTAATTTGTGTATTCTCGGAGTGGATTGGGGGTGGGTGACTGCAGCTAGGGGGGAGCACTCGGCTGGCGAGGGGTCCTGATCTCTGCTTGGAGGCTGTTGTGGTATGGGACATCCTCAGCTGGGGGCACAAAAGCCCATGTTTCGTTTCTGTGGCAAAAGAGGACATTCCTCACCTGGGGAATATCCCCTTTTTACCTGTGGAATCTACTTTTTGCCTTTCAGGTAACACAGCTCAGTGCTAGTCTCGTATGGGAAATCTTGCAGTAGGGAAACGTGGGATACTCAAACTAGTGTCTCTTTTGGGCATATTTCTCCTAAATGTTGGTCATCCTTAGAGAGGGGGATTTATGCAGCCACTTGCTTTAAATCACCTTTCTCCCTTTCTAGCTAGTGAAGGGAAGCAGATCTCACCCTAAAGTGCTTTAATGTATGGGTCTTTGCAGATGGTTAAAGGTGACAGGCAGCTGAACCCACGCAGAGGTACCAAAAGCAGAGAGCTGGCATTTTGAGCATCACATACTGATGGGGCTTTAGGTGTGAAAATGAGTGTTTCCTGAGACCCACTCCTGTACTCCTTTGGATCCAGACCCGAGTGCTTTTGCTTTCCTTGCAGAGGGATGGACAATGCTGTTTTACTTCACTTGAATACTCTTTGAGACAGAGACAGCCCTCACTCACATGGTTAAAAAGCTGGGCATTAGTTGTGCTGCTGTGTCTGCAGCCATACAACTGTATGTCCCAGGAAATCTAATTACAAACATATCCAGATGGAGAGAGAAGAATAAAAAAAAAGAGCTTGCAAAGAATCAGGATAGCAGATCAGCTGATGTACAGAAGGGAAGAACAGAAGTTAGTTCACATAAAAGATGGCTAATACCTGGCTGTTATGTGTTGGTCTCAAAATTTGCCATTTGCCCCAGTTCAGCCCAGTTTGAGTGACCTGGGTATATTGCCTTAAAAATCACGGCAGCTCCTGATGTGATTGACTCTGATCTGGGCAGACTCAGGAAGGGATGAAGTCGTGCAATAAGAAAGCACAGCCTGTCAGAGGGTATTGCAGTCCTTTAAAGACTTGGTAAATGTCTTGTTTTATACCCAAAAGGTTTGAGAAGCGCAAGGCTTAATGCACTTTTAGGTAGTTCATTTTCAATCTGTATGGGATCTTCGCTTTATCAGCACTTTTCCCCTTCCTTCCTTGATAGCTTGTTTTTATGTTCTCTCACTGTTATGAGAAATACAGATATCTGCCAGTCTGTGAGATTTCTTCACTGGTACAGCATTTGGAGCAGTGGGATGTCAGGCTACCCCTGAGGCTCTGTGAAGCTCCAATTACATAGACAGTAAAAATAATAATGTGTAACAATGTCACTTTTCAGCAACCTTTTTGTCATGGGCTTTCTTCATGAGGGACTGTAGTAGTTCAGCAAATGGATTTAGGAAAGGTAAGGTGTGTTTGTGCTGCAAACCAAATGTACAAGGAGCTTGAATGAATATTCCTGTGAGTTTTTGGAGTAAATTGATACAGCCATAAGCTTTTGGTGTAAGAGTGTTCAGCCCAGTCTGTGATGGCCATTCACCCTGTGAGCTGTCCCTGAGCTCATCTGAAGGTGAGCCATATGAATCTCCAAGAGATGGAGGCAGGCTCCGCTTAGATGGCCGAGGTACCTCTAGGGTACAGAACCTGGGGAGACCCACTGCTGTACCCTGTGGTTCTGGTGACTTGGTAACTCAAATTAGGACAGTGGTAGAAGAATTACTGCTTGGTGAATTCTTTCTGCTACAACAATTATGATGGTGATACTCATAGAAGTATTTCATGTGTTGCGTAAATTATGACTTTGAGTGGAATTGATGACACCCGTGTTTTTCACTGCCATTAAATACACATTTAGCTGTTATGTTGGAAACAATGAGGTACTCATTCCCATCCCCCTGCTGCTGCAGGGACAATCTCTGTTACATCATATGTTGAAGTGTTTGGTGCTTTTTTTAAGTTTCACAACTGAATGAATCTTCTTCAGCTTTCCCCTGGAGATTCCCCCAAATTTGAGCAGATTTTGCTTTTAGAACATTTTAACTGATACTCCGCCTAAGTGGGTGTTTTCTTTATTTCATCTTCCTTTTCCCTCTGTGGTTTTTGCCATCAGAAAAAAAAAAAACAAACCCAAAATCACCGAGTGACTCTTCTCTTACTTCCCATTCAGCCAAATTGCTTGCAAAGAGAGATATGGAGTATCCAAGCTGCTGGCAAAGATATTCTCTTTCACATCCTTGTTTGACTCGCAATTACTGTGCAGATTGAGGGAAAACACTTGACTTTGATATTGATAATAAATGTGACTCTGATACATTGTATGGTTTACCTGCTATTTCAGTAGACAGGTAAATGAAAGGGTAATGCTAAATGCCTTATTTAAGGGAAAGTATTTTTGTACTAGTTTGTTAGAATACTTCTGGAAAAGACAAAAATGATACAAGAAATTTTCCTGGAAAATGAAAAAGTGTTTTAGAAAATCACTTGCAAGGCAAAGGCAAGGAAGTCTTAAGAAGGAAGGGGAAGCATGAACTTGAAATTAGGTCAAGTATGGTGGATTAGGTGTGTTGAAATAGTGCCAGTTTTCATAATGAGAAAAGGTTAAAAAATGGGGTGTGTCTAAACCAAGTGTGAAGTATTTTAAGTATTTTAGTATATTAAATCAAGACACTGGGCACTGAGCTAAGCAGCCTGGGAAGCAAGGTGAAGTTCTGTCTTTCCATGTAAAGGATAGAGAGGAGATATGTGTCAGTCTTGGGTATTACATAAGCCAGCGTGCCTGTCACCAAATATACATGCCAGGAGTAAGAGGGATGTCTGCTGGGAGGAATCTGAGTATCTGAAACACTCTTACATTGTAAATGAACTGTAGCTGCTTGGGAAAAGTTTTGGGGTCACTGCAGATGGCTCTGTAGAGGCAGCCCACGTGCTGATGGTGAAAAAAATTTGGACGGGTGACTAAAAAGAAAGAAAAGAATAAAACATGTCAGAGTGGTTTTGTGCCTTATCATTATAGTACCCAGGAACTGTGAACATTGAGTTTGTTCCATAGCTGGTTAATGAGTGTACAGTGATCACAGCAAGGGGTGGTGCTGCCTAGGTAAGAAGGGAGTAACTTGATGGAGGAAGAGAAAGAAGAACATGCATTAATGCATGGGGTAGAGAAAATTAGCAAGATGCAAATCTTTAGGATAAGGTAGAAATAAAAAGGATTTTTGTGCACTTGAAAGGCTAAATGTTATTACTGTTTGAAGGCAATACTTTTTTATTTTTATGTAACTGTAAACAACCTCTGGACTTCATGATCTCTGAGATTTATTTAGTCTCTGTTGGTCTTTAAAATCTCTGAAGGGATTAGCTCATTGCTAAATATTTAGGAAGGAGTTCTCCTAAGTCAGTTTCTTTGTTGTTCCTTATTGGTAGCCTTGTCCCTTTTTGTGTAGCATCTGCACCGCCTATTTTGATAACAGAGCAGGTGCTATCTATACCAGATGCTGTGATCCAGTGTTGTGTTCCTTGATTCCTAACCACTCTGAAAGATCTTAGACTCTTAATCTATAAACAGTTCATGGTCAGCAGAAGAGGCTGTGGAAAGACCATATTGTTTTTGTCACCTCTTGCTACACAGATTTGTGTCTTTGTGGGTAAAGGAGAAATGTACAGTTTCCATTTTCCGTGGTGATGGAGGGTCATAAAGATGAGGAAAGAGGAGCAAAAACCATGCTATAAAACCGCTGACAATAAAGTTGATGGAGTGCAAACAGGTGCACAAAAGGTGAGGAGACAGATGCTGAGACACAGGTACCACAGCAGAAAGCAGCGCCACCAAAGCACGTAGGCAGAGCAAGGTAGGGGGAGACAGGAGAGACTGATGAGGTGTCAGAAATTGAAACCTGAGAAGGAAGACAGATGCTGGCATAAAAAGCTGATAGTTAGCCATGGTCATAATGATTCAAGTATAAGAAAATTTGTCAGGGTGGAACTGCTGTAACAGGCCATAAACTCAGAAGAGAAGTAGCCATTAAACCAACACAAGATTGCATTTCTCCCACCATTAGACATCACTCGATCACTCAGGATGAGATTTATCATCTATAAAGAAGACCATGTTTTTATTTTCTTTTTTTCCCCTCTTTTTTCTTTATACCTTGAGATAGGTCGAGTGAGGATGGGAGCTCTGCTGGGATTCCTGACCCATTCATGAACGGTGGAGTGAGGACTATGAGCGAGCCAGGTGCCAGGGTGGGTTTATGCAGTGGTTTGGGCTGTCGGCTGCCTCCTCCAGGCCACATTTTCCACTGCGTGTTGGTTGGGAAAGCTTTAGCAGTACTGTGCATTGCTTTATGCCAGATGATGACCTGGGTCAGAAGTGCTGGAGTCACATAAAGGGAACCTTTACCACAAGCCTGACCCTGTGTTCAGTGAAGGTGTTGGCAGGGCTCCCGCTGCCTGCAACGACCCGGGGAACAGAGCCAGGGGCTCTCAGACCTGCAGGGCTCAGTCTGGGTGCAACAGGCTCCCCTAGGTCGTATGTCCAGGTTGCTGCCAATGCCTGCTGAAGGAAGTGCTAAGCACCAGCTAAGCAGAAAAAAAATATTAGGAAGGGAAGAACAGACAAGCATTGGTAAAAAGAAAGGTAGCCTTGAATGCCTCAAGTTTGAGATAGGAAAGAAACAGTTTGGGAACAGGTCCTACATGTCTCCCAGACGTTGCCAAGGTTTTTCTAGGGGCTGCTGCTGTGAAGGTCCCATACTTTTCTCCAGCATAGCTGTATCATCCCTAGCTCTTACACCTACTTAGAAAAGAGTGTCCCTCCACTACCCCTTGGTAATATTTTAGCGCTTATCATGGACTTGAAAATATGTTTGGATATTGACTGCTGGTAGTGGAAACATTTTGATTTTCAGTCTTTTGAGAAGGAAAACCTCTGGTTTTGAAGGACAGAAATTGTTAAAATCCCTTTTCTTTTAGAAGTGTCTTTTAAAACAAACAAACAAACAAACCCCTTTCAATTAGAAAACATTAGCCAAATCTAATAATGACCTTCTTTCACAGGCATTGTGATAGTCTCTTTGATAAATAATGCCAGACAGTAATCACTGTGCACTTGGGACACAGGCTCAGAGCTGATTTAAGATGATCTAGGACAACATGTGCAGCTGAGCTGTTGGTTCCCCTGTGTTGGTGCTGCCGATCCTGTCACTGTGCTGAGTCAGAGCAAATGCTGATTTCGGCTGAAAACTCACCTGCCAAAAAAAGAAAAAAAAAAGG
>JAWWEU010000040.1:6637334-6672031 GCA_035583155.1 Acropternis orthonyx
CCCCCCCCCCCAAATAAACAAAAAAGAAAAAGAATAAAGAAAAGGGTGAGTGTTTATCTGGGTGAGTGGCAGAGATGACTCAGTGTTCAGTCTCTGGGGGCATAGATGTGGTACGGGAAGCTTTGGGACCTATTCAAAGGCACAAGTCTGGTCTCAATTTACTTTATTTCTAGACCATAAAATTTTGGTTAGATAGAGATAGCCTGGATCTACACTGAAATAATGGCAGGAGGATTGTATTTCTTGATGTAGGAACAAGAAAATGAGAGATGTGTTAAAGCTGTGAAGGAAGTAGATTGTTGCCCTCTGTTGTGCTCTGTCTTCAGACAGAAGTGGTGTGTCTGTAAGATATGCGCTGGCTGTAAGCTATGTTTTCAATGGAAGGAATAATAATTCCAGATGATGGGCTGTTCCCATCCCAAAGAAAATTTCTTTGACAGTGAACTTTTACTGCTGGAAAGAGAGGACAAATCACTTATCGCATTTTCCCTTCCTGATATGGAATTAACCCCTCTTACCTGTTAGTGTTCTGCAGTCAAGAAATACAACACATAACAGAGATGGTTTATGGTGATACTGAAAGACTGTTGGAAACTACCTACAGAAAGTGATAGGAACTGTATAATTTGGTGGGGAAAATCCTGGGTAGCTCAATTTTCATTTGGTTACATTTTGTTCCACCTTAGAGGTATAAGTATTTTCCAATGATAATCCTTAGGAGTGTCTCAGAGTGTTTGGGATTGGTTAAAAGGGTTATGATCATCCTGCTGAGAACAGGAGCATCAGGAGGAGATATTCCTGTAAACAACATGAGCCACTCCATGAGTGTGGACAGATCCCTGGCCCTCTTCTAGTTACCAGGGTAGACCCAGTCAAAAGAGCTATTTTCTATATGATAATTACTAGTGTGGGTTACTAGTGCTAATCTTATAATCCAATTTGATGAAGAAAAACTACTTTGGGGAAAGGCTGAACTTTCCCTCTGAGGCTGGAACTGACCTGAACATGCTTAGAGGTGTTTTTGATGTAATGAATATGGTCAGAAAATTGAAATGCATTAGATAACCAAACTAGAAGGAGAAGCAATGGGGAGTGCAAAGCCTGAAGAAGCCATTAACATAATTACTGCTGGCTTGATAAAATACAGTGTACATTTAATAGTAGAGAAATCAGTGTCTAAATTGATCATACTGCAACAGGAAACTGAAATGCATCAGGATGGTGACTTTTAGCAGCAAACTGAAGGGTAAAGGTGATTTAGACCTCAGCTGTTGACTCTTAAAGTGTTAATTTCCCACAGTGTTTTTTGTGGTGTGTGAAATCCTTCTGGTTTTGTACTTACTGTCTGAAGTTTCTCAAAGGAAGATCTTCACACAGACCGGTCGTGTTTTATACACACATGGGGTGGTGCCGTGTCTTTTGAGAGATGTATGTCAGAAATGGATGACTGCTGATTTTTCCCAGGCTTTTATATCTGTGGCTCCCTCCTGCTGGCAGGTCAACAGTGCTGATCAAATGCTGCTTGTTTCTGCTAAGCTGCTTTTTATCTCCAGCTCTGTGGTTCCTTAAAGCAAATGAAGAAAAGGAAGATTTCCCAAGACAGTTCTTTTCTTCTCTCTTTTGTTTGGTCTTATTTAATCCAATCTTTAAAAAATTCAGAATTCTCTTGAAAGGAAAGAATGAGAGGCCCTAACCAGCCTTTTTTACAGCAGGATTCATGCTTGCATGGAGGGACTATGAGCTGATGTTCATCTCAGGGATGCTAGGGGAAGGCTACATGTTAGAATTGGAGTGGAGAAATGATTCAGCTCATCATGCTGCACCTTTCTTCACAAGCACCTGCCCTGCAGACCTGCTGATGAGCAGCTTGTCTTGCCTTGTGATGAATGTCAAGTGTCCTGATTAGTGAGGGAATGGCTGTCTCCCCTAGAGCTGCTCAAGTAACAGCTGAACCCAGGCCAACTCTCTCCTCTTCCAGAAGACCAGACAGGGTGACTGTCAATTAAAGCCTGGTTTTAATGCTGAATATAGGAAACACCAGGATTCTGAATTTTCCTGTTTTTTAAGCTGGAAGCCCACTGTTCTCTGGGTTAGCCTCTGCACAGAGACAGGCAGTGGATCCTGAAGTGTTGCTCAGTTCTGCACTAAAGGAACATGTCCTGTTAGTGTCAAGGCATCCTTTTAGGGATGCACAGACGAGGTTCCACAAATAGTTCAACAGTAAGCCCTGCACTGCTACTGAAATAGCTGTGATCAATGATCACATTCCCATTCACCCCAGCTAAGAGGAGGCATAATGTAAAAACCAATCAATTCCTGTATCTTTTTGTTTTGCAGTATTTTTAATGGCACTTAAAGCCAACTCTGCTTAAATGTTTGCTGGCTTCTCTGAAAAGCCATTGCTTTTTAGTTCCAGCTTTTAAATAAAAAAACCAGCTGGTTTACAGCACTGGCCATCGCAATACTGACCTGCTAATCTCTTGCACTGCGTTGCTAAATAAGGGAGGAGATTTCCTTAAAGCCTCATCATGTGGCTCTGCAGGAATTGCTGCTTTCGTTGGAAAAGGTGGGAGAAAAGAAGAGGTAAGTTGGATCCTCAGGATTGCAGAGAAGAGTGGAAAATATGATCTTTGGAAATCTGTAAAGTTAAATGAAGTAGAGATGAGTTGCATAGTGTTTTAAGGTCCTGTGGCACTTAAATATGTCATATGAGTTTGATGGTGTGGAAGCAATGATGCTTGACTTAAGGTTTTGAGAGGCTTTATGTGACTGTTACTGAAAGTACAATTTGATTAAAAAACTTTGCCATTATTTAAATTTAGCATTTACACTGTAGGTAGTCTGATGGGAAGACCTGGAACTGCCTCATTGGGCACCACACATGCTAGAAATAAAAGTAAATTATTAGGGTGATATCCTGTTCTCATAGGCAGTCTCTAGCCTGCTAAATAAGACAGATCCAAAGAGCTCTGTTCCTTGAGCTGTCCAGATCACACCAAGGTTTGTCAGTGTGCTGCCTGGTGTGGATTTGCCCATGGAAGCTGTCACAGTATGGGACACTGCAGTAGAAGCTCTGGATGAATCCACAACAGTTCTGCAGTAAGGCAGTAAAGATGAATGAAGGTAGTTTTGTCATGGGTTGACTATAACTTGAATATCAACCATGTTAGGAGGACACATAGCACCCTCATACTTCAGAACAGCAGAAAATCCACGTGAAGAGAAACCTTGTTCCACTGATCCATACATTGTCCAAGCATGAGGTCCTGATGGTGCAGATGTAGCTGAGCCCAGGGCAGAACCAGCATTTCATACCATGAAAAGGACTTACCTTGTTTTTAACTGTATAAGTTTAAATGTCTATTTGTCAAGACTAATTTTTATCATCCTGAAAAGGGTGCTATCATTTTTTTGCTGAATGTGCCCGTTTTCCTCCACTGGCTATAGAGGGATGCTGGCTTTTGCCAGGTAGATGCTTAACTTGTAGTTATCTAAAGTAAAATAAGGACCCATCAGTGGAATCAATTTCCACTGCAACTGAGTTACATTGGCTTTTACGTGATCTATAAGGTCACTTTGCAGCACTCTATAAGCTGCAGGGGTGAGGGTGTTTTGATAAGGCTGGGACATTGCAGTGGTGCAGGTAGGTCTCTGCAATGACCTAATTACACTAGAGAAGAGACCTAAATCTTTGCCTCTGAACTGCTGAATTAAAAGGGAAACGCAGCAGGAGCACAGTCTGTAGTTCTGGAGAGCTGTTTGTGAGTGAAGAGTTTTATTGTTTGCCTTGTTTCCTACCAAAGGTGTGTTATCACACAGCAGAGTCCCTTCCTATCCAGGGAATAAATAACGTCAGGCTCATGCCAGGGTAAATTTTTGTCTATTATATATTCAGGATATATATATACACACACACACTCACATGTAACCTTGCCTGTAATGATCAGCTTGTAATGTATTACAGGTGTTTGTCAAATGGGCTGGATGGTGTATTTGGATTTAATTTCCCAGTGCAAAAGGGCAGGTGCACAATTCCTGGTGGCTTCCAGAGTGTGTGGTTACAGGCTGACTGCATTGCCCAGACAGGTAAACCAGCTGTGAATGCATTTCTTTCTTCATGTGATGGACTGGGTCATACCTCATGGGCACAATCGATAGCAAGGGACAGCTGAGGGACTGTGCCTGAGCAAAACCCTGATCTCTCCTTTCTCCTACCTTTCCCCCAGTCTCTGGGCTGATGAGTCACTGCTGATGGGTTTGACTGATTCAGCCCCTGCAGTAACACATTACCCTGCACCTGGAAGGGGATTTAATGGGGCTACAGACTAAGCTCTACCCCCAGCTCATACCTCACCCAGGCTTGGTTTGATGCAAGAGGGAAGCTTGTAGCTCCAGGCGCTATCTGGTCGCTAGAAATGCTAACACATTTGGATTTGTAGCTGCCTAAGAAGCTGCCTGAGCCCTATGGGTAAGTCTGGACTTAGAAGATTGTGCACGGACTAGGGCTTTGCTAGACCCTGCTGTTGCAGATCGTTTTAACCGGAATTAGCAGCATGAATACAGAAAACTGAATACAGCTTGTGGCCAAGTTAAATCTCAGATGTGTTTTTTCCATCATTTACTTAGCTCAGGCTGCCTTGGGCTGCAAGTTTCTCCTTGGTTTTATTTATTAGTTATTCTTGCAGTGGAAATGGACTCTCTGGGCTTGGAGACAAACCAAGGGGGCAATATGGGATGAGGCTTCCTCATAAGTTTATAGGGTTACAGATTTTTCTTGTTGTCAGGCTGTGATTTAAGATATTACTTTGCTTAATGAGCAGAGTTATTTCAGACACGTACGACAATTAAGTACTCACAAAGGGCAGGGTCCTATCCTGGGATAAGTGGTTCCAAGCCAGGCAGAAGTTCCAGAACTAAACCTCCCAAACATGATGCCCTTCTGGTGTTACAGGTGTCATCAGTCTCTTTTTTTGTCTTTCCCCGCCCCACCCTTCAAAATGGAATATTTATAAAGCCATGCAACATTTCCAAAGTTGAATAACAATGAAGATTCAGCTAAAAATTGTAAAAAAAGGTCTTATTTGCTATGGGTTGCTTTTTTTTTTTCCTGTTTGAAAATATTCAGCCATCTGGTCAGCAAACAAATAGAATGCTGCATGATATTGGCAGAAAAGCATCCACTGAAATACAACAAGTGGGAGAAGGAAACAGTTCACAGTCTTTCTGTAGCCTGGTGGGTTTTGATTTTGTGATTTGTTTGCCACACAGAAGACTCTTGAGTAAGATTTGTATTTGCAAAATGCAGAACTTGGCAATAATCTTCATATAAGCAAATGCAGCTGTGGCAAATCCTAAAGTCAATAAAATTATTTTTATGTTTGCTTACCCACGAGGAGTAATTAGGTTCAGCGAAAGAAGCACACCTTTTCTTCATTTTCAGAATTCTTACTTTGTAATATTATATGTAAGTGTAATACTATCCGTTAGTGTGATTATAATATTATAAGTAATATTATATATGTGTCCTGGCTATAAACACATTTTCTGTCTATGTGACCATTTTTGTTAAAATTATGCAAGTTCAAATTCTAGTGCAACTCACTTATATTGACTCAAAAGTGACTAATACTTGTAGCTCTTATCCCCTTCTTTTGGGAACTGTAGATGTTGATAGAGGAGACTTTGCATCGGGGTACCTGTCCCTTCCACACTGAAGGTTTATTTCTCTGTTTCTCTCCCTGGCTGTACGTAAAACTCAGGCTCTGAGGAAGTCAAAGTCTGAAGGGGAAAAGCTGAGCTCAGTGAGCCAAACTCACCCATCTCCATGGAGCGAGCGAGGAGCACACTGGGAACACACAGACCTGGGTCACCGGTGACGAGGAAACGAGGGATGTGTTTTTCACATCCTGCCCCGTGCAAGCCAAATAGGTAGTGGGTGTTTTTTCACACAGGAACATCTCTCAAGAGAAAGGGAAATGTGGAGCAAATGCATTTGGTAGGAAATTGTAGAGGAGGTGACAGGGCAGAAAAATGATACAGGATCAGATGAGTGAGCATCACCCAGACTTCCCTCTAATAACAGCGTTCCTTTTCTAATATTTTTCTGCTGCCTGCTGTGAAAAATTCTTACGCCTAATGGAAACTGATAACCAACAGCAGAGGGGCAGGAGCAGGACCTTTGTAAAATGCTTGTGCATGTGCCTGCTTTTAAGCACATGAATAATTCCTCTGAAGTTTGAAAATGAATGACTTATTTAAGATGAAGTTGATGCTTAAATACTATGCTAGATTAAGGTCAGGGAATTTTGTGTATTGCAGAGTCAATACTCTGACAAAACTGAGATATATTATTGAATTTAAATATTTTGTTTCCAGTAAATTGAAGATTTTCCTTCAGGTGCAGTGTTGAAAAAAATATATTGACTGGTGTTCTTTAAGAGTATCTAAATGTTAAATCAGCCTGGTGCTCATTTCATGCTGTCTTTTGTGGGTTTTCATGGAAATACTTCTTTTGTTCTGTATACATTCCACAGACTTTTCAAGACTTAACTGATGATGTCCTTTTATAGGCTTTTTAAAATGGAATTGGTGTAGCAGATTGGACAGGATGCTGCTGCAGGGCTGTGCTACTAGAGGGGAAATGCAATGAAATGGGCCACGTTGATTCCTCAGATGATTAAATCTGGCCATAGGTCAGGTCCTCACAGGAGTAAAGTTGTCAACTTGTAAAGTGTTATTACCTTTATACTCCTCTACATGAACCTGCTGGGAGCCCTGCGAGGGTGAGGCAGACAGTTTGGCAATAGTTAGTGAACTGAATCCTTGAAGATGTATTTTTCCCAGGGATACTGTAATTGTAGAAGTTAAACCTGGTTCAGAGCAGTGGCTCAGTGAGGAAGTGGCTGTACAGAAGGAGATGCACAGGCCCTTGGATGTACTTGCACATGCCCAAAAATATTAACAGTGAGCTAAATTGTTCACTCAGATTAGAGGAGCCTTGTAGGTAAATATGCTGTAGTATGTAACATTAACCTTTCCTCCATCTGGCTTGTTTTTCTCCAGTGCAAAGATATATTCTCCTCACTGAAATTATCAGCTCAGGTCCTCATCTGAGGTAAATTATTTTACCCTACTCAGCTGTTTTATGTCTGATGTCATTCTAGTTTGTTGATTCTACATCTCAGGAACTCCCAAAGTGAGGCTTTTTCCCCTGTGTCCTTTATTTTGAGAATATAAAAAAGGACCCAAATTTATCATCTTGTCTTGCATCTGATAAAGAAAGGACGTGACAGGGCATGAAAAGAAATGAGTCTGTTTGGCTGGTGCTTAAGGAACTGCTTAAATTTGGCACAGTATTGGTGTTCTTCGGAAGGAGGACAAGGAGCAAAAATAAAAAGGAAAAAATTATTTTGGGAGATGGAAAATTAGGTGCCCAAGGGAACCCTGGGGAAACCTTGTGCATCTGTTGAGTTAAGACTGCCTGGGTCTGCTCACTCACATTGAATCACTGGCTCATCTGCTTGATGTCTCAGGTCTGGGACATCTTGATCATAGAATCATAGAATGGTTTGGGTTGAAAGGCACCTTAAAGATCATTCAGTTTCAGCCTCCCCTGACATGGGCAGGGGCACCTTCCACTGAACTGGGTCTTGATGGCCTTGAATCCTTCAAAATCTGAAGTTAAGCAATTTTTGCAGTGGCTTAATTAAGGCCACTTGGGATGCTCCAGGTACCTTGGGTAATGGCTTTCTTGGGATTTGCTTCTGGACTATTAGTTATACCCTGAACTCCTTCTGTGCAGATTTTCTTCTGAATAGGTAACAGTCAGCAACATCCATACTCAAAAAAAAAAAAAAAAATAGAAGCTTCTCTTTTAATTTACGAGTGTTAAGCCTTGAATAGCTGGGAATAAAACATCAAGGTTGAAAAGGAGGAGGAATGAATAAAATCCAGCATATTAAAAGTTATAATTAGAGCTGTGATCAACTTTGATACTGTCAGGCCTTCGTGACTGTAATAACTGAGTAGCTCTGAATAAGAAGCCTCACCATATTGGCAGTGAAACATGAATCTTGTTCTAGGAGAACATTTTGGCTTATTGCACAGTGCCAGGGTGTGTGATTTGGAGTATGCTGTGCTGAGATACAGCGTGTGGGTGGCTTATCTAGTGTCCATATGCAGCCAATGTTTGCATAAGGCATGCGGTATAGTTGATGTTTGTGAATAATAGGCACTAATATTTACTTTGCTGAAAAGAAAAGCTGGTTTGTGCTTGTGGAAGTGACCTTGTGCAAACAGTTCTCTGCCGGTCTGTCTGGATGTTGCTCTGTTAGCGTGGCAGAGAGCAGGAGAGGGGCACCCAGCCAGTGGGACACCGTCTGTCTGGAGGGCACCGCAGCCCGCAGGCTGTGCTGGAGCACCCGGCATCAGGGAACACTTTGGGGAACACCACTCCCCAAAGCTTTCCCTGCTGTAGGGGACACAGATGAGTGTCACCATGAGGGTGGTATTGGAAGACCCTTCAGTTGTCCCCACGGATGTTGCCTGCAGCTCTTGGCTGAAGCGGGATATGGAAACTCCTCTCAAATGTGCCACGTGGAGTCCGTGTGTCATTGTTCCCTCTGCAAGGCACTTGTTTGCTTTGTGCTCTGAGGGGTGCAGCAAAACATGAGGATTTAGTGTTTTCCCCTTTATAGTTTTGTAGGCAGGAATTTATGACAGTGGGGGAGGGAAAATACTATTAAATCAAAGGTGTGAGGCACTACACCCCTTTTTACCCTTTTTTATTGATATAGATGAGTGGATAAGGGATAGGTTCCCAGCAGTGAGCAAAGCAACTGCTTAGGCTATGCATTCGATGCTTAAATATTGATAGTTAAAAAGCTGTAACCCATTAATGCTACTTTGATGGGCCTTCATGAGATCATGAATATTGGCATTAAATCTGACTTTTTTCCCTTAACCTTGACATCTCTGTTAGTGCTTCATATTTCCATCTAGTTAACTTCACTAATTTCAGATTAAGCCCTGAGAGCCTAGTTCAGCAAGGTGTTTAAGAGCTTGGTCTTTTGGGGCTGAGGTGAAGATGTGCCCCATACCACTGCAAACCTGTTCTCCACCACGGACTTGTACGTGCAGTGACCTGAAAACCTCTTGTCAGGAACAAGAACAAGTGAAAAAATGTTATTTTTAAATACTTTTATTGATTATTGAAATAGGGATTCTTGCTTTGGAAGAGAGAACCTCAGGAAAAGGCACTGTCATTGAAAAGGCTGGAAACACTGGGATCTTGTACTTTCTGGAAAAGCTGATTCTTACTGCAAGAAAGCAAAGTTATATGAGGCAGTGGGGTGAGTATTTGTAGGGTAGTGCAAAATCACAACAGATAATGAATGTATCACTGAAAAAGTTCAGCCATGTAGCAAGCTGTGTATATTTATTAAACTTAAAATATTATTATGAGTGCATTTAAATGTTTGCAATAAAACAAAACCACGAATAAACAACTTACCATGGATAAATTTTAAACTGGAAGATTTTCATGTCATGAATGGTAAAGAACAGTTGCCATGCATAGATTGGTAGTAATAAAAGTCATTCTCATTTTGACAAACTGTATTTATTTGGCTGTAAATATAAGAGGAAAAATTACAAAACCTCCTAGAAGTCTCGTTGCAGTTAATGGAAAAAGTATTCACTTTATGGAACTGGATTAAACCTGTCCAAATATTACTGCTGGGTGACTAAAAGACTGGATGACTTGATAACATTATGGCAATGAAGACAAACATATGTATAAACATCCTTTACCACTGTATTCTTCACTTCAGTTTTCTTTTTAATGTGACTGTTTTTTTCAGAAGATTTAGGAGCTCACTGAAAAATTATAGTTTCCCAATTACCCTTCTTTAAAATATTTTTTGAGTAGCAGTAAGGATTTGCAGGTGAATTTATTAGGTTGTGACACTGAAGGGTTAAAACCCCCACAACTCAAACCCTGAACTTCTGGGTTCATCAGAAATGTCCTCCTGACCGCCAAGAGAACCTGGCCATCTGGAGGGACACCAGAGATCGAAGAGATGTTCTCCACCTTTCTGTTGCCTTGATTTAAGTCTTAATTTCTCTATTAAACCTTTAAGTCTCTGCTACAGGCTGTGTAGGAAGCTTGGGTGTCATAGGAGGGGAACACTGAGGAGCAGGGAAAGCTTGAGTCCTCCTTCCAAGCTGTGGAGTCTGGCTGGGGGCATGTGCCTCACCACAGCCCTTGCCTCTGTAGGCTGGACCCAGGTGTGAACATGGAAGTAATGTCATGTTAAACTTGCCCACTTACTGGGCTCTGTTGTAACTTGCTGGTGGGAACTGTGATGGTTTATACAGAGTGGCTCTTCAGAGTGGTTTCATGTTTCATTACCTCTGTCAGCAGTATCACATGCCTCCTGCTCTCAGAAGAAAGGGAGATGGTGGCTGTGGTGAAGAAAGGAAATTGATGTCATAAAAGGAGTCATTGGGATTTTTGCTTTGGTCGTGGAATTAATTCCAGCCTGCCTAAATGACACTGAAGAACTCCCTGAGAAGAAAGGCTGGTCAATTGAGATGAAACCACAGTGCTGTGGGGTAATTGTGGGGTAGTTAAGGTGTGAATCAAGCTTTCAAAGGAGCATTGGAAAGGGCCAACCACTTCTGCCTGTTCAGAATGGTCAGTCTGAATTCATATTTGCAACAGCGTGGGATTTATTTTTTAGAATCTGCGTTGTTGGGCTTCTCTCAGCGTGTGAAATGGAGTAGAATTCACCTCTCCGAGTGGCGCTTCTCCAATGGGCAGCACTGCTGCCTTCAACTTGCATCCCACCCTATCCTGCCTGTCCTGGTCCACCTTTCTTCCACATGTGCTTGTTGACCACTCAAGAATTCCCACCATGTAGATGACTGAAATTGGATGAGGTGGATCCATCCCTCTTCTGCTGATATTTGTCCAGCAATGATGGGGGACAGCGTCAGTGTTAGGGAACCGGGGAAGTCATGTCTTGGAGGTGTATAAAGGGTATGATGTATGGACACTGTGTGAATGCTTTCAAGAACACACTTTGGCCCTTGGAGAGCTGAAAAAAACTTGGTGCAATGTGAGGGGACATGCCCTCTGGCTTTGTCCTCTCACTGCGTGCAGGAGTTGCCATCCCATGCTGAAAGATTTAATATCTCTTTTCCTGGTACCAGGGACTTTCACTGACACACTTCTGGGAAGAAAATGAAGAAGTGAGAGGAATTTGGTCACAGTGAATTCATCTTCACAGAGGTTAATTTTCAAGAGGGAAGGCTCTGAACTACCTGTTGGTCTTTTTTTTTCATATTTGTGGAGCTCTATGAGGATGAAAGGCTGTGTAAGTGCTCAGTGTTACAGTTCACAGAGACCGCAGATGACACGTCGCTACCCTACAGAAAGCCACTGACAACTCTATTACCAGCGAGGTCTGGCTGTGGCTTATTGCATTCAACATCTTTTTACAAAGGATAAGGTGTTTTAAAGACTTTTGTGGAAGAACTGTGAGAAAATGATGGCACTCAATTTCTTTCCTCCACACCAAAGACAATGCTAGTGTCAAAGTAGCTGACCTCCTCCAAAGCAGCTGTTATTTAAGGCCAGAAATGGCAAAATCTGGCCTTATAATCAAATCCAATGTGGTATTTAGACAGTAAAACCCTTTGAGAGAGGTCCTCTGGATCAGAAAGGGCAAGGCCCTGGGTGGTTTAACCACTGTAACTGGATGAGTGTCTAGCAGAAATACGTAGGGTTGATTTGGTTGAAAGGCAAATTGACACATCTCAGGTGAGCAAAGGTTAGCAAAACATTAGATGTATTCCAGGAATTGGAAAGAACAATTGCTAAATGTGTGGTGAAACACTGACAGGTGAGAACTGGGTACATACATCATGTCCTGGCACGAGCACTGTCTGTAGAGGAGGTGGGGGTGGGTAATACAGCCCATTGCAGCATTTGAATGGCTCCCTCATCCTGGGGACTGGCTGGCTGGAGATTGCATGGGCTGGTTTTTTGCATGAAAAATTATATAAATTCATATTAGAAACTAAATTAGTTTATATGTTATATATTCTTCTAACCAGGCAGCTCCTTGTGTTTTTGAGCTCATGAAATTTCTCTGCATTAATCCAATACATGCTGCTGGATTACAATGCACTGGTTATCATAGAAAGGGTTGTGAGGCTCACAAGCTTCAGCTGTACTGGCTAGAAGGGGCATCTCCATCTCTCTGCCAACCCCTCTCCAGTCTGAGTTTAAAAATGTGAGAACTGTGCTGGCTTACTGACAGTGATGCAGGTGAAGGAGGCATGACATGAGCTGGTCATGCTGTGGGTGGGAAAGGAGAGGAAGGGGAGTGAACTGGACTGAGTAGCAAGTGTGGAGAGTATATATAATAACCCTGTTCATTCACCACAGTGACATCCAAAACATAGTGTGTGACCACACTGTGCATAGGAGCAGAAAGTCTTTGTCATCTATGAAAAAAGGAGGATCTATATTATTGCTGCTGACAAATATTCATTGAATTGCACTCAAAATTAATTAAAAACCCCCAATGAATTCTGGTGTTATTGGAGAAGAAACATAAATGATTGTAAACTCTATGGGAAATCAGTTTTTGACTGTCTCTGGTGCATACACAGGGACCCCAATCTGCAATATTCCAATGCCTCACAGTAAGATACATGTTTTCCTGCGGTGACTGATGTCTTCTAGCCTTATTTTACAGGTGAAAAATAATGCTAGCTGTAACATGTTTGTGTGCATCCCATTGCAGCTCAGAGAGGATTGTTCCCATTTGGTTCCAGAAAGTGGCCACGTGATCCCTCTATATAATGATGTTCCTCTGCTCCTGGGCTGAGCTGGTGATGTGTGTCACTCCAGGGCTCCTGCTCATGGATGAGATCTCTGGCCATGTGATGGAGAGTGGAACCAGCCTGGGCCCCTCTTCTGCTCCACCTACAAAGCAGATTGTCAGAACAAGGCATGAAGTTTCCTCAGGACCATTTATTTGGCTTGATTATGGTGGGGATTTCTTAATGATGGAAAGAAATGACATCTTGCGTCCTAGGGAGGTGAAAGGGGAAAGGATTTTACAAAGGATTTGGTGTTGCTCTAGTTTCGTTTTCATTGAAATGGGTGGAATTTCTTCTACTGATTGAAATGAGAGTGGACTTAGTGTTTTCGGAATGTCTTATCCCTGGTTTTTCATCTGTTCTTATGCCTGCACTGAGGTGAGAGCCTGAGCTGGAGCCATGAAACTGCACCTGAGAGATGGGATTCTCAGTGGTTTTGTGACTGAGCACAGAATCCTCTACTCTATTGGAGCTGCCTGCAGTCAAAACCCAGATGTAAGCCAAGAGGTATAAGCAGTGAAGGTCAATTTTTATCTTGTAGATCTCAACCAAGTATCTTGGAGCAAGTTTGCAATTTCACAAGATGCTTGACTCCTGGTAAAATACTGCAATGTTCATTTTCATTTGGACCAAACTCTGAACTACTTCTATCAGCTTCTGTGGGCAATCTCTCCCAGTGTTTCACCACCTTCACAGTAAAGAATCTCTTCCTTATATATAATGTAGTCCTGCCCTTTTTCAGTTTAAAGACATTGCCCCCTTGTCCTGTCACTACATGCCTTTGTGAAAAGCCCCTCTCCACCTCACTTGTGGATCCCCTTTAGGTAGTGGAAGGTGCTATAGGGTCTCCTCAGAGCTTTCTCTTGGACTGTCTGTCATAAAATAGCCCTAGTGTTCCCTGGGCCCTCCAGCTAAGGGAATAGGTGGTAACTTTATATTTCTCACCTCTTCTTTAGGGGATTAATTAGCTGTGCTTTTCAAAATATGTTGATAGTCTTGAGGTCTTTGTCTCTAATTATTATGACCTATTTTATCTCAAATGTTTCACCTCTAGAACTGGGCAGCATTTTCCTGCCTTTGGGAAATTTCAGTGTTAAAGCTGTTATTTTCACTCAATGTTATGGCCTGATATAATTTCTTCCTCTAATTCTACAAAAGAGAAAAATTGACATCTCAGTTTCTCAGCCTCCTACGCAGGGTAGCACAGTGTTTGCCTTTTATTCCCAGAGTAACAGAGTTAGTTAGTTAGCAGTGGTAAAATCTGGTCCTGTTCTTTGTTGCTGGGGAGGTAATAAAAATAAAATGATAAAGGAAACTGTTTACTTGTTTGTCGTTATTTTGCCTTTAGGATTAAGTGATGTGCTACTGAAACTGGAGACTTAATGATGGTTCATTATTGGATGTTGCCTTTCGAATCAAACTCTAGGTCTTTGAGCTAATTATTTTGAGGAGATGTGCATCAGTGTTGCCTCCCTTCCCCCATGCTGACGTGGCCTGTGAGGAGAGAAAGGACTTACATAAAGTCAGATATAAATGCTGACCCTGTCTGAGTAAATTAAGAAGGAGGTGGAATTACTAATAGGAGTGCTGGACCCCATAATCCAAACAAGAATGAACATTCAGATGAGGTGTGCTTTGGATACTTTATTTGGATGATTCCATAGTGAAAATTTAATTATGTCATTTTGTGACTAAGTCTAAATGGCCGCCTTAACAACTTTCCAGTCAGTAAGGCTAGATGAAATGGTGCTAAATAATGTTAGTGTTTTACAATTACCGTGTCTTGGAAGCAAGGCAAGTTAATTTCCCACGAGAGGCACACTGTGCCATTTTCTGCTTTGCTCCAGCTCCCTCTGATGCTGTTGGAAAGGTGCTCACCCACGGAAGGGGAGCTGACTGTGCTGTGGGCAGGCGGCTGCAGCCACAGTTGGTCACAGGAACTACCATTTTGATTCCAACAGTGACAGAACCAATTTAGACCATTGGATGTCCAAGGGAACCCAAGCTCCTAATGCAGTCAGAAGAGCTGGGATCTGCATCTGAATTTTTTTTTTTTAATTATGGATGGATGGCTTAGGTTTTGCAGCTATTTGTCTTCTCTGACTGTACAGGGTAGCGGATGGGGATGAAACCTGCCTTACTGCCTGGAAGTTAAGCAGCCTAGAAATAATTGTGCTGCACTTCCAAGCTTTCCACATTTCCAACAGTGAGACATCACACAATGAGCTGCAGTCCTTAATCATTGGCATAGTGGGACATTAACAAGCCTATGTGTGTACGTATGCTCATATCTTGTAATACCCATGTCTTGTGGAAAAGTGCTTTATCTCAGAGCATGCTTTTAAGGTATTAGAGATGCAGAGATTTAAGTGGGCGGCCCAGTGGTACTCTCAAAGCCACATAACAGCTCAAGCTGGTGGCAGAAGGAGGATCAGGAGCTATAAGCCTTATTCCCAGTGTTTTCACTAAACACTAATGAACATGACTTTTCCTAATGCAAAGCCAAAGCCTAAAGTCTGTGTTCTGAAATATCCAGGAGAGTGAAACTTAGGATGCTTATAAGCCAGTTATCTTCAGCCCTCCCAGGCACTGAATGCAGAGTCACAGTCCTGACTCACTCTTCTATACCATTATGAGTAATCAAGCTGGTGAAATGATGGTAATCTCTGATTACAATTATTTATAGCAGTTTCCTGTGTTCAGGGAAAAACATTCAACTACTGTCCAACTTAAGGTGACTACCAAAACTACTTAAAGCATTCATTCTTATATGTACATTTACATCACGCTTAGTCATTGGAGGATTCCTCATCAAAAAAAAAAAAAAAAAAAAAAAGAAAAGAAAAAGAAAATAATGCAATTAATTAAATGGGATATTGGAGAAAAGTGGGTGGAAAATGAGTCAGTGACTCTAGTTGTTATGGTACCCAGATGTGCATGTTATGGACAGGTCTAATAGTTTCATTTGGATATGTGCTCGTGAGTAATTCCCTATTCCCTTCTGCCATGCAGATAAGAGCATCTGCACTCTCATTTATTATTTATCTGAGAGCAATGTTTTTCTTTTAATTAGAAATGTCAAGGTAAAATGATCTTTTCTGGGACTAGAAATGGCTCTTGTATGTAAAGGATAATGTGTGCTTGGAAAATGTTAATACGTTTTAATTAGTGAATATCATGTTTAAGCTAGCATAGTGCACTGAGCTTTGTGGAAAAAATGCTTTGGAGGAGATGGTAAAACTTGATTAAAAACTCCATTATATTTTGTCAGCCTAAGCAGTCATTTATTTGCTAATTAAAGCACATTCTTTTTATGCGGTATGATATCATCCCTCTATGTATAAAATGAAGTGTAATGTGTAGGATGAGATGCATTGCTGTATCACACCTATGCTTTGCACTGACCCCTCTTTCACATTTGGTCACCTCTCAGTTTGCTGCATCGATTGCTATCTGTAATTAAATTCTCAACAGCAAATTTAGTTTCTGAATGGCTGTGGGGGTGAACATTTCCCCCCTGCGTCTTCTTGGATGGCATTGCAGAGGAAAGCAAGGCAGCATGCAAAAGCTGTCTTCTAGGAGGAGCTGATGAGGGAAGTACAGAGAGGGTAAGGATTAGTCCTGCCAGTCCCATGTTCCTTAATAAAAACCTTCTTGATTTCTTGGAAAAGGCATATGTCTTTTTGGGTTATGGTTTCCATTCTTTTTCTCCAGACATGGTTCTAGGAGGGTGGATGCTGTGGATGCTATTTCTTTGGTTCCATGGCAGAAGGACTGGAGCAGGGCACTAACAAAGGGGATGCTGTTTTTGGTGTTAAATGTCACCCCGGGACGAGATCACTTAGGGAAAGATCTGCCCATTTGTATTAACGTGGCCATGCTCAGACCCACCATGCTACAGACAGTCCTTTCCGTGTGGCTTCCCATTCTTTTACGTGGCCAAAGGGGAGTCCACAGCCTTTAGGCTGTCAGACTTTGCTGGATAACCCAGCTTCTCCAGCAGTAAATCTTCTAACCATTTTTAAAAAGGAGCAGCTGTAGGAAGATTAATATGTTTGAAAGCATCAGTTGATGACAAATGGTGTTTTTTGGCAACTCTGGCTCACATGGGTAATTTCTCTGAAGTTAGTGGGATGACTTGCTGGAGTAGAGGCCATTAGTCATAACGTCTGGCTTTCTACAGCCTTAATGAAGCGTGTGGTGCTAAAGGGAAGATGCTGCTTCTAAAGGGAAGGCACAGATTCAGACTTAACTAGTAGATGATGTTGTGGGCAATTATCGCTGCACTGTAGTTTCATAATTTTAGGAAACATGACTCAAAAAATTGTTTCCTTCAAAAATTCTCATTATGGTTTTATTTGGATTAGGTTAGATGCCATTGGTTCAGTGGAGGGAGAGTCTCCACTAGCCTAGAATCTATCCATGTTATTGCCACAAAGAATAATCTCAGCTGGATCCATTTGTAAGCCAGTGATGAGGACTTGGATGGACTTCATAGCCTGTCTGCTGATTTCAGTAGTTGTAATTTCTTTGGTAGGTTAAAATAATGCAGACAGGCAGGGATATTGTGAAACTATTACCTATCTGTTACCTACAGGTGTCTAAGAGGAAAGCCACAACTAAGAAAACCACTCAAGTTCAAGTCATATTGATGTTTTGAAATTTTCCCAGACAGCTGCATAGGAATTTTCTTGTGCAGTATAGAGTGGGAATGGCTGGAAAAGACTTTGCATCCTGAGTTGTGCTGCTTTTGTTATTTGGTGTTGTTTTATCAGGTGATCTAATTCAATGAACTTTTGATATGGGGTGTTGCAACATGCAGCTGATAGCACCAAAAGGCTGCTTGCCTACAAGCTGGATATGTAGCAAGACTTGGAAATTCTTCTTCTTCTTAAAAATAAAAAAGTAAAAAAGATTGACCAGAGCAAAACTAGACTGCAGAACCTGATCCCCTAATGATCCTGGTCATAATGAAAGTGAAGGGATTATCAAAATAGTGGGGGTAAAAATATCTGCTCTGAGAAAGGTAAGCAACCAGATGACAACATCTCTAACTAATACAAGAAAAATAGCAAACAAAAATGAGGAATTATATATATTATATAAAATAGGTGATGTTGGCCAAAATATATCAAAGAAATGGAGAGAGCTTTTAGACTCCCAGAGAAGAAATAATACTGTTTACTTTACACTAACTCCATTACTGATAATGCCTTATGTGTTTTATGATGAAAGGATATTCACCCATGAAATACCTTTTATGGAAAATAATTAGAAAGTAGCAAGAGCCTGTGCAATAATTGGAAGGATGATTTGAATCTAGAGAACAAATATTCAGTTAATGTATATGAAGAGTTTGATATGATGAAGAGTAATGGAAAATCCTGAGAAATGTAAAAACAATAATGCTTATTGTTTTTCACAGAAAGACAACCGTGGCTATCACTGGCCCGTAAACCTCACTAAAACAGTGTAACAAATAACAGAGGAGAGAAAATCATTATCTTCCAAACAGCAAAATCATGGATTTCACTGGGACAAATGATGTCAGACAAATTCATTGCTTTTTCTGATAGAGACAAATCAGTAGATGAGGGTGACTACAGCTCACATTATTTATGCCTGTCATGTGATAGAGCACTTGCTATCGTATTGCATTGAAACCCCCTCATAAAACAAATTCAGGCTGTGCTTTGAATCCTATCGCAGGGATTGATAAGTGGCTGAGGAAATAAACAAAACAATGACCTGTCCAGACAGAGATTCATAGCAGTTCACAGAGGAAAAAGCGTTTTTATTTAGCATTTCCTTTGATAAGGGCAGGTTTTAACTACCCTCAGAAATTGTGTAGATGGTACTAAACTGAGAAGTATAGGAAACACTGAGGAAAAAAGGAATAATTCATGGCATGGAGATATTTGGTTGCTAAATGTGTAACTTAGAGACAGAGCATCCGATAAATTATTTTTACATCCTCAGTGTTTGCTTTGTTTTTCTTTAGTATTTTAAGTGTACACACAAAAAAAAAAAAAAAAAGACATGAAGCTCTTCCTTGTTTCTATGCAAGAGAAAGGGTTGGCCACATGTGGTGAATTGACTCGGTGTGTCTTAACAGCTGACTTGTAGTGCTTTGCTCAGAAGGAGACTGAGTCAAATCTGGTCAAATTTGCAATGGAAATCCAGTTCCTTCTTACATTTCTTTTAAAGGTTGTTCCAGGGCATTTAGACAGCTTTTTGTCCACATATATGTTTGATAATTTTAATTTTATAAGTTCCATCTCTTTTGTAAATGATTCAATACAACATGTACCAGGACATGCAACTGATAAGAGGGTATATAAATCCTGGCCTCTGATCCATCAGCCTTCTACAGATACGTGCTTAGTTCTGAGATTGGGCTGGATATGAGAATATTCTTTATTTTGGATTTAAATGAGGGGTACAGAAATGTCAACACATGCTGGAATGCTCTACTGTACAACTACAGGTGGGAATGATCTCCCAAATGACTCAGTCATAGCTAATGTCTAGCAATAACTAAAAAATTACTTTCTAATGACTTCTTAGAGAAGGGAGAATTATATTAAGCAGTAAAAATTACTTCTAGTGAATAATTCAAGTTTCTGTACTAAAATAATCTAAAAGACATGTTCAGTGGAAAGCAGAAACCTGGAAATATGGAATGTCTAAAGAAATCCAGGGATAAAGGGTATCAACAGATGAAATTTAGCATAGTGAAAAACTCAGTTTGGTGACAAAAATGCCAGTCTGTCTCGTGGTGGCTTTTCCTGAGGAAATAGTAGAAGACACCAGTGATGAAGGGTGTAAATAAACAGCTCGTGGAAGAATTCAATTAAAATTCAGATTTGATTCCAACTCAGTTCAAATTAAATTCAAAAATTCAATTCAAATTCAAATAGATTGTAAAGGGTTGTAATGGAGAGAGAAAATGTGACTTCAGTTTTATGCTGCTGTTTATGGTCCCCTGAGGGCTGAGTTGAAGCTG
The DNA here is from genome assembly GCA_035583155.1 of Acropternis orthonyx. Taxonomy (NCBI): domain Eukaryota; kingdom Metazoa; phylum Chordata; class Aves; order Passeriformes; family Rhinocryptidae; genus Acropternis; species Acropternis orthonyx. The sequence continues at coordinate 6,657,235 of JAWWEU010000040.1, forward strand.
AGCTGTCTGGAATACCGACAGGATGAGATGAGGACGTCTCACTGATAACAAAGTGACTGATTTGAGGTGACTGGGGTTGACTCCTGGCCTCCTGGATCTGTCTCTGCATACAGTGGGGGCAACAGTGGAGGGTTTCCAAGGAGCTTCTTTTTTCCCTGGGGAACAAAGGTGTGGCATAACAATATTTTTCTGTGAAATTACGGTGGATTTAGACTTTCTAAGTCGAACACAAGTGTCCTGAGGGACAGTGCTGATGGAACTGCTGGCTTTTAAAATCCCTTGCAAGTGCAGGTTGCCTGCAAAGACAATTGCTAAAACAGTGTTGACACAGCTTCTGACTCTTTTTCACGTTGCCTTATCAAAGCACCTGTATGAGCACCTGTATGATCTGGGAGCCAGCAGCCTGTCGTGGCTGGCCCGAAGTGTGAATCATTTAAGTCCAGCTCTGATGGCACCCCATGTTGCTAAGGCTGCTTGAGGGCTGAAGGCTTTGTCCCCTCCTGACACGCAGCTCCCGGCAGTGTCTGAAACCAGAGACACTTTAATGAGCCTGCCTCTCACAGCAGTGGAGGCGGAGGGCCAATTATAGGCAGTGTTTAGGTTTCAGGATCATTAAATTAATCAGGAAAATGCAGCCTAGTTCCTGTGAGGATGTTGTGTTTTGCAGCTGATGAGACGGTTCTACCTGCTGCTTTTGTCCACTGCCCAGACACAGCAAAAAAAAAGAGCTGAAAAAAAAGAGAAAAAACCCCACCACAACACTGTTGGAGAAAAACCAGCCTAATATTCAGTATTGTAAGATAAAACCCACGCTGAATGTCATATATTCTGTTGACATCATGTAACCATGCTGGAATATTATCTGCATGTGCCTAGTTTATTCTGTGAAGGTATAACATGATAGCCAATATATTTCTTTTCTAATGTACCTGTTACAGTTAAAACAACCCCCTACCTCCTGTTTGGCAGCAACGACCTTGCCTTCTGCCTCCATCTCAATATTATTTCTTCCTTCTCCTTAAAATCCTTCCATTTATCTCCTTTCCCTGGTCTTTTGCTTCTTCCCCTGCTATAGCACAGGCGGGTTTAGAAATGATTTTATGAACTGAACTTTACAGAGATAAAGAGCCAGCTCCTGCAAGTCATCCGTACATAAAAGACCAATTAACCTTGAGAATCAATCCTGAAGGAAGCTGAGGAAGATTTCTGCTATTCATAAGCCTATGGTCTTCTTTTCGTTTCCCTCTTTTCTTTGAAATGTGCCATTGAATCAAGCTGTAAAGTAACGCCATTGACTTCAACGGTGCAAATGAAATTACATTTTGATACTGAGTTTGACTTGGGAGTTTCCTTTGAAGAGTGCATGTTCTAGGAAAAAAGCACTGTGACAAGTTGTAGCTTCAGTAAAGATACAACAGGGTGACTTTGGACCAAAGAAATGTCTTTTAATCAAGAGAGTTGTAGAAATTTTAACATTTTTCCCTGCTTGCTCTCTGGAGCAGAAATTCAGTTTTGTGAAGTTGGATGTAAATGCTCGAGGGGTCATTTTACAGAGCGTTATTGCAGATAGGAGTTATCAAAATAGAGCCAGTCATTTATTTAAGGAATGAGAACACAGGCAACCAAGATAAAGACAAATATTGGCAGCCAATTCTGTTATGCTGAAGGGTAACTTGGTGATAATACCAAGGATTTAAACAGAAAGTGGTTTCCAGATGTGGGGTGAAACCTTCATATTTATATTGAAGCTTTCATTGCTTTCTTGGAGCATTACATTCACAGAGCATTGACTTTATTTTTAATGTACAAATGTGCTATATATAGATGCCCTTAATTTCACCAAACAATTGACTCTTGGTTTAGAGAGCACTTTACGTCCATCTAAATAAGATCTTGATTCTTATGTGGTACAAGTTGGGAATTGTATTGAATTTATAATTTTCTCTCTAACTTTTACAAGAACTTTATTAAAATTAAGCTAAAGGAACATAATTATCATTTGGTTATTGACTCTTACTTTGGAGTTAAAAAGAAATCACGTTAGGGAAATTCAAGGAAGGAAATTCTTACTAGTAACAGGAAACTGATAAGAAACTACCAGTGAAGCCAAGTTGGAATAGGAGCCTGGAAATTCATACATATTTGCAAATTGCAGTGTGGCAATCCTGAAAAGCATTGAAGTTGTTCTTGAAGTCAGTAAGAGTTGAGGAAACTTCTCTCCTCAGCTGAACTCCAGGACAATTTTGAGTTCTGAAGCAAGTATTTTGGGGTTTTTATTTTAAAAAAGTCTGAAATGTAAATCTCCCTTGGCTTCTGCTGAAGGAGGATGGAATCCAAGTGTGCTGAAGGCAGGGGAAGCTTTTCCTCTGAATTCAGGGGTTTCTTGAACTGCTCTGTGTCTTTTTCTCCATCCGTCTCTCACTTACAGCCAGCACTCTCATTTCTGAGCTGTGTTTCAACTTCACAGTGAAAACGCAGGGCTGCTCTTTTTATATCTGGCTTTGCAACAGTGTCATAAGATGCTGTAAGACTAAAATACATTAAAGTTATGAGGATGTATAAGCAGTTCCAATCTATATTAAACCTAATCTTCAGTCTGTCCTTGATGTCTAGTCATGCTGTGTATGACTTCATACACAGCTAACACAGGAGTAAGGCTGGGTGATAGACCTGAGGACTTTTATAATGTGGAAAGCATAAAAATACTGTGACATCAATAAAGATCACATTGTTATTGAACCTTCTCACCAGAGCATTTCAGAAATGGTGAATGGCAATGGAGCTTTCTCTCCTCTCCTTTATTTCATCTGTGTGATACCCCTTGGAGCTGGTTCCTACCCCAGAGGGATTCCTTCTGGGGTAAGATGGATAGAGTTATGTCTCTCTGGTCCCTTTTCTTTTGCCCTCCAGGTGTGGACATCCCTGTCCCAGGCACCCTAAAGCTAATCTCCTAGGGCTCATATTCCTTTTGTCCCTTACTAATGCCACAAACACAGTGATACACATCTGCTCAGTGTTTCACTGGGGAGGAGGTTGTAGTAGGAAGGAAAGGAGGCTGGAGCTCAGCAGGACTTCTGGTTTCTTTGTGTGTGTAGGGTACATTCAGCATCACATGGAGTTACAGGTGGTCCAGCCCTTTCCCTTTTGCACCTGGAGATGGCTACCTGTGGGTGGTAATGCTGGGGGGTGCTATAAATGTTTGGACAACCTTCCTCCTATTTGCCACTTTACAGCTGATGGTTGTTGCAGCTACACCTTGATCCCCATATGTTCACATAAACTGCTGTTGACATTAATAGCAATATATGTCAGCCAAGGGGCTTGTGGGGAGTGACATCCTCCGGGCATGTGGCTGGGCACATGTGGTGTGAGCCCTTCCAATGCTGGGATGCCATCTCCTCTCCAGGTTACTGGGATACAGAGCACCAAAGGTACAGGCACAGGTGGCTATTAATTACCAATTTCCCCATTGGCAGACAAGGACCACCACGTTTCAGGGCAGTCTGCTCTGTTTTCTTTGTGGCTTCATCTCTGTGGAAAGCCCAGCTGAAATCTCAGCTGGATGGTTTGTGCTCTTCAGACCTACTTCTAATTTTTTTTTTCTGCGTGGAGAACTTTCTGTTTAAAAGAGATTTTTTCCTGCTCTCATTTTATTTCTTTGTCCACACTAGATTTATTGGTTCACAGAGCGAGAGTAGTGCTGTCAGCTTTGCTCTGTTCAATTTGCTTTACTTAGGACTCCAGAAATGTGGCAAATGCAGTTGGACAGAAAATAGCAAAGTGTGAGCTGCTTCTCCAGCAAAGCATAGGACTCTTCCTCTCAAGAAAAACAAGTAACACATGTTTTATCAAACAGTTTTTCTGTGGACAGATCACATTACATTTTTTTCTTACTAATTGATGGGAGTGCCAAATCCCCAGTGGCAGGAGGATTTTGTGGATCAAATTCCAGCCACCCTTTCAGAGTTTCATTCTTTAAAGGGTGCAGCTTTAATACACTGTGGAAGTGAAGGGAGTTTGGTGTATTGTGTGGTTTGGTCCTGAGTGAGACATTTTTTTTGAGGGGTTGGCCTGCTTGAAATTGGTTGAAAGACAGTTACTGATTTAGTGGATTTGAATGGTGGCCCTTTTCTGAGTCAGTTAAAAGCTGATTTTCTCTGGAACCAGCCCTTTCCCTGATCAGCAAAAGCTCAGAAGAAACACACTCAAGTTCAGTATGGAAGCCAAGCTTCATTTTTAAACTAAAAAGTGAAAAGGAAATCTGAAAAAGACAAGGATAAACGTTGAGAGTTTGTCTACTGGAGATTAAGGTACTCTGTACTGTGTGAGTGAAGAAGTAAATAATCTGTATTTAAAATCACTAACGAGAACATGTGGACAATAAAGATTTTTTAAAATGGTTCAGTTTGAAAAGTTTACAATAATGTGGTTGCTTCCCACAAAATCTCAGGAAATTGTTGCTCTTCCAAAGAGCAATTTTTCAACCAGAAACTCCCAGGCAGTTCCTGTCCACAAGTACTGACCTTTCTGAGCCAGAGCTTCTGCGATGGTGTAAGGCCACATGAGGTCCTCTTGGATAAGAAATGTGCCCTGCCATAGTCTGGAGCGTTTCAGCAGCAGCAGGAGCTTTGGGTGATCCTGGGACCCTGGGAGACCACCTTCATGAAACCTGCCATAATTGTATTCCCTGCTTTGGTAGGAGGACAGGATCTGTATATCCTGGATGTATTTATGGGGTAAGAAGATGTTCTTTGAGGGGTGATTCTTGTCTCTAGCAAATACTAAACACTTACTTTCTTAAGTTTAAAAACAGTTATTTTTTTTCTCTAGATTTTTCTCCTGCTCCTATTCCCAGAACAATTTATTTTCTGTCTTTTCATGTGTAGCCTCTTAGCTTTAAGCTTACAAATGTGCTGTGTTTGTGCTGAATATAATCTATTTAATAGAGAATGATTGCCTGAGGGTACAGATCTTAACCAAGCATTAGGCAGACCTAATTCAGCTGTGGTGCCTATTGGCCTTCAAAAGCTAGTTGGTTTTTTTTTTTTTTTTTTTTTTTTTTTTTTTTTTTTTTTTTTTAATTATTATTTCCCCTTTCCTGACTACATAAATCTTCAGAGACTCCTTGGTCATGTGTTAAAGCTTGCTTGGCCTGAGGAGTTAATCCTTTCTAAGACAAGCCTTTTCTCTCTCACATGTGTGGTTATTCATGAAAGCTTGGTCTAAATCCAGGAGAGTTTTTTCAAGAAACTTAGGGCCTCTGTAAAGGAAAGTACCTTATTCACCCAAGGAAGAGACAGCAAAGCTGCTCTCTTTGACATTTTCTCCATATATCATAATCGTAATTTAGACTAATTTCTGCCTTAACTTTGGAAAAGTCAGTTGTTTAATTCCTGGAAGTCTGTTTCTCTCTCTAATACAGGCAGCATAGATTCCTTCCCCTGCCCCATCTTCCTGAATCTACTCCCCAACCTGAGCTTCAGGGGTTAAGAACAATTATGTATTTCCTGAAATTTAGTAGGGTCTGAGATCCCAATAAATCCACGCCTCCCTTTCTTTCCTGCATAAATTCTGTTAATGAAAACTAGTTTTTTAGTTGTTTAGGTTCATATTAATTTCTATGAATTCACTCTGGTTCTTCAGGACTTTAGGCTGAGCCTGTGACTGAACACGCTTATAAAAGAGCACTTTTTTTATCCCTTGGGATGAAAGGATTATGGTTATGTGAATTGCAATATTGAATAATGAGGGCATTTGTAACAAAAGGAATTGTATGTGAGATCCTTTTAGGTAAAAGGACAAACTTTACTTGCATGTGAGTACTAGAAAACCTTTGTACTTTTATGATTACTGAATTATATCAGAAATTTCCCTCTCCAAGCCACCCAGCTAGGGTTGTATTAAATCTGTGAGCTCCAGACACAAGTAATTACACTGCAAACCCCTGAGTTGTGTAATCTTCCTTCTCCTGGAGACCTGTATAGTGCTACAGTCCTCTGTGATCCGAAATACAGCTCTGTGGGCAACATCTTCCCTTTCAGCTCTGCATACAGCCCCACAATTCACCTTCCACAGCCCCACATGTATCTGCCTTCAAGCCTCCAAACCATCCTACCCACTACTCTGAGGCACAGCCCACAATATCAGTTAAACCTGGCTTTCCTAAGCACGGTGCTCTCTGCTTGTTGCCAAACAGCAGCAGAGACTTAAGTCTTCAGCTGTTAGTTCATGTTCTGCTTTATACAGGGTGTCTTCAGCTGATTTACCAGTGTGGGAGCCCTGTCACCACCCAGGACCCAGGTGGGTACAGTATTTGTGAGGGGAAATATCCTAAATCATCTGGTGGTCAGCTGAGCCTTGCAGGCTGCAGGTTTTTGACCCCCAACCTGAAGGCAGCACCTTGCTTGACAATGAGCTTCCTGTGGGCAAAGAAAGACCCCCAAAAGTTGCTTTCTGCTTCTGTCTGTCATCATCTAACGTGATATGGCTTTTGATTTGGGTAGCATGTGTTTGCAGAGAAAAACATAGCACTTGGTTATGTGCCTGGTAGCATCATCCACATAATTTTTCCTTCTTTAAAAACCACACTGAGTGTGTAACTGCAATGGCCCCGTGCAAAGAGCTGGTAGTCAGCTACATCATTACCATTTTAAAATATTGAGATGTAGTCTCTGTGCAGGATGTGACAATGGTGTTTAATGGTCCAGTTACACTCACATCTGTCTACAAAATTTAGGTCCTTGATCTTCAGAGTGTTTGTCCATTTGGGATCGCTTACGGTGAGAGCTGGTGTGCTGGTGTGCAGCTCCTGGCAGCCCTGGGGCTGCAGGCAAGACTGACCACTGGTGCTTATAAGTTGCTTGTGGGTAAGGGCTGATGAGGATGGGAATTTGTCTGTCTGCAGTGTTCTGGGTTTTGTTGCGCAGCTGTAGTCACTGGTGGAAAAGAAAAGCAGTCAGGATGTGCACCGTTATCCTCCAGTGCGTATTTATCACCCCTTTCAGGCAATGAATATTTTCTCTGTCCTTTCTGTGACTGGGATGCTCCCTCCATTGCAATGGTGAGGTTTGGTGAGGTACCTCCCAAACCCACCGGAGGGTTGTTTTTGGCTTCACCTCCATGATTTGTCCTGTCAGGTTGTGCCTCTTCAGCAGGTACCTTAAAGTGCTTCCTGGCTTTAAACCCAAAGGTAATCCTGGGATTGCACCTTCTTCCTCCACTCTACTGAGCATCCATCACCTACCATTACTGTCATATGGCCCTGTGGTCCCCACTAGGAGGACATGGCGCTTTCCGTGGACAGAACTGGGCTGTTCCCAGGGGATGCTCGTGTCTTACCATGCCTGAACCTGTCTACATCCCTCAGCAACTCTGCTTCTTGACCATGGCTTTCACACCATGCAAACAGCTGTGTTGCTCTGGCAGCATGGGGAAAACATCTTAGAGCTCCTCCTTTGCTCTTCTCAAGCCTGGCTTCTGCCCAGGCTGCTGCTTGTTGATGGCCCTGGCATTCCTCACATGCGTTTTTGTCTGTAAGGGTCAGTTAAATCCCTAATGCTATCATTTGTCTGCCCAGATGACTCCCAAGCACCTAACATTTCGCTGTGTAATAACGCAGAGGCACTTACTCCTTTGAGACTGTCTCTGTGAATCACTGTAATGTATTTGCACAGAGAAAGGGATTTGGAATTAATGCAGCCCAAATCATGGCTATTGATTTCGCCCTCCTTTTGGTTTGACACTGTTTATGTTTTTAACGAGGACACGGCTGCCGCTCAGTTCACATCGTGCTGAATCATTGTTCATAAATCACCAGGTCAGGGTGGTTTTCTGTTTTGTTTTCCCTGCCTGGTGGAGTGGGGATAGTGGTGCTCCAGGGGCAACTCGGCCCCAAAGGGATTGGTTACTTCTGGATTTAATTTTATCCCAATTTACTGCAGCATCATACAGTGAAAACACCCCAAAAGCCAAGCAAACCCCTGATCTCGGGTAGATGGCCTGTGCTGGTAATCCTTCATCATAATGGCTCCTGACAGAGCAGCTGTGGCTCACTGCTTCTCAGGGTTTTTCATCGGACACAACAGTTTTCCTGGGATATGAAACTTGGCTGCAGCAGTTTGCTTCACTCAAGCATCTCAGAAAAGGACAACACTAGGAAGAGTGAATGACTCTTCTGGAAAGGGAAGCAACCTCATTCCTATTGAGATAATCTGCTGGCATGTGGCTTACAACCTGTGCTTATGTATTTTTAAAAATGTCTCAGCCTTTAAATTGAAAAGCTTTTGTAGAGGCTGGAGGTGAAAGCTTACAAAAGTAAAAAACAACTTCAAATGGTCACAGGTCTTCATAAGATACTGACATGGAGGCAACGGTGAATTAGGGAGTGTGGGGTTGTTCACTGAGGACTTGATTTAGCACATTTTCCCTTCTCTTTGTGGATCCCATGAATGTAAAGCTACTTCTTCTGCAGGCACTTCCCAGGATTCTTCACTGGGGATTTCTTGCAGAATGCCCCAGGTTGTTTCCTGCAGGAAAGCCCCAGGATGCTTTGCTGACTTTGTCATCTCTTGTGTTGGATTTTCCAGTGCTGCCTGAGGTGTCAGGTGGGTAGAAAGGCTGTAGTTGGGATTTCCTGCCATCAGTTCTGTTCCCGCCCATATGTGTGTGAAATACTCAGCCAGTGGTGGAGAATTCATAATTATTTCTCTGTCTCTATGCCTGACGGTGCATAGTTGTATATTGATTTGCTGTAGTTGAGATGAGCAGACTAATTATGATGTTTCATTATGAACACTGAATTATGGCATTATGCAGATAGTTCAATGTGTGACAGGTTGTGCATAAATATCATAGTGCATTGCACAGAGAAAGACAAGTGGAAAGTAGTAGGTTGGGAAGGCATGGAATGGCTTTGTTAGGGCTGCTCCATCCCTAGAGTCTCCCTGAGTGCTGCAGGCAACCCTTATGTCATGTTGATTGGGCTTATCTCTGTTTTGGGTGTTAGGATGAATTAGTGCTGATGGTGTCTCCATCTAACATGATAAAGCTTGGCTGGGTTCTCTCTGGCTCACATGGAAGTGGAGCTGCCTGTAGATTGTCCTGTGGTTTTATTCTGAGTTCTGACCAAATCTGAAGTCCATTGCATTTTAAATGAGGGAAAATGTTTGCTGAGTTGGTTTTGTATTTTTTTTTCTTCCCTTTTTCTTAATAGAAAATGTGCTGGGTGGGATTTGGAATCTTCCATGTTGAAAGGAATGTTTTCTAATGTATTTTGACAAGCGAAATTTTAGCTGGAAAGCAAGCCATGTCCTGTTGCATGGATATTTCAGAATGAAATATCCTTTGCTTTTCAATGGAGAAACCCCCACAACTCAAACCCTCCTCCCTTCTCTCCTGTCTCCTTCCAACCTTCAGAGCGAATTACTTGATATCTCAAGTGGTTTCATCTTAAAGACTCTCAGGTGGCAGAGACTCCACTGAGATGACATACACCATCCTCTGGAGGCCCCACCTCTCTCCTTGGACAGTGAAAAGAGACATTTAGACTTGTTTAAATAAGGACAACAAACTTTCAGACTCCCAACAGGGCAGATTTGATACTGTTGAAATAGGTAGTTTGTGGAGAAAAGTGGAGATGTAATCATGCTGTGGCTGTGCTTAATTCTGTTGCACACTTCAGGTTACAAACATGTCATGCTCATATGACATGTATTAATTTCCACTCAGCATTGAATGTCCCTCATTCAGTGTTGAGTCTTGCTTAAAACTCCAGAGCTTATAAAGAACACTGTGGTCAGTGGTGTGGGAGGATGCTGTGGGAGCCCATGCCAGCATTAGCGTGAGAAAGGCAGAGTTAGCAGGATTTGGAAATCAGCTGCTTTATATGCACATTGCCTTTCAGTGTATTATTATTTTTTTAATTTATTTTTTTGTATCTTGACTACATTAACCTTGTGCTGGCTCCATCAGGCTGTCTGACACAAGATGGATGGTGTTGGTGGTCTGGTGTAGCAGCCCAGATGTCAAGTGCCTGTGAAAGGCACTCGCTGCCTTCAGAGGGGAAAGCCTCTTTGCTCAATAAAGGCACATTGAGCAGCAGGCACTACCTGTCTAATTTGCCGGAGAACCTATGCCCCTGAATTTATGTGATGAGCTTTCCTTGGCAAGAAAACAGATGCATTACCAAGAAAGCTTTGCAGAATAACAAAAATGGGGCTAAATGTGCCTGTTTTGCTGCTTTTTGAATCTCTGCAGAGGTGCTGGTTGGGATTGCCATGGCGAGGGCTGCTGCAAGATTTCCTCCCATGGTGAAAGCGGTTCCCCTACACTAGTCCCTGAGGCAGGATCAACACTACGACTTAGAATGCTCTTAAGAAGGAGTTTGATCCAGTCTTTTGATCCTCAGGAAACGTGCATTTGATTTTCTTTTGTGCCACTTGTCATAGCACTGGGGTTTTGACTTCAAGCTAGTCAAGAGCTCAGCTAGTGTAGTAATAGATGGCTGGATAGGAGCAAAACTCTTATGCCCTTCTTACAAATATGGACCTAAATGTCCTGGTTCTGAGCTCTTGTGCAGAATTAAATTGGGGATAACCACACTCATGTTCCCTGGAAGTGTTTTAGGCCAGGTTGGATGGGGTTTTGATCAGCCTGGTCTAGTGTGTGTCATCCCTGCCCATGGCACGGAGGTTGGAACTAGATGATCTTTAAGGTCACTTCCAATCCAAACCATTTTGTGATAGAAAGATGCTCTGATGATAAAGATTATCCAAGCTCTGCTTCAATGTTCTGTGTCATAAGGAAGCAGATGTAAGCTAAACAGTGAATTAGAGAATTTTTTATAGACTCTGATTTCAGATCTTAGATCTAGCGCTGAGGAGAGCAGTGCAGAGCAGGTACATCAGGGCTGTTCTTGTCCATTTCAGTGAGTGTCACCACTACCTCAAAATTTCAGTTTCCAGTTAGAGTGGGAATTCAAAGCACTGCAGACAGATCCTGCTTTGGACATGAATTTGCAGCAAGCTTAGTGAACATCAGTGTGTGTGTGTTGTGAGCTGGTCCAGAGCTCCTGGGCTGAACTTGCAGCATGTTCAGAAAACTTTTGCTTAATGGAGACTGACTTGAGCAGGGAGTGTGCTCTTCCCTCATATCCGGGCCTCAGGGGATGCTCCAGCTTTGGGGGGACCTGTAGGAGTGTTCTGTTCTTATAATTTCACACTTGCTTTGAATTTTGCCTTTGCTGCTTTTGGGTTGATTCCTGTACATTTTAGTGTTAGGGCATTAGCTGCAACTCCCTCCCCAGCTGCATGGCGAGGATGTGAAGACTGACTGTGGATCTCTTGTGGAGCAGTGCAGGGACCCTGAGCCTTTCATTCTGTAAATTCTTGATTATTTACTTCCTTACGCAATGAAAATGGTGATAAACTCAGAGGGAGTCATATGCAAATCCTTCAGTCCCAGGAGCAAATATGACACTTCTTTTAGCTCTGTGTGCAATCAGGCCCGTGCAGCTCTTTCTGTGCTCTGTTGTGGCAGTCAGTGCCGTCTCGTTTCTATTTTGAGCTTCAACTGATTGAAGTTTCGTTTGCCAGGATTTGGCTCTGTTGCTCCATGCTACCTGAAAAGGAACTGAGAGAGCAAACAGCTTTCCTGAGCTATTGTTACTACCTGCGGCAGATCCAAACAGCTTGACCACTCCATGCAACCACGGGGTTGCCAAGGGGACAGGGACAAGATGTGGAGTCTGGCATATGCTCTTTGCTGGAAGGATGAGGCTGGTCTGGCTTGGCAAGGACACAAGGCTAGGAAAATTCTCCTTGGCATCTCTGATGCCATGAGAGAAGGAAGAGGGTTGTCCCAGGAAAAGGGCTGTAAATTGTTTTCTCTGCTGTGCTTGATGAAGAATGTCTCTCATCCAAATCTTTTGTGACCTTTTCCCCTGGGAGTTTTACACAGAAATAGGAAATAGAAATAACAAAAGGGGGGAAAGAGATTATGTGGAGCTTGTGCAGAAATATTACTGCAGCTGTTTTGACTGGAGCTTTAGGTCACAGTCCTTAAAGGAAAGGGAAGAGCCTTTGGTTGCTCCTGGTTTATCATGTGGGTCTGAATGCCTTTATGCTTTGCCCCAAGGTCAGTGTTGTCCCTGCTGTATTTCTGGGGCACCTGTATCCCATCCAGCTCTCCAAAGACCTGCTGGTGTCTCAGGTTGGGTTAGGGTGGTCTGCTGGCAACCGCTGTGATTCAGAGCATCATGTGCTTTTCTGGAAGCATGATTTTTATCTCATCAGAGCCACAGATCTGTCTCCATGTAGCTGAGGCAAAGCACACACTAAAGCACTTGGGGTGCTGTGAATGGGCAGTTGCATTGCCCCCATGGTGTGTTTCTCTCTCAGTGTCCATCAGGATATTTTCTATGCAGCTCCACACACTGTAGGAGCTCAGATACTTGTTTCCTTGCTACTGACAATCCCTTGTCAGGCTGATTTGAATCCCTGTGTAGAGGTTAATTGGAGTCAAGTTTGTGTAAGTGCATGTTTGTTGGGGTGCCACAGAGGCAGAAGCTGAAGGAGAGGGCACGAGGCTGGAGTAGCGCTGGGTGAGGAGAATAGATTTGTAATCGACAGAAAGGAACAGATGGCTTTGGTTGTAATGCCTATATTTATATTTAATATTAATATTCCTCACAGAGCACCAGCATTTCAGTGATATGTAACACAACATAAAAGCATCTTGGGGAAAGAGGGGTAAGACAAATGGGTTTGTCAAATCCTGGGAGGAAATCCAGTTGTGGATTTAGCCACAAGGTTTCACTGGGTGTTAGTGAGCAGGGAAGGCAGAATTTAGCTGTAGCCCTCCTTCAGAGCACTGTGGGCATTGCCTTGACATGTCCATGTCTTGGGTAACCATGAAGGGACCCTGGAAGGGAGCAGCGTTTGTGCCCAGTGCCCCAGCTGCAGTGAGATGTGTCATGAAAGGAACTCTTTCTCAGAGCATTTTTTTATTCAAACATAAGGAATGACATCAAGCCCTTGCTCTGTTGCCCTTGGCATCCCTGTCCTGGCAAGGTCAGTCCCCTCTTGTTTGGCTCCCTATAGCATCTTCTTGTGCTGATCCTTGGTTGGATTTACTGGCGTGCTTGGAATTGCTTACTGATTCATTCTGGGAATGCAATTAGTCACCACCAGCACACAGGTGGAAGATGAAAGTTAATTCTGTGGCACCTAATTAGCTGTTATTGCTGGAAGGGTCTGAGAGCAGAGACAAGAAGTTGCCGTTCTGGCTGCACAGTCAGGGTGGCCTCAGGGAGCAGTGGTGAGATACCCCAGACTTCACCTGAGAGCTGTGCTACCTTTAATAACCTTTTGTCATTCTGTTAAAAGATAAACAAGAAGCTTGAGTCTCCGTGGGTGTAGATCAGTGCAGCTCTGCTGCAGACAGTGGAGCTGTACCAAATTTTATCAGCCAGGGAGAGATGGAGCCTGTGGGTTAAATGATGACAGAATTATCCTTGTGTGAATTGCTGTGTGTGCCTATGAAAATGCACAGGCAGGTGAGTTTGTGCCCACACACTCATTAAAGGTGACTGCTTTTTTCATTTGTTTGTATTTAGTGCACCTTGGAGGCCCTATCTAGACACAAGTCATAAACGAAATGTCATCAGATCGTTAACACATCCCCAACTTGTTAACAAATAATTGCATGATTTGTAGTTAAAAAAGCCAATTGAAAGACTCACTGAGTAATATTCCTCCCTGTTCCCTGACACGTGCATATATTAGAAATCCATGTGATACAAAGCATAGGACAAAAGTGATTGATAGCAGGTTACAGTGCTCTTCATTACAATGAATTAATTGATCATGTCTAGCAGATTTTCCTCCCAGCGGAATCTCTGGATATTGGACATGTCTCTCTTATTTCTCTTCTATCCTGCCTGCTGGAATAACGCCAGACAGTTTTATACCATCATTTAAATTTATTTGTGACCTGAGAAAGTTGTGCTGTCCTTGTGACAGTTAACTTTTTAACTTTCAGCTGAAAAGTTTGGTGATATTATAGAAGATATGGGCATGGATATTATAAAAAGTTTTCTGATGAGCTGGAACTCCTCAATGTAGTCTTGGCAGCAGGTCCCACATGAGAACTGTGCTGAAATGTTTTTCCTGATCCTTGATCCACTCTTATTTGACTGGCATCCTATTCTAAACCCAACAGACTCCCAAGACATTAATCAGCACCCTTTTTCATAGTCCTGGGCCGTGGAACCCGAAAGCAAATGCTTGCAGGGAGTATCCCTTCAGCCTTCAGCCTAGAGACGAGACTTCTTGTATCAGATGATGACATGGATGTGTTGGTAGAGTGGGAAACTTGTGCTATTTTCTGTGCCATACTATTTGGCAGCTTATACCATCCTTCTGGTAGGTGCTTTTGGTAGCTATCATATGTGGAATGACATGTCAGAGACACAGAACAGGTTAATAACCTGCTGTCTTTACCAGCTCTATCCTGACAGAAGTATTCTCTTTGTTCCACTTGTAACTGGCCTATTACAAGACACTGAAATGTGAAGCAAATAAGTGCTCCAGGCCTTTAATGCTCTGAACCTTGCAGACAGTGCTGTGCAGACAGAGGTGCTGTGGAATTGCATTAGTAAATTTAGTCTGTTTTGTGGTTTTGCCCTTTGCCTGTAGATTAAGCAATATTATCTGTTTAGGGACTGTTACAGGGAGGGTTCGGAGGGCACGTTAGAACTGAAACTCAACACTGTTGTGAGTGTAACTTAAGCAGTATTTTA
>JAWWEU010000040.1:6672131-6749663 GCA_035583155.1 Acropternis orthonyx
TGTGGCCATCACCCTCCAGGCAGAGGTCCCTGGCTTCTTCCCCTGCCATGCAAGTGGTCTTTCACCACGCATGTGTGTCAGCATTGGAATTTCTCTCAAGGACAAAGTTTCTCCCTTTATCAGTGTTTTTCCCATAGCTTGGTGAGGAAAGCATAATTTCCTACAGGTGGCTGGGCAAAACACAGACCAAAAATACCAGTATTTACACCAGCACGGATACAGGGGCTCAGCTTCTGGATTCCACTCCTGGCTTGTCTCATAATTTGACATTAAGTAAGACACTAACAAGTGGTCTGGCTCCCAAAATGATTTGCAGACAAGTGTATCATCTGTGCAAAATGGGATTATAATTACAGGGCAGGTGAGTGAAGACTTGTTTGAGACTCCATAGTAAGTCAGTAGCTGAAGGAGTAAGTCTTATGCCTCTAGTCTGTACTAACCTGCCTGCACATTGTAAAAGAGCCCTAACCCTGTTGCTAAAGGATTTGAGATCTCCTGCCATTTTTATGAGGTGCCATTTGCTACTTCTGTCTCATCTGCTTTATCTGAGATGTGTTACAGCCCTCACTTCCACTTACCCAAGTCAAGTTATGGGGCGGGGGGGGGCAACGAAGCAGAGTGGGAGGATTTAACTGCTACTTTCTCCTTTAGGGAAAGCATATTTTTGGTCTTAAGATAGCATTCAAGCGTGTATCATCATGTCTGAATTTCTTGCTGATGGCTTTCCTGTAAATTGCTTTATGTAAAGCAGGGAGTGAGAAGTATTAAAATAGGAGTCAGCGTTTCACCAAAGATGCAGTTAAAGCACAAAGTTTATTCTCTTAACTCTCGACATTTTATGGTCTGATTGGCATTAAAAAGTCTCTCTTTTATGAAGATTTGTAAGGCTTTGTTGCTGAGAACCAGAATATGCATTTGGAAATTCTGTTGAGCGGCTGTGGAGATGTGTATCCCTAGAGACTGCTTTAATTAAACTGTTCTGTGGTGCCTGAGAGACCCAAACCCTTGAATAATACAGCTGCAAAAACTGGGAAAGGAGACAATCAGGATCAAGGAGCGCTTTCACCATCAACTTAACCCAGTCTAAGTCTGTGTGACCATTAGGTCAGTCCTATACCTGATTGAAAACACTTTCCTTCCTGTCCATCTTTCCACCTTGGCCACCCATTGCCACCCTCTTCTGTGTCCACAGCAGTGCTGTCACAGTGTGCAGTGAACTGGATCAGGGAGCTGTTCTGCTGAAAACTAGGGGGAAAAAGATGACTTTATGATGGATCAGGTTCTTGCTGTAGTGCTGACACAAGGGAAGAGGAGAAACATGGGTTGAGGTAGGCAAACTGCCCAGTATCGCTTATTAATTTATTAAGCCATCACTGGAGATGCCTATGCAAAAATAATTTGTCTGGCTGAAAATAATCTTTTTGAGAGCCATTTTATACCACCCTGTAGAATTCTCTATTTGGTATCTCCCTTCTTGAAATTCAGTGGGATTGTCTTAAAAGGTAGAAAGGCCTTTGCTTTCTCTAGAGTTTTACTTGCAAGGATAGCAATGCCCATCATCTGTTATTTCGTACTCAGGGTGATGAGTACATGAGCTAGTTGACTTTAGATAATCCTGTTGTTCTTTGAAGTGAATATATATCTTTTATTCACTTAACTTGGCATCAGATAAGGCCCTGGATGAAAGAGCCAATGTTTTATTAAAGGCTACTTGTTTCTATATGTTGCAAAAATAAGTAATTCCAGGCACTTTCAAAGATGGCTGGGATAGGGCTGCACATATCTTGTTTATGAAGTTTTATTTAAAAGAAAAATAAATTTCTCGTAGTCAAAGGGCTGCTGGCTGACCTGACCTTTTCAAACTGAAAATGGTCCCTGAAAGGAAAAATGAGATAATGATAATAAAACCTCTCCTAGTCATTACTGGACTGCTACTGAAAGGGATTTGGCAAAGGCTGAAGAAATGTCAGAGTGAGAAAGCACACCATCTCTGCTGAAAGATGATGGTCTCTGACCTGGCAGGTGCCCCATGAGACTGGGAAAATCTCCACTGATTTCAGCCAGTGAGGCTGGCTGACAGCCAAGAGAAGACACGGATCAGAGCAGAGCCCTGTAGTTTCATGCAGCTGATGTTGTGCTACATGGGAATGTGCTGTCCTTAACAAACTGTTGTCAACAAATCATATAATAAATATATAGTAGATGTATAGCACAGTAAATGCAGTTTCTTGGAAGGACACAGACAGCCTTTTGTCCCAGCCGTGCTCTCTGAATCTCTTTATATGTTGAAATTAAATCTTTTGGGTTGTGCTTTTCAACATATAAACCCTTCACCCCCATGTATTTCTTGTAGCTGTTGTGCTCAGCTTCCTTGCTGATGATAACTGCTTCATTAGCTGCCTGATGAATGGTCTGTGCACATTAGCATCATTTTATCTAGCCAATAACTAAGAATTTTACCCTGCAAAGCTGTGCAATATCTATCACTGAGAGGTTCTGAAGAGGTTAGGCAAACTTCTGTCAGGAATGGTTTAGGAGGGGAGGGGGGAGGACGGGGGCAAGAAGATGAACTAAATGGCTGCTGAAATGCCCTTCTGACTCTGTTATCTCTTAGTTTAAAACCCTGCCATAGTAATAGCACATGATTTCTATGACAAGCGTCTCTGGGAGGCTCAGTGGAGAGGTGGGAGCATTCAGAATGGCAATCGCAGCCCAGCAAGTCTCAGCTGGGGGAAGAGGTACAACACAAAGGACTTGTCCCACCTAACCTCAGGTGCTTGTGTGGAACTGAGTGTGTACAATCTCTGGAGCTGTGGAGGGAGAAATGAATGCAGTTCATGTGCCCTACTTTGAGCATCTGAGATGTGCTGGAACCACCTCCTGGTCATCTCTCTCATGACCATCATCCCATGATGCAGCCTGTTGACCAAGGGCAAAGAAAGTCCTCGGACCTCGTTAGTATGATAGCTCAGCACCTTCCTCGTTTCCAGTGGGACACAATATTCATCCAAACACTTTTCTATCAGCTGATGTTTCTAAACATTGCTAAGGGTTATCTCTGTCTTCCTCCTGCTGAAGATGCTCATGGCTCTCTGAAGTTCAGTCATCATTCTGCAGAGATCTGTCCACTGCAGGTCACTCTGCTCACTGATCTAGGACTAGACATTTGTTTTAACACATTTGGGTTGGAATCCTGGTAATTATGTTTAAACAGGTTATAAAAAACTTACCGAAAATGTCATTTATTCTGATTCCTTGCAAATATTGATGATATACTTTTGCTGAATTCTGGCTTTCATTCAGTAAACCTCTTCAGTTCATCTTTAATTTGCAGATGGCTTTGGCAGTGTTCCAACCTGAGCTTCTGGTGCTTGAAACCTGGTGCTTGAATTAGACTCAAGATGCAAATAGCCTGATTTTCAGAAGGTCTGAATATATGCAGCTGCTTCATGAAGTTCTAAGTAATGCAATTAGGGCTGGGATTCTCACTGCCAAAAAAGCCGCAAATGAATTAGGAGTCCAGAAAGAGAAATGTGGCAGAATACACATAAATGTCTTTAGGAATTTGGGGATTTAGGAATAATTGAAAGCCTGGATCAAGTTTTCAGCTGAAACTCACTGATATGAGTAATTTCAAAGGAGATTAAAGAGGATTGTGTTCTTGTTGGGGAGAAGTGTAGAGCTGGGCATTAAGTCTGAATGAGTGATGTTACAGAGCCCTGCTGACAGACAGGTCTGCTGCTCACCCATGGGCTGGGGGTGATTGGAGCACAGAGGGGCAGCAGGGATATCTGGGATATAATTGGAAATAATGAGTGTGGTAAAAGACGAGGAAGGGCTAGAAACCCAAAACTAGTAAGAAATGGGAACTTTCATCTCCTCTTTCAGATCCTGAATTAGAAGTGACTGATAGGCAGCCCTTGAAAGCTCTGGAGTAGTCTCAAAGTGTTGAAAGCATAGTCCCTGAGTGTGCTAATGCTATGGATGCCAGACATGGGAAACAGCCATGCAGGGAGTTTGCCATGTCTCTGCAGCTGCTGTCTTTGGGGATAACATGTCTTGGTGTAGCAAGGAAGTGAAACTGTTGACTCATTTTCAGTGTGATTAGTCTGGGGGGATCACAGTAGTGCTCAGTGAGGTTGGATTCTCTTCTTATCTCCTCCTGTATTCCTTCTTTCCTTAAAGAGGCTTTTATTTATGAGGAGGTTTTTTATTTATTTTATTCTTAATAAATACACAGCTAATCCCTGTTGTACATGTAAATATAGACAGCACATAGATCTGTAAAGATGATGGATGCCCCTTTTGGTAAGCAGTATCTTTTAATAGCATTGTGTGCAGTTAATCGGGTTATGCAAAACTATCAGTGGAACAAGGGGTCCAGGGTTCAGGAAAGGAGTAAGTGACAGATCTCTTGAGATTTGTTGGTTAACAGTACTAGGGCAGGTTGCATAGAAGATGTTTTTCTTTAGTCTCAGTGAGGTGGAAAACAGCAAGGGTAGAGCAAGCTGTTAAATTTCAGGAGAGTCTTGCTGTTGTATTTCACAACAGATATGGTAAATGTTTACTGCTCCTGGGATGCATCCAATGTTTTCTACCCAGATTGAGCATTCAGTGCATTGGGAACCAGTGGTAAGGACTTGTGCCCTCTCTGCCCTTCAGTTCTCATTAAGTGGGAAGGAGTGCAAAGCATCTCCCATGTAGGTGAAAGGAAGGAATGAAAAAAATGGGTGTAGGAAAAATAGGAAAGCCATTGAAGAGGCTGTTGCTCTTTGTCATGGGAAAAGCTCATTTCTACACGGGGTGGTTTGGAAAAAAGCTCTTCAGTCAGTGGAGAGGAAAATGATACTTCTAGAGTTTCTGAAATGCCCTGAAATAGGCATTTACTTAAAGACAGAGGATGTGTGCTCTGGAAATGCCTGTGCCAGTCAACTGTTGTAAAGGACCATTGTATGCCTAGCTCGATGTAGAGATCTGCACTGGAATCATTTGACATTACATGCACTGGGTCTGGGGACCTGGGCTAGGAGGAGCACTCAGTACCACTTAAAA
Organism: Acropternis orthonyx; assembly: GCA_035583155.1. NCBI lineage: Eukaryota > Metazoa > Chordata > Aves > Passeriformes > Rhinocryptidae > Acropternis > Acropternis orthonyx. Next base: position 6,677,184 of record JAWWEU010000040.1, read on the forward strand.
TCAAGACAAGAACTGTGTGAGAAAGGGGGCATTGGAGCTGGAGGACACACTGGGTGGGACATGCCTTGCTGAAATGCTGCTCAGCCAGCTCATAGTGGACTGGAAGCTGGAGAAGTGCTGCAGGGCAGGACGTGAGAGGTGTGGGTGCCCTGGGGAGCCAGGAGCTGGAGCTTGGCACAGGGTGAGTGTGAGGGTGGCAGACACACACCATTGATCCTGTATTGATGCTTTTTGAACATAGGACACTGGAAAAATTCTGTCACTTTTTCCTACCCCTGGCAGAGCTGTGACCAGTGCACCATCTCTTTGATGTCATGTGCATGCACGAGGGCATCGTTTCTGTACATGGTGTCCTTCAAAGAGAGTGTGTGTACATCAGAGAGTTTCTCATAACAGCTTTGCATGGTTGCGCAGGTGTGATCTAACTAATTCTCCAAGAACAGTAGAGCAAAATTCAGCACAGGGTAAAGCAAACACACATTCCTGGTTTTGGTGGCATTTTTCATGTTGCTATTAACCTTTTGTTTGAAATTTAATGCTGAAGACTACATATTGATCCTGACAGCTTCTTGGAACAGCATCAATTTTCCATTTAGAAAGCTACTTTTTTCCCAAGCTTAACCCTATATGGGGTGATGTTAATTTTTTCCTGAGACACTTTCCAATGGAAACTTACTCTTTGGGTCTGAAATTCAAACCAGTTTTGCCAAAGCCTAGGAATTATGAGCAATAAAAAATGAAATGCTATAGGAAATAACAGCTGAACTGGGGGAGGCACATGTTTAGAAGATTAAATCCAAGCACAGAAAAGTAATAAAACAGAGTCAGAATTACAGTTCAAGTTAAAACAGATCTGTGGCCAAATTTAAAGATACTGTGTGTATGGATGACAGTGGGAAAAAACGTTGAAAACAAAATCAGAGTAGTACCTGGCAACAGATAACATCTGGCAATGGATTTGATGTGAAATGCATTTCAGACAACTGGTGGGTGAAGAAATTTCTTCATCATGGGATTTGGAATTAGGTAATTTTAATGTCCCTTTAGACCCAAGCCATTCTATGATTCTCTGAAGAAATCCCAACATAATGCAATGGCATTTTCCCATGTGAAGCACAGGAGGTGTAAGTGTCCCACCGTGCTGAGGAGGCTCCACTTCCAGCCTTCTATATTTGGAAGTTCAAATTCCTGAGAGAGATTAGAAGCACTGAGCCTGGTAAGCCAGTGTTAATGGGGTGATTCTAGGGCCTGCATCATCATCTGTGCCTGAAGGTGCTGGTGCTGCAGTCAAGGTGTGCTTCCAGCTCACAGGAATGGACCTGAGCTACACTAGGTGCTGAGGATATCACCATGGCTGCTAAACCAGCTTGAGATGCCGGATCATTTAGCTGAACCACAGCTCCATGCGGTTATATTCACCCACTAGAAGTAGCCACACTGGTTAAATTAGAGCTGGCCAGTGGTGCAGCTGAACCTGTGATGCAGCACAGATGTATTCTGGTTATAAAAGATGGAGGCAGCTGGGACCTCAGTGTTTGTTTCATGGAATCATAGAATGGTTTGGGTTGGAAGGGACCTTAATGATCATCTTGTGCCAAACCCTGTGCCATGAGCAGGGACACCTTCCACTAGATCAGGCTGCTAAAAGCCCCATCCGACCTGGCCTTGAATGTTTCCAGGTATGGGATATCGACAGCTTCTCTGGGAAACTTGGACTATCTCTGCCAGTGCCTTACCGCCCTCACAGCAAAGAATTTCTTCTGTATATCTAACCCAAATTTTCCCTCTTTCAGTTTAAACCCATTACTCCTTGTCCTATCACTGGTTTGTGATGAAGAGTTTCTAGGTAAAACTATAGTGTAGGGGAGAGGAGAGGAGATGAGAGACACAGCTGGAACTAAACATGGCTAGGGACATGAAAAATAACAAGAAGGGTTTCTTTAGATACATAGGACAACAAAGGAAGATGAAAGAGTCTGTACCGCCCCAATGAACAAAACAAAAGACGTGATTGCAGCTGACACAGAGAAAGCTGAGGTACCCTTTCTTGCCTCCGTCATCACTGGCAAGAGCTCTAGTCACACCACTCAGGAAAGATGGGCAGGGACTCTGTATCAGGGATTTTTATGATGTCCTAGTGATAGGACATGGGGGAATGGCTTTAAACTGAAGGGTAGGTTTAAATTGGATATTAGGAAGAAATTCTTTACTGTGAGGGTGGCAAGGCACTGGAACAGGTTGCCCAGAGAAACTGTGGCTGCCCCATTCATGGAAGGGTTTGAGGACAGATTGGATGGGGCTTGGAGCAATCTGGTCTAGGGGATGGTGTCCCTGCCCATGGAAGGGAAATTAGAACAAGATGATCTTTAAGGTCCCTTCCAACCCAAACCATTCTGTGATTCTGTGATTCTAAGATGGTAGTATTTGAAGCTGGCAGGGATTTTTTGAGCTATGCATGTATGTCACCAAGAACAAAAAATAATTTGAAGAGTCTTCAATACAGTTGATAACCAAGAGGAACAACCAAGTCCATGGAGTTGTTTTCAGACAAAAAGCCCAGTTTAATGTCAGATAGAAAACAAAAGCCCCAAAAACCTCACCCCAGCTGCTCTTCCACAATGGAACTGAGCAAAGTAGGGGAAAAAGTAATGAAAAGAGACTATGTGAGAACTCCAGTTCTGCTGTAAATCCTTTGTGAGTCTTGTGACTCCTCTGTGGACATGGCTGCACACAGGGGTGGGGTGCTCAAAGGGAAGGACATTTGTTGGGTCCATCTCTCCAGAAACTTCATCTGACTGGTTAAACCTGGAGAGATTTCCTTGGAGGGATGGAAACCTGACTCATCTGCCTGAACCTGGAAGGGGACAAGAAACCTTTTATTCTTTGTAATTTTAGTTACTGTCCTGAATTATGAATATTTGGTGATAGTTGACAGTTACCCAGCCAGTAGAGGGGATGTTTCTGCACTGCATGCACCCCTTCTGAGACCCCTCCTGGCTGCAGAGGGATTGTTTGCTGGCTGGATGTCACTGAAGTGTGTTTTGAGACGGTGTCTATGAGAGCCAGCTTGGTTGTTGACACCAAACTGCTCGCTGCAATTTTTTTGACCTGATGTTAAATAGAAAGGGATTGAATATGAGTCAGATTCAGAGCATCTCAATATCCTTTTCTTTGCTTCACTCTGGTCTTGCATATTTAATAGATCATCAGGTTTTTTCTTATGTCATATGAACTATGAGATGGATCTATTACAGATGTGTCATTTATGTATTCTGGTTGCCTTATAGGCAGATTTCATATCAAGATGATTCAGAACTGGTTTTTATCCTATTCCTGGAAGATTACATAATGAGATTAAAGGGAGAAAATACATATTATAATTGAGTATATTTGTAAAGTTGGAAGTGTGTTATATCATATTTCATGTGTGGATTTGGGTTTGATAGTATCTTCTAATGCCTTGATTTTTTTGTTTTTGAGATAAATAGTTTTCCTTTCCACTGTGCTACGAGTTAGGTTTCTAAACCATTGGTTGAGCCATGAAAATATTAATTCCAGAGAAATCATATTATTATTTGCACTGGGATGCAAAATAACAAAAGCTTTAATGACGTTTAGGTAGAACTTTATTAACATCTGAATATCTCTGGAGACCTATGGTAACAGTAGGAGAAGTATTAAACGCAGTGTTGTTTGCTTTTATACAAGTAAATGAGGAAAACTGCAAGTCTTCTCCATGTGAGTGAGCTGAATATTTGCAGGAATTAACTAATCTATATCAGAGTCAGTGTGGACCGACCTTTATCCTCCTGATTCCCCTTCTTTTGCTCCATCATGTGTGATGTCAAATGCAAGGGATCATAGAAGCAGCAGGAAAAGATTGCCCCCAAAATAATCTCTGTGTGCAGTTTCCCCTCCTAGGGCAGCAGAGCTTAGGGGCAGATGTCTGCAGTAATAGCAGGAAGGCAGATTTATGGTGCCTCATGGTGGGGTTTGCTGTAGGAGGGTGAGCTGCGCCAGCTTAAGAGCTCTTCTGCTTGTGCTTGGGCTGTGGACATGTCCATTGCCTCCCCCTCCATGGTTCACGGCCATCCCTGCCAGCAGAGGACAGTTAAACTCAAAGGAACCAACGACACTTTCTGGATCCACCACACCAGTCTGCCCCAAAGCCTCACAATCATTGAGCATATGGCTAAATTTTCCTTTGTCCCATGATTTTGTGTGTTGTTTTTATGGGCCATGAAGGGATGTGCAGCACTGGAGGAAGGGTTTCCCTGAGGAAATGGAGAAGACTCCATGCAAATTAAGTGGTTAGTTCCCCTCTGTAGCCAGTGGAGAGAAATAAGGGTTTCTAGGACATATTATCTCCTTGTCTCCTCTTCAGCAGGTGTCTAAAATAGGCAGAGGACCAATGCTTTAATTTTATTGACTGCAAAGGGAGCTGGAGGTGGCCTTGCTCATGTGAAGACATCTCATGGAGCTTGCCAGGATGTGTCATTTTAACATAGGTCTGTTCCCTCTGAAGAACCCTTTCTGCCAGCTTCACCCAGACTCTCTCTTGATACCAAACTGTTTGAAGAATGAGATGTTGCTGAGGTTTATTTTAATAGTAAATTTCTGTGCTATGAATATGAAAACAGAGCTATAAACACAAAACTAAAAGTGTAATTAAATGTGACTCTAGACTGTACATGGGTTCTGAATTAATACTATTAATAAGACAATGTGGGATCTGAATCAATACTATTAATAAGACAAATAGCTAATACGATTTCCTAGCTAATGCTAGAAAGTTTCTTACTGCTTTTCACTTAGTCTGCTCAGGGCTTATCTCAGTCATAGAGCCCGTGGGACTAATCTCCCCTCACACCATCATTCTGCCTTGAGGTACTCCTCAGAGTTGACCCTGGATGGCATTTTCAGAGGTATCCCAATATTTGCTTTATCTTTCCTTATTTCCCTGGGCTTCCTCTGAAACTGATGAAGAGGAAAAGGCACTCAGAGAAGCTGAATCATCCCATCCATCTTAGACATCCAACCTGTCATGGAATGACTTGTGTTCTGAGTATGGCTTGCTCCATTGACCAAAAAGGAAGCTTTGTTGGCTACTGTAGATCAGATATCACTATGGACAGAAATTTGGGATCAATCCTGCTCTAAGAGACAGGGGAAAAAAAAATCTAATGGAATCTGTGCCCTGTCTTTTAAGTGCTTTTGCAAATCCCACCTTCTGCCTCAGCCTTTGTGCTGCACAGCACCTGATGTACTCTGTGTTTGCTCTGTGATGATGCAGAGTGATCATCAAAGCAGCGAGAGTGCTGCACAGTATGTTCCATGACAGTTACTTCCTTTCTGGTTTAATTATAACTGAGTTTGCTAATCCCAGTCTTGATTAATGAGCTTAATATGCCAATGTTATGATGAAACTGAAACTCTTTGTAATTGCTTGCAGACAGATTACCACTTCGAGTACACAGAGTGCGACAGCAGTGGCTCCAGATGGAGGGTGGCTGTCCCGAATCCGTCAGTGGAGTGCTCTGGACTACCTGATCCTGTGAAAGGGAAGGAATGCAGTACGTTGTGACTTTTCATTTTACAGACTGTTACTGCCTTTTTGTGCTATTTCCCCTTGTAGGGCTTCTAAGCTCTGTCACTGAGTGTCCCTGAGCTAGTCCTTCCCCTCCAGTGCTTCTTCCTGTCTCCGGTGGAGCAGGGATTGTCCTTGCAGTGTAGCTGTGCAGCTCACTATTTGCTACAGGTACCTTTGTGTGCTCATTCACAGGCAGGGCTTGTCTATGACAACACCCCTTGAAGAGATGTGGTTTCTTGTCTTGAGCTGCTCTGCTCTTAAGTTCTGTAGCTCTTCAGTTCATTTGTAGCTGTATTTGCCAAAATTGTGACCAGGAGTGGTCAAATTATATTTGCATAGGATCTGCATTCTTGTCACCTTCGTTATTTAGCTAGCTAATTAGCTGAATGCATTAGGAATGGTAAATATCTTATTTGACTGAGTTATTTTCATGTTGAAACTCCTGCATGTTATTTATTTATGTATTTTTAACAGCTTGGAGTGTTTTCATATCACTTAGTTCTGCAGGGTTTTTTTTTCAGTGTTAAAACACTTCTTTGTATCTGGGAACATAGGCAAACTGCTGCTCTGCAAACACATCCCTCACTGTTTTGTAGCTTCCCAGGCTGAATGCTCTTTCCCATCACACTTCCTTGCTCTACTAATTCTGTCCATGAAAGATCGTAGCAGTAATTTGTAGCAGGGGGTACAAATTTTTGTATCTGACAAGCAGAATGAACAATGGCGACATCCTTTCAGTTCTACTCCTCCTCTAAATGTTTATTGTTTGTTTCTTTATGATATATGTTCAAGTGTGAGGCACATAAATGTTTTCTGTAGCAGTGTTGATTACTGGAAGGTTTCTGACTGCTTGCAAGCATCATTTGAGAATGTGCCATTCCTGGTTTTTGGTTTTAGTTTTGAAGTTTTAAATGTGGAATCTCTGTATATCCTTAGGATGAGCTTTTTCACTTACAGAAATATAGAGCTGGAAAGCACCTCAGGTTGATCCCATAATTCATCCCCCAGCCCAAATAGCTGTAGTGGCAGTGACTGTGTCATTTGTGGCTGATGTTTGGCTGGACTGTTTTCATGAACCTCTTGTGATGAAGAGCCCAGAAGCTCTCCAGGTATTTGCTCATCTATTTTATTCTTTTCATGTTGCCTCCAGTTAAGGATTTTTCTGCTCTTGAATCTCCTTGGTTATACTTCAAGCCTATCACTTTTTTGATGCCTATAAAGGACCAGATAGTTTTATTTCTTCTGCTGCACAACCACTTTTGGTGTACCCTGTAGTACATAGGTATAATTCATTTTATCTGACATACCTTATTTTTTCTAAGTCCTGTGATAAATGGTCTAAGGTCCAGCAACATTACACTCTCCTATACTTTCTGCTACAGATTTCAACAAATGGTGCACTTCTCTCTTCATCTCCTCTTATTTCTGTCTTTCTGGTCTTAGATCAATTCTAATGAGAATTCAGCTGTTTTATAACAATCTCTGGCTTCTCAATACCTGTCCCCCTGCTCAACAAGGTGATAACTTTTCCCAGTAGATGGGCTGTGATATTAGGCACTAAAGTACAAGATCCTGTTAAATACACTGGAAAACTCATCTAAGTAGATGCCTCTCCTTCTTGTGTTGCTGTTAATTCCCATGGCAATTCAGCTTGTTTGGGAAGCAATCAGATATTTGACTTTTTTACTGAACCCTTCAGATCTCATCTCTCTGGGCTCTTGGGAGTGCAGAGGCGTTAATGTAGTTCTGTGTCTTTTTCTGCGCCTGTAGTAGATTAACTGACTTCAGGGGCTGTCTGGCTATGTTTCGATGGCAAAAGTAATTTTCGGTTTCTCATCCCTTAGTCTTTCACCTTTTGCTTAAAGAAAAACCAGTCTTTCAGCCTGAAAACATGAATCTGTCAACAGCAGTCAGTCACTTCAGGAATGTGTAGGGAACACCTCTCCCATTCAGCTTGGCTAATGTGGTGGTTTTTACTGCAAAGTATTTGAACCAGTGTTGAGTTTGGCTGACGATCCATTCTGCAGTGGGTGGGATATTACTGGGACAGGTGGCTTTTGAAAACTGACTGCCCTACAGCTCTCTAGAGTTTTCACATGGGGGTCTGTTCTGTTAATGAGTTGTGTTGAAAATGCTGACAGTGACCTCTTCACTGACTTGTATTTTCCAAGCTGGTGGCTTCTGTCCCATCTGACAACACAGCAGCTGGATCGAGGGTGTCTTATACTGGAATTATGAATTTCTGCAGCCTGAGGAAAATGAAAGGTTCTGTATTTGAGGCCACTACAACTCATGTTCTCTGTGGATTGTGTACAGAGTGAGATTTATGCTACAGACTTGGCCAGGATTTGCATGCACATCTCGCATTAATGGCTCTTTGAGGTGCCTTCCTTCTCTCATAGGCCTAGTTCTATTTTATCCCAAAGTCTATCAAGAAATGCCAGAACTATGCCATATCCTCTGAGATGAGTCTTTCTGGACATTATACAGTTTTTTCAGGTTCTTCTACATCTTGTAGGTCCTACATTATGCCAGGACATATGACATTTGGTAGAGTCCTGGAGTTTCCTTGGGTATCTCTTTTGGTCCTTCCACCTGAAGAATCAGGGTCCAGGGTACAGTTACCCCAGGTAGGATGAATTCTGGCTTTAGAGATCTGTTGTCTTCAGAAATTTTGCTTAACATCTACTCATCCTGAGGTATACCAGAGCCAACTCTGTCGCTGCTCTTAAGAGAGGGTTGTAGTTGTATAGCAGTTGCAGTTGTATAGCAGTATTAGCTCTTAGGGCATTTTTTTTGGTCTCCTTGAGGTTAGCAGAGCCCTCAGTGGTCCTTGGTGGTTGTTAGGACACAATGGATATGAGGGAATCTCTATGAGAAAGCGTTTCTTTTGGGAACATATCTGCCATGACTGCTGGCTTCACAATATTTGCAGTTGTTTTCATCTACTCAGAAATGCCTTGCTGCTTGAGAATATCTGCCACTGATCTTTACTGCTCCCTGAAAACTGAAGTGATGTGCAGGCTGTCATTAATTTTGAATCCTGTGAATACTGTGCCAACCTCTCCTTCTTCCAAATGCTCAGCAGTCATTCTCTTTAAATTGTGCCTGAGCTAGGAATTCAAATATAAAAAGATGTTAAATGTCTCCATCTCTGTAAATACGTCTAGACTGTGGTCTCCAGTGGAGTGGAAAGACACTTGAGACTGCTAAAAACGTGTTAGCTGAGGTGCTTCTGGAGCAATCGAACTGTGGCACCAGAGCTCAGTTGGTGTCTTGCGATGTGCTCATTTTCAGGATGTTGTGTTTTACTGCATTTCATTTGAATGAACTCGTTTAAAATTAGGTTGGATATCTCTGTGCTCCGCTGCATTTTGAAGCACGCGCTGATCTGCAAAGCACAGCTGACTGTGACCTGCTGAGCACAACTGCCAGCATCCCCTGAAACGGCTGCAGTCTCCAAAGCCAGTCAGGATTCTGCCCTTTTTTTTGACTCTTCACAAGTTTAATCAGCAAAGTTTACCTGCAGAGAAGACAGGGTCCTCTGAGAAATAGTCATGGGGTTCATAGTAGAAAGGGCTGTTATATTTTGACTGCCTTATGACCTGGTTATTAGAAGAAAGGGTTTTTTGCCTTTATCTTGCCATGAGCACAGAGCAATGTGATGACCCACCTTCCCCTCCTGCTACCTCATCTCCTCCTCATCTCTCCCATCCAGGTGGGAGGTGGCAAGAAAGAAGAAACCACCACACATGACAGATGTTTGTGGTGCTGTAAGACGTCCTGCTATGCAGTGACCCAGATATGTGAGGGAAGCTGCAGTAGCAGCTCAGCAGTTGCAAGGCACTGGGACAACATGCCCCTTTCTGTATTTCACTTCTCTGTTTTTTTCTGATCTCCTTGCCTTGCGGGGCTGAAGCCATCGTCACGTTCAGACCCTGTGTCAGGTTGTCAGCCTGCATTTTGCCATTCGGTGGGGTGTGATATCTCAGTGCTCAATGCCTGTCAGGCCAGGCTTTCTCTGGACAGGCCGTGGCACAGCCACACCAAATTCCCTGGTCACCTCTCTCAGGCTTGTGTTTGCTCAGAGCTGAATCATATTTTTGATGCTGCCATATCACAGTTGCAAGGGTTCCTGCAAAGAGATACATTAAAAGTGCAGCAAAAAGGCAGTATTTTTTACTTCTAGAGCTACTGTGTGTGGCTCTCCTCTGCTTCGCATTTAAGATTTCCCCTCCAGGCATCTTTCCAAGACTGTTCTGGATGTAGGGTACATACATGGAGGTGGGGGTGGCAGACAGAGAGCCTCCCTCAGCAGAATCCAGACCTCTGAATCACTCTTGACAGTCGGGAATGTGCTTTACTAATTTGGTCTCCTTCATTTTTAATTACCACAGATCTCCCTCTGATCTCCTCATGAGTCTGATAGCAGGAAGGGAATTTAACTGATAAGAATCAGTGCCATCAGGGCAGTTGCTTGGCTTTTTAAGTGGAAAATATTGATGGCAGTCCAAGGGAGCAGTTTGCTTTCAGGGCTGAGCCCTTGCCTGCACCCCCCTTATGGCTGGTTATCTCTGGGAACCCTCTGCTTTGGTGTGGGGCTGTAGGCAGTGTCTAATGGGGGCTTTCTGGGGTTTGGCAGTGGGAGCAGCACTTGGCATCCTGCTCCTGCTGACACTGCACTGCAATCTGTTCTGGTGGCCACTGTCAGGCTTTTCTGCCAGCCTGACCATATGCTGCATGTTTTACACTCAAATTAAAAGTCTGAATTTGGAGCCTTCCTTCCATGTCTCCTTTCCTTCCTCTCCATCTTCCCTCACTCAAGTACAACCCAAATACCTGGTTCAGAGCGTGCCCTTGATGTTCCCAGGGGCACTGATATACTCATCTCAGCAGAGTTTGTGACCGAAAAAGAGCTTAAGGGGTTCACATTTTGACCTCAAATTCTTTTAGAATGTTAACTCTTATTCCACAGAATATGAGTCATCTTTTGCAATCCTAAGCAAGAACAGGTTGCACCTTATCTCATAAATATCTGTTCATTTTAGTGGTCTGTGTGCATAATAAAGGAACTATAGTGAGAATAACAGAGCATTTCTAAAAGGAGTTGAATTTGCCATGTTCAAGGGGAAAAGTTCAGGTAGAGTCACTGTTAGCGTCAGCATCCAAGCATCCAAGTACTAGTTATAATTATATAATTATAGTCAGGAAGAGTAATTAGGAAGGACAAAAACAAAATAACTTGATCAAATTATTGGAACAGGCTGCCCAGGGAGGTGATGGAATCACCATCCCTGGAAGTGTTCAGTAAAGGTCTAAATATGGTGCTTGGGGACTTGGTTCAGTGGTGGACTTGTCAGTGCTGCATTAATGGTTGGACTCGATTTTAGAGCTCTTTTTCAACCTTAATGATTCTGTGATTCTATGATTTTAAGTACGATGTCATGGAGTTATTAATGGCTCTGCTTGGTAAAGTGCACCTTTACCTGCTGCCACTAAGGGAGGAGCAACTTCTTTGAAATCAGAAATGTGCTTCAGTTTAGAAATGAGTTGTGTGAACCTGTACCAAATGGCAAACATGTGAAAAGCTCCACTGACTGCAGAAAACAGACCGTCCTTAATTGCAGTGGACTTCAGTGGGGTCTGAGAGCAAAATTTGACCTGATTAATTGCTAGTTTGTTGAGTGTATTCTGACTTGTGTAATCTGCTCCCAGGATAGCACAGGAGGAGATACAGATCTTCCTGCTAATTGCAGACACAATTAGGGCAAATGACATTTTTAAGTCTATAGGTTTTATAACACTTTAAGGCAAGTTAAGTGATCTGCAGGAGTTTTAATATTCTGCTTTTATAACAGCAAACTTAGGTAGAAGGCTTTGTGTTTGATCTGTCAGTCTCTGGTAAGTCTGGGTATCCCAGTCAGGTAAGAAGTGGGCCTGCTCCCAATTCCCCTGAAGCCAATGGATATCTGCAAATTTTATATGCACATACATGTCTGTTTAGATGGATAACACAAAATGAATGCTAAATGTCTGGCAAAACTTGTGTGCTTGTGTTACAGCCTTCTGACATAAAGTTTACATCTGTTCATTGTCAACTAGATTTGCATTCAGGCACATTCTGTGTAGGCTTTGTGCTAAAGAATTGGCTCTTCTGGAGCAGTGCTTAGAATTTTTAAATTTGGCTGCTGAAAAAAACCAGTGACAAGTTTTAGCAGTTTCTTTAGTGTTTGCATCATTGCACATGTAGATATGAATAAACATACAAATACTCCCCTGAGAATGGTGTTACTTATTACACAGTCACATTTGTTTATATATTACCTCAAAAGAGTTCGTTATGTAATAAAAAAAATTTATTATCACCAAAGTGTCATTCTGTTCATATATGCATGCATGTCAGAACAATTTTTCATAGGGCTTAAGCAAGTCCAGAGTTACAGCCTTTTGAAGCAAACATGTGAATCCTAACACATTGTCAGAGGGTTTTTCTCCTTTTTTATTTAATGTTCGCTGAGGATTATTTTCTGATCTTATTAATGGACTTTGAAATGGTTGGAATTTCTTTGTTTCAGCTGAGGAGAGAAAGTATGGTGATCAGCATAGCTCTGAGGACAACGCATGTATCCATTCTCATTTTTTATCATGGTTAGAAAGCACTGGATCTTCTCTTTGTCATGCTTGATATATTATTATTTTTTCATTTTTGATGTTATTCAGGCATTGCCTCCTTGGGTATTCACCTTGGAAGAAACAATGAGGTCAAGCTATTCATGGCTGCTACTGCTTAACCGTGTCATTTAGATGTGACATATGCACGTAGATAAACTTAGGTGTGGTGACTGATGCTGCAGGGTATCCTGAGCTGTGGGAAAGTACTGTTTGGAGACAATGTTCAAAAAGTGTATTTAGAAGATCTCCCCTTTCATTCCTTTGTCCTTGAGGTTGCTCACTCAGATGGAATACAGTGATCTCATCCCTCATTTTCACTAACACCTTCCTTTCTCCCCTCTTTTTTGAACAGTCATTTGGCTTCCATGAAGCTGCCTGTCAACAGATAAGAGTCACATGTGAAAGGTTGCTCTCTCAAAACTAAGTACCAAAAAAGCAGAAACCCAGGGATTATGAGAATTTATTGATATGCTATAGATTTGGCCCTTGGCCTGTCATGTGTTACCAAGCAATTAAGGGTGTCTGATATAAAAAAAACACAATATAACTCTGTCTCTGGAGCTATCTCTGACATGAACAGCAAGAAGTCAAAGAAATAGATTTCAAAGTCATGGGCACTTTTTATAGGGCACTTTTGTGTGTATGGCCTGCAGGACTGGGCAACTCAATTTTACCTGAGTCTCTTTTGTATCCTTAGAAAAAAATTTATGTCTTTTCTGAAAGAAAAAGGAAAGGCTTTCCCAGCAGAGCACACTGTGGAGGGGACTAGCACACAGCAACAGGGGCTGCTCTGAGGAACACTGTGAAGCTGAGGAATTAATGAAGGGCTGCCATGTAGCAAAGCTGTTCAGCCAGCAGTGATGTGCACGGCACAGTTTGAGAATCACTGCTAAAAGGCTGTGATTTAGCAAAGCTTTTAAAGCAGGTGTTTATTCCTGTTCCTCTTAGAGCAGCGTCCTTGCTAATTCATGTTTCTAACTGAAGTCAGGTAGGTCAGTCTTACTGATGGCATTAGGTTTCTCATCTGAACTGAGGCTTGAGGCTGGACATTTTGCCATGGCATTTCCATGTGGATGTATTCCTAATGTGGATTGATACCCTGAGGGATAACACAGTTTTACAAGTTTTTTTTCCAAAATTATTACTCTGTGAATGAGCAGGACACTCTTTGCAGAACAAGTCCCACTGTTGGTTTTTTGAAACACAGATTCTTTAGGTAAATAGTTGCAAAAGCTGAAGAGTTTGCACTGAGCCCACAGAGTTTAATTCCTGCAGAAGAGTTACTGGGAGCTGCAAGTTGATGTGTGTATTGAGACTCCCAATAGAAAGGTTGGCCTTGGTGTCTTTTGATGAATTCCTCACCTTGTTTGTGTACCTGATGTAATTAAATAAGTTAAAGAGAGATTCCTCTGAGTCACTGATTTCTCTTTCAATAGGGAAGCAGCTCAAGATTTGTTATGGCTTGGTTGAGGGATGAGAGTCACGGACTTTGTGTGTGTGTGCAGAGGACATACCAAATGTCACTAGAAGCCATTTGTACCAACCACTTTGCTTGATGAGCAATCAGAATATGCCTGATGGAGGAAGTAGGACCTGGAGAGCTGTTCACTCACCTCGAGGTCTATTTCCTGCCATCTCCAGTGCTGAACCACTAACGTGGTTGTTGAAAACTTCTCAGCAAATGTGCTTCCCAACCTCTTGGTGACACTTGCCTTCCTCCACTCTACACCACACTGCCATGAATTGATTGAGTATTCCCATTCCAAATCCACACCTTTCAGTGTTTGAGTGATACAGTAAAGTGATAATAAAAGTGTCCTACATGCCAGGCCATCTGGGAAAGAGGTGAACTTGAAAAAAATACTGCCTCTATTTTGTAATTTTTTTAGATAAAAAGAAAAATTCTTTATTCCTAAGAAAAGGAAAGGTCTCTTCCACAGAAGGTTCCCTTTCCCAAGTTACAGCAGACTTCAATGTGATCACATTTCAAGCCTAAACAGCCTAGACAGAGTTTTTTTTCTTAAATTAAGATTCAGTCTGTTTCCTCATAACACATTGGGATATAATGACTGAAGAAAACGAACATCAATTATTCACAGTCTATTGGAGAAGCCTTGTATAAATTATTCACAGAAGACATTCTGAAGCTGGTGAGATTATAGGAAACATTAATAATGGAGCAATGATTTCCTCTAATTCTTTGGCTTTGTATTTTTAATTCTCATTCTGTATTTTGGTTGGTCCTTGGTTCCATGTTGTGTGGACTCCAATGTCCCAGGGTGTCACTGAACAGCCTCTATGTACTTGTCCTTGGCCACATCTTCCCCTCCAGGCTTGTGGCATGTGTCTGCTGAACACAACAGCTGTTCAGAGGACAATTGCCTGATGCTGCCAACCTCATATTTCCTTTCTGAGCTACAGTTTTTACCTCTGCCCATGGGAGGCTCAGACAATTCAACCCAGACTCTGCCTGCAGGAGATGGCAGCATTTCACATGAATCCCATGCAGTGGGGATTTGGATGAACGACATAGGAATGGAGAAGGGAGAGGTAGAAAGCCAGTGTTTGAGATTATTTTTGTTTTGTATTTTCATTGGTTTGTGTAGAATGGCTCAATTGTTATCCCCTTCTAATGTTACAAATCTGGTAAAATCCAGTCCTCTGTCTACCCCCCGCCCCGCCCCCCTCCCCTCCCATCTTTTTTTAAATTTTAACATATTGAGAGCCAGGGAGACACAGAAGAATGGACATGCACATGCTCAGTGGCAATAGAATGAACAGAAGACCTGAAATAGTTTCAGGTATTGTTAAGTAAGAAATGTCTGGAGAAAAAATGTCTGCTGAGAAGAGTGATGGGGGTAGAAGTAGCAGCTCCAAGTGGTGTGGGATGGGAAGCTGGCTGAGGGAAGGGGTAAGACTGAGTGGCCAGGGCTTCATAAAGGAAGAAAGCAATTGAATACAATGTAGATTGGTGTTGGAGAATGCAGGATACTGAGACAGCTTTTGTTGATCTTCTGGTGAAATCTCAAATATTCTGATCCCTGTCACAGTGTGGCAGTATCTAGGAGATAATTGGCATAAGAAAACACTCCAGAGGAAAGCTTCAGACCTCAGGAGAAGCTGAATAGTCATATACATGTGAAGATCTACTCTGTTCATCCAGCTGTGCTCATGATAATCCTATCCTGACACCCAACATCAGAAAGTTAAGCAATGTGAGACTGTTTGGATCAGTTACTAGAAGAGAAATGTGCCAACTAATATATGATCCTAGTCCACCAAAATCACCAGGAGGGCCACAGCTGTATTAAAAGACCAAATGCGATCCTGGAGCCTTGCAGTCAAAGGGCAAACAAGGCAAGCTTGTTTATGGTCTGTTTTGCCCTCTGGGGAGCTATTTCCCTGTCTGCAGAGTGATTGTAAAGTGTGATGTATTGCAAGCACTTTTGGGAAGTGGTTACACAGTGGGCAGGGCTCCTGCTTCAGGATACCCCCTATCCTCAGCAGTGTGTCCCAGGAAGGAGGTAAGACACCATCGACCTTGACTCACAGAGTTTAAGGGAAGGGGGTTAATTAGATTTGCTAGTTTGACCTCGCAGGCCATTAAAATACATCCAAGTAGGCTGATAATTTATATTTGGCATGAGCTTTTCTTCCATATGGTGCCCAGTTATGGTACAAAGCACTTGAGAGACAAAGGGTCCATCACATGCCATGAGAGATTGTTCCAGCAATCAGTCATTCTTCCTATTAAAAATCTTTGCAGTATTTCCAATTTGAGTTTGTTTGGGTTCAGCTTCCAGAAGGTAACTCTTGTTACGCAGTTCTCAGCTTGATTAAGGAGTGCAGCAGCATTCTGTGTTTTCTTCCCGTGAAGACGCTTAACATATTAATCAAGTTGACTCCCAGTCTTCTTGTGATAAACTGAATAGACTAAGCACTTTAGATCTCCCACTGCGAGTCATCACACCTAATTTTAAAACCATTTAGAGTCCTTTTGTTTTGTATTGACCTCTCAAAAATGCAGAATCACAACTATATGCAATATTACAACACTCTTCTTCCCTGTGATATACACATTTCATCCTACACATCTCTACCTCCAACTCTAAATATATCCAGAGATCTCACTAGTGCCTTTTTTGGATGTCTTAACAGTGGAAGCTCTTGAATGGAGGGTCTACTCTGATGCTCAGGATTGCTGCTCTCCAGGATATGTTTCAGCCCTCTGCAAGCAGGGCTGCCACTCACTGCCTTCAGTAGGTTGTCTTTACTTTTGACTCTGTTAAAATACTTGGATTTTGAGTGCGCTCAGCCTTGGCAACAGTCTCTCACCTGCCAATCTTAATACCATTCCTTTTCTATTTGATGAAAATGCGGGCAGCCATCCGATTCAGTTCTGGGCAGGCAGAACTACCCCCTTCCTCCCTGTTTCCTATTGACAGCCCTGTCTGAGATCTGTTACTCAAGCAGTTCTTAATCCCTCTAAGATGTGCCTTACTGGTATTGTGCAGCACTACCTTTCTTCATCAGAGTGACATGCAAAACTAAGCTAACTATATTAGAAACCCTAAGTCTATTACATCCACTCTGTCACCTTTATCAAGCGACTTGTAATCCTTTTAAAGAACGAAATGAGGTCTATTTGACAAGACTTATACAATGGTTTCAGTGGGTATTAGTACTGTAGCTCATGTTAATTTTTTTATGTAGTGAATCTGGTGTCAGCTTTATCACATGAGTGTATGAATGTGTGGCTGCCTGTGGCAGTGTCTAGGTAGCAATACTTTACAGCATCTTTTTGTGAGAAAGATATATCACCTGTACAGACCACAGCATTTTTTTTTTCCTTCTGTATTTATTTAAGAAAGCTACAGCCGCAAATCACCAATAATTGCATCAGCTCCAAAGGTCTACTGAAGGCAGCAGTGTATCCAACACCACAGTGTGTCATGCTGTTCCAAACTGCCTCTGAAAATGTTTTTCCAGTTTTAAAAATGCCAATGATGGGGCAAGTCATGAAGCCTTTTAATGCATGAATCATAGTTTTCTTCACAGAAAGAAAGATCACATTCAGTCTTCGCAGTGTGTGTTGCTCTGTGTAAGTTAGTGTGTAGCACCCAAACTGATATTTGAAAGCTGTAATAATAAAGTTTGCAGTCAGAGAGGGAATAGTGATGTCCAGTTATTCAATAGAGATGTTTTCTCTTAAAATTAAGTATCAAATACCTGAACAAATGGGCTCTGGGGTCAAGGGTGTTCACAAAGGCTACCTCTCATACAGGAGACTAATTTTTCCTCTGGAATCTGAAGCAAGAGGGAGAATTTAGTGGAGGACGAATCAGAACACACATGTAAAATATAGGATTTAGATTTCTGAAACTTTGCATCACACCTTAACCTCCTATGTCGTGATGCTGTCCTTCCTATTGGCAGCATCTTGTCTGTGTTATCCCCACAAATATCAGTGCTGCAATAAGATCAACTGTATCTGTGGTCACTGGTCACTGCTGCACCTCTGCTCAGCTTCATCTGAGTGAGATGTAGCTGACATGAGTTGGATCATCTGTCTGTGCCCTGTCCCCCCAGAAGTGCCTCTGAGTGTGGTCATGGTCACAACCTGCCCAGCTCCAGCTGGGACAAACTCCTGAACTGATGCCACATAGTTTAAAGAGGGTTTGCCCTGGATTTTGGTCTCCTTATTAGAAGACCAATTTGTATGACACTGTAAAAGGCAACCATCTCCATGCTCATCACATGCTGTATTTCCTCCCCATCCCCCTCCAGCCTCTCCTGACCGCCTGGAATGAGACCAAACGTTGCATCTGTTCCTATGTCGAAAGTGTTTTGTGTTGCCATTAGACACGTTCAGCCCCAAATTGAACCTGGCAAGCAGCTGGCATGCTCAGAGCCAGTTTGCTTGCAAGCGGATGTGTTTTGATGGGAAATGCTGCTGCATGTGAAATACAATTCTTAGAAGATGGAAAGAAGGTAATTCCCCACCTGAATAAGAAAAAGGCTCATCTCTTTCCTGGAAGACGAGAGATGGATCATGTGTCCTGTGTGGCAGCCAATCTGATCTCTTATACCCTTTTATTTCTCTCAAATGATCAGTCTGCAAAAAGTTAAAATATATTAGTTCACTTAAAGTAATAATCTCTGCTCAATCTCGCTGTGATGGAAGAGGAGGCGCTGCTGCCTTCTGTGTCTTCATTACGGCAGTGAATTGCTCATGGTTCTTGACTTAGTTGAAATTCATGACTCTGGAATGGTTAGACAGTGCTCTCAATTTCTTGCTATTTAGCTTTCTTTAAAAAAAATAAATTACCGAAACTGTTAAAGAATTCAATTATGTCATGAGAGAGCTCACTTTTCTACTTCCCATCCTGATGGTTTCTCTCTGTGCCCTTCAAAAGAAAAAAATAAAGCAGGATTTATTAATAATGCTAAAGTAGTGAGACAGGACACCTTTACACATTTGAGATGAAAAGATGTGCAAGGGGAAGTCTCAGTTCAGACACATTGCTTTTCTCAGAGTCTCAGGAGAAAGCTGTTTCTGACTCCAGCTGCAGGCATATACTATGGCTTGAGTTAACAGAGTTACTCAGATGGGACAATAGCAGTACTGCTCTATTGTGTACCACTGCCTACAGAAAACCACTTGCCCTCACTGAAGGTGGATTTTTGGCCTGTCAGTCTTTCACAGAAATCCATTGCAGCAGGATTTCCTTGTGTAACCCCTGCCCAGCATCTGTCTCTGCCTGGGTCCTGCCCACTTTCCTTCTTGGTCCATCACCAGTGAGCAATGTGGTTAGAAAGCTGTTGGCTTGAAGTCCAGTGGTTAAAAATTCAGAGCGTGTTGATATGACCAGAAAGGAAAAATGACCCTTTGACAGATCTTTCCATTAAATGGACCTTTTATCTCCTCTCCAGTGTCACCTGTCAAGGCTATTACACAAGGAAGTGCTGCAGGACCTGGCACGGAAAGGGGAGCCTGAACTGTTAGCTGGATTCAAGTGGAAATTGGTGTTACGCAGCCTTGAGTTTATCAAAGTGCTTACAGTCAAACAAGTTTTTCTGCAGACAAACACTGGCACATCTGTGGAACCACATTTGCTGGGACTGCAGCTGGCATCAGTTGCTTTGGGCCAGTTTCCCCACTTTGGCTGGCAGTCTGGTCTCATCCTGCAGTGTCTCAGGCTAATGAGTTTTTGTCTGTCAAAGAGAGTGAATGAAATAACTGTCACTGTGCAACGTGGCATGTGTGAAACAGTTGAAAATCCCACTATTTCTTGGGATGTGAGTTGTGGGTGTTGCTCTGCATTCTGCTTTGGCTAGACTGGCGTAGTTGAGTTTAAAAGTCTGCAAGCAATGTAGGAAGTACTGTGAGCTGCAGAAAATGCTCATTTGCTTTGCATTCTGGATGTTCAGTCTCAAAGAGGACATGATGCAGAATAGGGCTGGGGGAAAGTGGGATGGCCTGCAAGTGAAACAAGTGTCCAGGCAGGAGTTATGATTCGTAGCACAGGCACGGGACTCTGTGGGCATACAGGACTTCAGCTGCTGTTCAGATTTCTTCCTTATAATGGGAATAATCTTCCCTTAGCAGGCAGAGATGTAATCAGGGGGACAAGAAACATATAGCTATTTGGAGGAAATAATTTCAGAGTAAAAATGCACTTTGTGAATCTACCTCCTAATTATACTTCCCCTAATTACATAGGTTTAAAAACTGTCTTTGCCATGCTGACAGCCAGTGGTTATTTTCTTAGAATCTTAATGTCACCCCAGTCAAAGATCCTTATGTGCTAGACAAAGACTCATGGGTGACTTTTTCCAAGACCACCTGGTCTATCAAGAAAGATGTTCAAGGGTTTTGTAGACAGTTCATGTGAGGAGAAAGATGGAGAGATCCTTGGATTAGGCCTGTTACTCTCAGCCAAGGTTTGTAGTGTTGTATTACCATCAGTGTGCTGCTGTACACCCTTCTCAGCTGCCATACAGGTGGGTGAGACAAGTCTGTTCTGGCTCTCAGATACTGGTAATTTTAATTAAGCTCAAGGTGTAACAGTTGGGTGAGCAAGGGTGAGGAGAACTGAATTGTAAGTCCTCATTTTCACAAATTGATTTTGTACACAGTCTGACAATAGAGATTTTATTTCTAAGATCTTGTTTTGCCAATGGATACGAGCTGCAAATCAGGAGCTGTCATTTGGATTTGGTTTCAGTGCTGCCATGTCAGTGAAAAAGAGGTGAACATCTCACAAAAAAACTGGTGAGCATGTCAATTTTGCAGCTGGTGTTGGTAGTTCAGCTGTTGTGCTCCTGGGACTGGGGCATTCTGTTTGGTTCCCTTTAGTGGCAGTTGAATCTTATTTAAGTAAGTGGCAAAAAAAAAAAAAAAAAAGGAAATTAATAGGCATGAATGTATCCATTCATGTGTTGTAAAAAATTGTCTCCCCAGCTTTCTCCTGTGCCTCTGGTGAGTACCTGGAGATGAAGAACCAAGTGTGCAGCAAATGTGCAGAGGGGACCTATTCACTGGGCAGTGGGATCAAGTTTGATGAGTGGGATGAGCTGCCGGCAGGATTCTCCAACGTGGCGACGTTCATGGACACAGCGGTTGGCTCAACCGAGAGTAAGGCTGACAGCTGCAACAAGTAAGAAGTTCTGTTTGCATCTGGGTTATGCAGCCATGGGTAAACCTGAGACAGCTCAGCAGCACAAAGCTGCTTAATGACTGATCTAAGCTCTCCAGAAGGTAACCAGCCCTACTAATGGCAAAAAAGAGGGGCTGGGAGGTGATATTTGTAGCCATCTCTTTTGCTGTCAACATGGTCTCCTTGGGCTCATTAGCAGTGAGTCTAAGACCAGCCTGGAGCTGCTCTTATTTGTAGCTGTAAAGCTCCAGGGTCATGGCATAGTAAATGTGGCTAAAAGAGGTCCTTTTACAGCCTATTTAGAGACCCATGGTAGTTGGAGAAGGCTGTTTCTGAGTGCAATTGAAGGTATATTGAACATGTGGAGCATGAAGCTTTCTTGTGTAGGCTGGGTCCTCAATTTTTAGTACTGTATTCTTTTCTGTGCACAGTTTTAATGAAAAGTATTACATTTTATATTATTAATGTAATATATAAAATAGATATAAAATACAATTACTGTATCTGTTATATCTGTTACATTTGAAAAAGAAATTTATAAATTCGCTGCAGTGAGCTGTTGTGGGATTCTGGGTTCTTTATTACGTAACATGTTTTTGTATAGTGGTGTAAAAAAAGTAGCTTCAGTATCTGTGATCTCAGTTGAGGCTTGTTTTGTTTATGTTCATCAGCTCTTCATGGACACCTCGAGGGAATTACATCGAGTCAAACAGGGATGATTGTACAGTTTCTCTCATCTATGCTGTGCACCTGAAGAAATCCGGTTCTGTCTTCTTTGAGTACCAGTATATTGACAACAACATCTTCTTTGAATTTTTTGTAAGATGTTTTATATGGTGAATCCAACCTTATATATCAGCCCAGATAAAGATCATTAGAAACAGCTTTTCCCTCTGCATTCTCCATATGCCCATAGGTTGCTATTGCTGGACAGTATAAAAAAATCTTCTTCTCTTTCTGTCACTTATGCTGTCTTGTGGCATTTATTTTATCTTCAAAACTCAGGCAGAACTGATCTTATCTGCCATGCACTGGGATTTTTCCATAGGAGTCATGACTGACCCGGTTAGTCCAGCCTTTTGCAAGACAGTTATTTGTGGGAGATGCTTCAAGTTTGGGGGTGTTTGACTTGAGATGTCAAAAAGGGATTTGATGTTTAAAAAGACTTCTTCCAAGGTAGTAGTATGTGGAAATCTTAACTCTAATTTTAGGTCAATTTGTGTCGTAGTAATCAAGATGAAAAGCAGGAGAAATTCAGATGAATTTCAGTAGGAATTAGGATTTGAGGATGTGTCTGCACCGTGAAATGGAGGGGCTGGGAATCATTAGCTCTGAAATGGGAGCAGGCTGGCTGGGCTTGCATCATGCTAAAATTACTAAAACGGTGGGATCAGCAGTGACCAGAATGGGAAAGGCAATCCTGGTCTGACCACGTGGATGGATTGGCTGGGGTCCAGGGAACCAGAGGGTTCCCAACACCAGGATCTGCCATGTGATGTAGACACCCCACATTACTGAGATGTTTTGGAAGGTTCCATCAACACCTGTATTGCTGTCCTTGTCATGTTGTACCTGCCATTTGGGACAGAAAAAAATGTAATGGGAGGATGATTCAGAGAGAGATATGACTGGAGATTTTCAGTCTCCTCTCTTACTGCCTCTGTATCTGTCTGACAATCTCTGTTTTTCATATGAAAAACACAGCTCATTGCACCTCACAGGAGTGAGAAGTCTTAGCTGGTGTTGGTTAATATTTCTTGAGAAAAATGCAAAGTATCCTTGCCCCTAGAGTTGGGAAAGCAAGACAAAAATTACCTGTTGGAGGCACCCTGTTGCTGCTGTATCAGTGCAATAGATTGCTATTGCACTTCAGTAACAGACCGTGCAGGCAATGCTATTTAGCCATTTCAGTTTTATATTAGACTGTCCTGACTTTTTCATGGGGAGAAAGCAGCAAATATACTCTGATGTCAGGTGAATGTGCCAGGATTATGAATCCCAGCTCCAGTTGCTTTTGTGACTGACAGATCTGCTCCTGCAATGGAGCGAATGTATTGTTTCTCTGAGCACTGGCTTTGAAAACGGCTTTTTGATTATTGCTTTTATACATATCCCACTCATTCACATCCCCTAAATTTATCATTTCCTGTTCAAGAAGCAGTGAGTGGTGCAGTCCTTTATAGAAATGCTTTAAATTCCTGGTCAGCTCCAGTATTTCAGGGAAACCATATTTAACACTCCTGTAAAAGTCAAATTTTTTCCCCTCCATCATGCCTTTGTGCTTAAATATATTTGACAATGACACTTTAGCTCTGGACAGTGGCATTTCAGTGGGAGTGGCAGGTTACTGGGAAATGGTGAAGTGTTTGATCTGCCCTTCCCTGGCTCTTTTTATATACTGAAGCCCTTTACACCTGGTGAGAAGAGATTATATATTTTAACCTCCTTTTTGCAGATGAAAACCATGGCACAAAGATGCTGTAGCTCAGGTTCTGCAAAATAATTAGGGATCTACCTTCTACATAGGTGCTTCTTCTCACCCCTTTTCCTCAGTGCTGTTGATCCATCTGTGAATTAAGGGTACAGATGCTTCGGAGGATGTGGGGTTTCACAATTTATTTCAGACCTGATGTGGAGCAACTTTGAGGAGGATCCTTGACTCCAGGTCAAGTGTCTGAAAGTGTTGAATTGGCTTTTCTCCCTGGTGCAATAGAAGCTGAGTAGGTGATCTCCTGCTGTTTTTTTTTTTTTTTTTTTTGCTGTCTGTGTCAGAAATGGTCATTGGAGGCAGTGTTGAGCTCTAGCACGTTTTGAAAGCTGGTGGTTTATTTTGTCACAAGTAAGGCAGCTGTTGTCCTAAATATGTAGACAAGAGGAAGAGAGCTAAGTCTTATAATTCACAGCGATTATTATGCTGACAAGAGAGATGCGCCTTATTGTGGTCACTGCTCTTGTGTTTTTATTATCAGATACAAAATGACCAGTGCAAGGAGATGGAGTCCACAGCAGACAAGTGGGTGAAGCTCACAGACAACGGGGAATGGGGCTCTCATTCTGTAAGTGTATGAAAAATTGCTTCATGAAGTTTCTTTTCCATTTATAGATGTCTGTGATTTCCTTTGGGTAAACACCAGACTTGCACTGACTCCTATGAATGCATTTGAAGAAGCACAGCTTTCCTAGTACTGAGGGGAAAAGTCATAGAGATCCCCAAGGGGTTGATCCCAAAACAAATGATATAGATGCAAGACTTTGTATTGATTTCCCTGGGCTTTGAATCAAGTACTTTATGAGGTTAAATAGATTTATGCAAATCCGCACACCACAGTCACTTTGCACTATTTCAATTGAAATATTCTACAGCAATTGTTGCTCATGAGAACACAAGATTATTCCCGGTGTCTCAGCAGAGGGGTGAGAGTGGTGTGTGTATGTGGAGGCAAGCAGGACAGACATTTGATTCTCAAGTGTGTGCAGGAGAGCTGGACTGCACTCAACTTCTGCTCTGTGGAGACTTACCTGTTTGAAAAACAAGCTGGCAGCACCAGGGTGGCTCCTGCAGCACAAATACGAGCCTGTCCATGTTGGGAGTGGCAGCATTTTGGCTATCCTGTGACCCAGCTGGCTGAGTTTGCTTTGTGCACAGACCATGCACCGACCAACTCATTAGCTGAGGCCTGACTACCACTGTACCATCATACCCTTGTTCCCAGAGCCATACCAGCAAAGGCTCAGCATAGGTGACATTATGCCAGAAGAAAAAGGCTTTTATGGGAATAGGCAGCAGCATGCTCTCTGTTTTCCATTTTCTGCTTAGCCTCCTGGAGGTGAAATCGTATTCCTGAGCCAGCTCTGGTTGGCCATACCTCTTAGCTCAGATGTAAGACCAGTGCAAGTTACACTGGGAGGCTGGAGAGCTGACTGAAGAAGAATGAGGGGATGAATTGAATGGTAGATCCAAAGCCAGGGCATCAGCTTGGGTGAGGTGAGGGCTGTAGACAGTCTGCATGGTGCCATCTGAGCTCATCATTTGAGGTGTGCAGGTGTCTGCACTGGCTATGATGGTTGTTGGGATGCCTGGCTGAAATGTAGACACATGAGCTGGATGAGATGACTATTTTGGCTCTCAAGGCTTGTTTTCTGCACTGCAAATCCTGTCACGGTGGCTTTTCTGAGCCCAGTTTTCTGGTTACTGCAGTCTCTGCTCTCCGCATGTGAGTCCTGCTGCACCAGAGCTGATGTTGGGTACTTCTACCACCCACAACGTGATGTTTGGTTCAATATGGTCCCAGTTCAGCTGTTACCTGTAGTAACCCAGCTCTCCTCTGTGCCCCTGGGTAGTAGCTGCTTGGGCGTGGGAGATACAATATACTATATTTCCACTTCGCTGAATTTTTGAACTCTTTATCCTGGGTGAACAAAAATCACAGTCATGCCAGGCCTGTACAGCACTGCTGTAAATCACACTATCCTGAACTCTTACGCTGGTATTTATCCCTCTTCTTGTGTGAAAATGTAGCACCTTCAGGCCAGTATCACTGTGTTGGCAATAGGCATCTTGTACTGGGGTAGTAGATGTGGTACAGCTTTGCAGGCCAGGCAGGGGCTTGGTAAATCTGCTGCTTTTAGTGATGACAGTGACACTGCAGTTACACAAGTGAGTTGAAGGCAGAAGGCAACAACACTGCTGCTGAAAGGAGCGGTCCTGCCTTCCTCCTGCCCCTTATCCCAGCCATACCACCAACCCATCACCTCTCCTGTGCCAGCACAGGCGTTGTGCAAACACTTGCTGAACTACACCATGAAAACAAGTGGGTCGAAGCAGTTGGGAAACAGGTTGTTTTCTGCATCTTATCTGCTGTTCAGGGTCAGAAATGAGCAGGAGGGATGGGACTGCTGCTGGGGACAGCTATGGTTTTTGCCTGGTGTACAGGTCATGATGCTGTGGTGTTAGATGCAGACAGAGCTTGATTTTTAAAGCCTCTAAACAAAACTCACTTGTGACCCTGGATTTTTGAACTCTGGGTCATGTTGAGTTTCTTTATGAAAGCATATCTCAAGGCTTTAAAAACAAATTGATTAACTATATCTGAACACAGAGCTAGAGATAAAAGCTCCTGAGTGCCAGGGGTAGATAGATAAAGGTGGGAACAGCTTTTTCCAAATTCTTATTACAACAAGGTCAGAAACAGCCCTTGATGTTTTTCTCTAAAACTGAGGTGTAGAGAAACTTTTTTATAAAGCACACTTTGGGACTCCTCAAAGATCTGTGTACAGCACCTGCCTAGCTGTCTCCCCATTACCTCTTGACGCACTAAGCAGCTTAGGAAAAGCCAGGGTCACTGCTAGGATGCAAAAAATCTGAGTAGTGGAAGTAGGAAATAAAACAATGTCTTGGTGAGGGGATGTCTGCTAACTGTCATGTGTATTATTCCAGGTAACTCTCAAATCAGGTAGCAATATATTATACTGGAGAACAACAGGGATTCTCATGGGTTCCAAAGTAGTAAAACCAGTTCTGGTGAAAAACATCACAATTGAAGGTAAGTGTTATTTATCTTTAAGGTCTTATTTCACTTTTTCGTCATATTGTTTGCCAAGTGCTGTTTCTACTGGTGTGCCTACAGAACTGAAGTGACTTTTTTTAGCACCTTTGTCCCCTGTCTACTCCTTTAAAGTGTAGAAAGGGAACAGCAAAACTTCAGAGTCAGGAAAAGGCTGAAAACATAATTTAGCTGGTAAATGATGCCGTCTACTGGAGAAAACTGGCTTAGCAAATAGAGAGAAAGGAATAAACGGGGTTTCTCTGAGGTAGTATAGAAAGATCATGGTTATTGGTAAGCCTCTCAACTGTGATAAATGGATATATATATATATAATAACTGTGACAGCTACGTTAATATTTAAATGACTTATTTAATCTGGCGTTGCTCTTTCAGTCCTGTTCTAAGTGTTTAGTCCTGTTCTAAGCTTCAGGTGTCATGTAAGGTTTGTAGATGGGTCAGGACTTGCTTTGAGAAGCAAAGATTAAAGACCTAAATTCTGAATCAACAAAGCCAAAGTGTCTAAAGCAAGTGTTGAATGTCTGTGGGTTTTATGTTTTGCAACAGTTATGGACTGTGCCTTTCTTTCAGTGTAATTTACCTGTTATTTATCTTACAGGAGTTGCATACACATCTGAATGCTTTTCATGCAAGCCTGGTACCTTCAGTGACAAACCAGGTGCATCTGGCTGCCAGGTGTGTCCACGAAATACTTATTCTGAGAAAGGAGCAAAAGAGTGCACCAAGTGTAAAGAAGAAATGTATTATGCAGGTACATAAACCAAGTGGGATAAGGCAAAACCAGGAGGGTCTGAGTACCTGAGGTTATCAGATGTTTCAGATGTGGGAATGGTTGTGTGCAACGATGTTTAGTCTCCAGTTGATATGCAAGGGGGAAATGAAGGTGGGATTTCCCAAAATATGCAGAAGGCACATAAACAAAATGGACCACAGTCGAACTTTGCTAAGGTCATCCACGTTAACATGAAGGGATGGACATCTTAATGACCTGGAAGGCAACAGTTCTTCTGAAGGATTAAGAGTCGTGCTGTGCCCTCTCGTGGTGATCTGTGTTATCGTTTGGTGATACGAATGTGCTTCATCACTGCTCTCAGACTTAACATGCTTTAAAGAATGTCCTTTCCAAATACTCTGTCTGGGCTTGTCCCTGAGTCGTGTGTGCTTGGAAGATATGGTGATCTAGCTGCAAACCCTAGTCTTAAATGTTCTGCATTCTCAGCTCTTGTTAGCTGGTGATCATCAAATAACATGGTCTTAATCTATTCTTCATAGTCAAAAAGTCTTCAGTTTTCTTCCTTGTAGCAGTTTTAAGCAAGTTCTTGAAGAATCAGTTACCAATCATAGAATGTGCTATGACTGTACTCACAGTGGGAATGGAAATACTGCAAAAATATCTGGCAAGAGTTAAAATTGGGCCAGTATTGTAAGGAAATTTCTAATGGTTTGGAATGGTCTTGTTCCTTATCAAGTGAGAAAACATTAAAAGTTGGACTTGATGATCTCAGAGGTATTTTCCAACCTAATTGATTCTGTGGCTCTGTGGTATTCCCGTGGCTGTCAGATTGCACAAATTACTACTTGAAGGTGAAGGGTTGGGCTGAGGGTTTGGGTGACTCATAGAAGGGTTTGGGTTGGAAGGGACCTTAAAGGTCATCTCATTCCAACCCACCTGCCACGGGCAGGGAATCTTCCACTAGGCCAGGTTGCTCCAAGCCCCATTCAACTTGGCTTTGATTGTTTCCAGGGATGGGCTATCCAGAACTGCTCAGGGCAACCTGTTCCACTTCCTCACCACTCTCATAATAAAGAACTTCTTCCCAGTAATTCTCCCGGGGTATACTGAATCAATGAATTTCAGTGTGGCAGTACAAGCATAGCTGGTATTTTTCCTGTTCCCCCACTTCGGTTCAGGGGAAGGTTGATGCAGATTCCATTAAGAGCTTGATTTTTCATTCTCCTTTTCTATTTTTCTGCTGACTCAGTTTAATCTCCAGACTGTAAGTTTGTTATATTTGTTTCCAGGGATCATTTGATAGTTTGATATTCTGTTTCTCACCTTTTCCTTTTAGATGAGGGATCCAGTGCCTGTATAGAGCGTCCTCCATGCACAAGCAAAGACTTTTTCCAGATCCATACCCCATGTGACAAGGAAGGAAAAGTAAGTAGAAGGCATGATACTATCCTATCCTTATGCTCACTGAGCTTACTGCTGTCTTTGGATTTGAAAACAAGGTAGGGTTTCTAGGAATCCTCTTCCCAATTACTTTCCCAATTTTACTCCCAGCATTGGATCTCTCTGAGGCTTAGGGCTTGTCCTTTAGCTGCCTTCTCTCCAGCCTTTATCCCTCTGTAAGAATCTGCCTGTCATGGCTTAAGGGATCTGTTGTTGTGAGATGATAAGCTCCTTGCTCGTGATGAGTTTGTTGGGGTCACTGGTTCTACTTCCATGCCTCCATGTTTGGAGCACAAGGTGATGTACTGTCACAGAATAAACCTGGTTCTTAAGTTGTTAGCAACCTTTCCTGGCATACTTTGGGCTTGTGGTAACTTGCCCTGTCCCAGCATTGCCCAGGCACAGGAACATTGGACATGACCATTCCTATTTCAAGTGGAAGGGTGTTTGGCTGCAAAGGTATGATGTGTGTCACATCATCAGTTTTAGCATCAAAGAAGGACCCATGATCTGTTGAAATAATGATATATACATAGTCTGGGAGTATTCATGTGCAGCAGCAGAGCTTAGCTGCTGCTAATGTGCTTGCTGTTCCTCAGATCACCTGGACTCTCAGGAGATTGTTTCACTCAGACATCTTAGATCCACTGGGTATCTCATAGAGGGACCTGCTGGTAGAGCAGCCTGGCTTTGATGCTGTTCTGCCCTTTGTCCTAGCAATCAAGTGGAATTTTGGTGGAATATGGAGAAGAAACTCCTGTTTACTGGTATAGGAATCCCACAGAGCTGTGGACACATGGTTAGGCCAGTTTTGACTCTTCCCTTTCCCATTTCTCTTGGATCTGGATGGGATTGCAGATAGACAAAATCCCTCGCACCCGAATGTTGCTGTCCTAATATTTACTGTCAGGACGGAGCATTTTGGAGTCTCCTGATCAGCCAATTCCAAAATGCAGCTGAGAGCTCGTGTGATTTAGTATTGAAGCATCAGGGAGTTTAGCTCAAGGGCTGGCAGGATCTTCAAGCTGGTCTTGGCTCACTGATTCTTGCTCTGTTAACTCCCTCTAATGACTTGAGAAATTAGCAGTGGTGTTCGCTGCTACACCCCCAGTTACTGCTTTAATTGCTGCCTCCTGTGGATTGCCCTGCAGGGCTCTGTGTGATCCAAGTCTCCCTGGCACTAAATAGACTCCT
Organism: Acropternis orthonyx; assembly: GCA_035583155.1. NCBI lineage: Eukaryota > Metazoa > Chordata > Aves > Passeriformes > Rhinocryptidae > Acropternis > Acropternis orthonyx. The sequence continues at coordinate 6,707,037 of JAWWEU010000040.1, forward strand.
ACTGTTGACCCTTTTCCTGCCTCCTCCATGGCCTTCATGGAGGTCATCACAATGCAAAGTCGATATTTCTGCAGGCACCCTTCACTGTCCAGTTGCAATCACAACAGCACGTGTCATAGGCACACAGACACTGGCTGAGTTTTCAGGATTGCTTTCACTGCTTAATGCCCTGCAGCTCTGGAAATTGTTCCAGGTTTGCCGTACTCCCCATCCATCTCTCCATGTGATGAAACAATATGAGAGGGCCTGACTCTGCAGGCCATCTTCAGGTGAACAGTGACTGTAAAGGACCAACCTATTGATCCATGGCTTACTAAAATAAGCCAGGATTTTCAGTGGAGATTAGATTAGATTGTTGTCTCCCTCCTGTCCCACTCCACATGTAGAAGGGGCCTCAGGAGATTAAAGCACTTGACTCCTCTTGACATTTTCCTACCTGCTGCTTTAAAATTCCCAGGCTGAGTGCTTCAGCCCAGTGTCAGAGACCCTCATTACAGGGCTGTGGACACCCTCTGACCCTCTTCTCCCTGCTCAGATGCAGTAGGATTCCTGTGCAGTATGTTTGGTCTCTGACCAACCAGATGTGCTTTGCCAGCTTCTGAGCCTTTTTATTGTAAATGCTGTGCACCCTGATGCTGCTGAAGCATTTCTGGAGCAATACTCCAGAAAGTCCTCTAAGCGTTCAGGAGCAGCGAGGGCAGGCTGATCCACAGGAACAGGTGGCGCTCTGACAGCAGGAGCAGCCCCTCAGTGCCTGAGCAAAGCTGGCAACAGCACCAGCAGCCAGATTGAGCCAAGGTGACCAGAGAAGCCCATAGTGATGAGACACGACCAGTGTCAAGCTGGGACACTGTGTCCATGGGCCAGTCAGGATGTGGGTCAGCCAGGGTACATGACCTGGCACAGGCAGGGCTGCAGCAAAGTGCAGGCAGGGTGAAGGGTGAGAGCCTCAGCTTAATTGCAGCTCCCAGAAGCCAAGGTCTGAGTTGAAATTGAAGCTTCTTCCAGCTTGTTTTTTGAAACAGTTTCAGAGAGGATCAATACTTCCTGAAGTGTTCTGTGTTATCAGGGTGCAAGTTGCTCAATGTCCAGGATGACAGGGGGTCAGGATGAAATTCATAAGGTGAAATCTCCCTTATGTGAGCTACTGGCCTCAAAGGTCCCTGATTGCACTGCTGGGACCAAAGGGTGGAAGTACCCAAAGTGAGAGCTCTGGACAGGTTAAAGGCTTGCCAGTTGGGTTTTTCACCTATGGATTTAAGCTAATTTTCTTCTTGAGAGGTAAAACGCTTTCAGAGATAGACCCAAAATCAGATGAAATTTGAAATCCAACTTCACTGGTGTTGCATCTCCTGAAAGAGAGGTGATGACAGAGAGACCATACTATTGTGTGTTGTAACACCATGGACTGACTAATTTCAGTGTTCACAAACTACTCCTTATGTGATGCAGAGGGACTGGAGAGGGATTGGGAGAGCTGCTGCATGGTTTTAGCATTTGTTCAGTAGGTCAAAAATGGCTGGAGATAAATTGAGGACTTTACAAAGAACAGACCAGTACAGAGAAGAAATGCAGAACTTGTGGTGTTCTCTAACAGATGCCTTCCGAATTTATAATGCAGAAGTTATACTTTGTGTTATTGTAGTTAAAATGTACAAATTACTTATGCAGTTGTTATAATTATTTATCTGACTTTTCTCAGGAACATTTGCATGAGGGAATTTACTAATTAAATAAGAATGAACAGTGGTAATTATTTTAAGCTTCACATTTTTGTTTTGTTCTTAAGGTCGGATATCTTGGAATCTTCTGTGAACCCAATCACTTCTGTTTCCCTTATCCACCCTTCCCTTTATTGTCCTGGATGTTCAAGGTCTGGCTTTGGCCTCAATCATTGGGAATAATCTGATTTAATTTATAAGGGGGACCTTCATTGGTGCATCTAGTCCTAAAACTTTGCAGCACACTGTGTGAGCTCAGTGTCTTCTCCTTCCAGACTCAGATCATGTACAAATGGATTGAACCCAAGATCTGCAGAGAGGATCTTCCTGATGCATTGACCCTACCTCCTTCTGGAGAGAGGCAGGATTGTCCACCCTGCAATCCTGGCTTTTACAACAATGCCTCGTCTTCCTGCACTCCCTGCCCACCAGGCACATTTTCGGATGGGACACAGGGTAGGAGTCCATGAAAAAATTGCATGTCACCCCAAAAGCAGTTGTCTGCTTGCATATGACTTAGTTTAGTGGCACATCATCAGAAGCCAGAGTTCATTTTGCATAAAATACTTGTGAGATAACATTGAAGAGAGATAGTCAGGTATCTGTTTTCTCTCTGAAGTCCTTTCTTATCAAGGGTTGCTGCTCTAAGTTGACCTGCTGTGTTCTGGATTCATTTCTGGGCTGATATAGACATCCTGAGATTAAGGGATTCTGAGAAACGAATCAGAACTTTTACAGTCAGTAACTGCTCCTTATCCATTCTCCTGTTCATGCCAAATTCTTTCCTGTGAAAACCTGATTTTAAACACTGTCAAATTCGTACCCTGCCAACAGTGCCTAAACTCTGGCTTGTTGGTTCTGAGCTGTATTAGCCCAGTGGTCCCCTACAGCATTTTGTGGTAATTCTTGTTTACCAGTATGATCAAATTTTCAGCTGAATCCATTAAAAAGGAAATGTGGTTTTGGTGACCAGTTGCAGATTACTTACAATGGGCTTACAACCTACAATTTATAAAATGCTGGTCTCATTTCCACTCTTCTCATCCTGATAAGTCTTTGTTTAATTGCAAAGAAATAAATTATTTTCTTTGCTTATTACTTGCATCAGAGAGTAAGAAGTAGTATCTGTGTTCTTTAAAACACTTCTTGAGGTGTGCTTTGACCATGCAATATCCTTTTCCTGCACTCTTGACCTGTAGAGTGCAAAGCCTGCCCTGCTGGGACCGAACCAGCTCTTGGATTTGAGTACAAGTGGTGGAACATCCTGCCAGGCAACATGAAGACGTCTTGCTTTAATGTTGGCAACTCAAAATGCGATGGGATGAACGGTGAGCCCAACTCACTGCATTGTTGTGTGCCTGTTTTTCTCCTGCATGGATCACTCTTGTGGTGGAGCACCCATGACTCACAACACAGTTTCCCTGCTTTTCTTTAATTGCACCTGGCTTGAAATTTCCTGTAGGAAGCAATGTCACAGTGTGACAAAGATGAAATAATAAAAAAATCTCTTGTACACCAGAAGAGGGCAGGAGTTGCAGAGTATGTGAAGTCTCCTAAGCCAAGGAACTATCCCACCATAGACTTTACTGCATCTTCAGATGCATTCATATCCCCACTGAAAAAAGCAGTATTTGACTTCTCCCTGGCTTAGCTGATTTTTGTGTTTTGTTATAACTATGCCCATCAAGGTCACATGTAATTCTTTTGGAAAACTCAAAGTCTGTGATTTTGTTCATTCAGCACTCAGAGGTTTCTCTCTGCATGTGTGCTAAAATTGCAGCAGAGAGCAGCCACAGCTCACAGGGGAAAACGATCCCTTTTGGGATTTCTCCCACCTCCAGCCTTCTCTGACAGATTGTCCTCAGTCTGATCCACCCTGTCAGACTGATGTAACTCAAGCTTTGAATTATGTGTGTTGAGCAGAAGGGAACTAAGTATATGTTTAACATTTAACACACGGATTCATTGATTCATCTGTTTTAAGGCTGGAAGATATCAGATGGCTCATCCCCTTTGAGCTGCACAGCACAGGTCAGGGAATTTCAATTGCTTTGCTGATTTCAAAGGTGACAATTGCTTGTAAAATCGGCAGTTCGTACAATTGCTAGAATTTTTCATTCGAAAGCGTTATGACATTGCTCTATAGTTTATACCAGGTATCTTTAAAATACACTGAGGTCCTGAATTGCTTAAAAATTGTGGTAACAGATTTTTTTTGCCATCCATTTATTGAACATTTTTTCTCTTTCTGTCTTATGAAGGTTGGGAGGTGGCTGGTGATCACATCCAGAGTGGGGCAGGGGGCTCTGACAATGACTATCTTATCTTGAACCTACACATCCCAGGATTTAAGTAAGGAACTGGATTTTTTTTTTCATGTATTTCTCATATATCTCTGTCTCTTACACCTATTTCACACTACCCCAGAGTGATCCAAGTTTTCCTTTCTGAAATGGAATAATGTAATGAATGAGAGACAAGAGGAAACTTGGATTTTATTCCAAGCAGTCCCCAGTCAGTCTGTTGAGGCAGACAAGCATGTAAGACCTTGTTTGTTAGCAGTGTTTGTTTCATTCCAAGGTGCCAGAAATACCAGCATGTTGGCTATCTGGAAACTGAGAAGAGATGTTCCTATCCCTCTGTTTTTGAATTGTCCCAGAGCAATCAGATAAATCTGCCATGGGGTCAATAATGGTGCCTGCCCTTACAGTATTTTAGTGAAATCCAAGTTACTTCATGTTGTGGCTCCAGGCAGCCTGCACAGTCTGTGCTGCCCCTGGAGCCAGTGGGGAGATGCAGGCATGGCTGGAGAATGGGATATCCCACTTCTCCTGACCCCTCAGACAGGGTGAAATAGCTGCTTGTGACTCTCCATCTAAAGAGTGAGATTATACTCCTCGCTCAGACCAGGTGTCAAATACTGAGGCAGGTAAGGTATGTCAAGAGAAACCTCACCCTCCCTTTGCTATATCTGGGCTGAGGGAGTTGGTGACTTCTTACTGAGCAAACCCTGACATTTAATTTACACTATGGGCAAGCAGCAATAAAAATAAAAATTAATCATAGAATCATTGAGTCTGGAAAAGACCCCCAAGATCATTGAGTCCAGCCATCAACCCAGTACTGCCAAATTCCACCACTAAACCAAGTAGCCAGGTGTCACATCCACACACCTTTTGAACTCTTCCACAGATGGTGATTCCACCCCATCCCTGGGCAGCCTGTTCCAATGCCTGGCCACCCCTGCAGTGGAGAAATTTTCCTTTATATTTAGTCTAACCCTCTTGGCCAGAACTTGGGACCATTTTCTCTGTTTCTGTCACTTGTTACCTCAGAGAAGAGACCAACCCCCACGTGCCTACACACTCCTTTTAAATAGTTGTAGAGAGTGATAAGGTCACCCCTGGGCACTCTTTTTCCAGGTTAAACAACCCCAGCTCCCTCAGTCACCCCCATCAGACTTGTGCTCCAGACCCTTCACCAGCTCTAGACCTGCTCAGGCACGTCAATGTCTTTCTTGTAATTGAGGGGCCAAAATCTGAACCCAGAATTCAACATGTGGCCTCACAGGGGGCTGGTCATTGTTCTACTCAAGAAACATCTCTGTGGAAAAGTTCTGCATGTCCCAGTTTACTCTTTACTTTTAGTACTTTGCAGGGGAGCATCCTGAATACTTCTGGTTTGTGTGAAACTCCTGAAAACATCCCCTGTCGGTGGAGGGCAGATGCAATTAAATTGGCGTAAATCATTTGAAGCATGTAATGCATTTTAGTAACAAAATTCCCTACAAATATGGTCAAACTTGGATGTTCACTATAAGGAGGTGACTGTACCATAAATAATTCAGGCACTTAAAAAATGACCCTTCTGCATCTGGCACCCAGTGCAGAGCCACTGTGAAACCTGGGCTCTGCTGTTCTGTGAAGGCAGGTTTTCTGTGACAGGGCTTTGATGTGTTTTTTTTTTTTATGAAAAGGAATTTGAAGGATTGACTGCTGCCTGTCTGGAGAGCACCGTGTAAATGTTTTCTTCCTTCTCTGTTAAACAGACCTCCGACATCAGTGACGGGAGCAACTGGGGCAGAACTAGGACGGATTACTTTTATTTTTGAGACCATCTGTTCAGCAGATTGTGTGCTGTACTTCATGGCAGTAAGTGAGACCTCTTTCTCCACGACTGAGGACTGAGCCTGATATTCCACATGTCACTCTAATACCTCTACATAGGTGTGATTAGTTGCACTTGGTTTGTTATGATTAAGATTAAGTATGATATTAGTATCTGCAGTGCCCTTGCAGGAGGGATTCAATGAATGACCTCGTAAAATTCCTCCACCATGTGAACTGTGAACCATTCCTGGTTATCTGTTTATTCTAAAAGAAATTGTTGGACACTAAAGAGCCAAATTTTCCCCCATTAAACCTACTGATGAAATTATCAGTGTCTCTTGTGCAGCTGAGTTAGCCTCTAGAGATGGAGTCACAAGTCAAGATGTGGGAGGGAGGGAGGGATGGGAAGATGACAATTTGGAAAGTTAGACTTGATCCTATCAATGACTTGAGGGATCAGTAGGGCAGCAGGCAGATGTTTGCTTGTGAAAGCAAAGTACCATCTTTCTTACTTTCATTGTCTGCTTATTGAAAGTCCATCAGCTGAGGAAAGTAACTGGATATGTGACAGCTCCACCCCCCTCCACTGAAAGGGGAAACTGGCTCTTTTTTCTATTTAGTGGGTCTTTAAAGGAACCTGCTCTTAATTTGAAGAGAACTGAGTGGAAATTAGATGGTAATTTAAAAGCGTCTGCCTTTAGTGGTAATTTAAAGGAATTGGTTTAAACAAAAAACATCTTTAACTGGAACATTTACAGCTGATAGAGAATAAGAAACATAAACAGAGATTGAACAGATTTTTGTCATGTAAGCCTTGATGCTGTCTTATTTGCCTCGGTCCCGTTTCACTAGAAACACCAACAAAGTGGGTCTCTGAAGATGTCAGAAACTACAATTTACCTTTGAATTTTTGCCTTCCCCTTTCTGTGCTCTGGTACCCACAAGTATTATATACAAACAAAATTTCAAATCAGAAACAACCACTGTGCTAAATTTGTCCTCAAAATGCTACAGGACTTCGAACTTAGCTCTTGTATGAACTAGAGCATCTTTTGTGACAGACACCCATTCCCAATTAAAAATTTGTCAGGTGTGAAAAACACAATATGCATGTTTGCTCTCCTTTATTAATTGTCAAATTTTATTGTAAAGTCCTTTTCATATACTAATGTCTATATCATACAACACTGGTGTTTTGTGTGGTATGACTACACTTTTTTTTTTTTTTTTAAATACGTTCATTTTATAGGATGTTAATCGAAAAAATACCAATGTGGTGGAATCGTGGGAAAGAAGTAAAGAAAAACAATCCTACACTCACATCATCTCCAAAAATGCTTCCTTCACATTCACCTGGGCCTTTCAGAGAATTAACGAGGGCCAAGATGTAAGTACTTCCTTACACAGAGGGCTTTAGAGCACAGCTTTCCTTGCACACTCACCCCTAGAGCTCTCACCCTCTGTTGAAGCTCACAGGCTTCCTGTAAGGGGCAAGTGGCTCTCACCATAGAGCATCCCTGGGGAGGCAGCTGTGGATAAACAATCCATGAGGAAGGACATAGCCATGAATAAGCTGATCCCTGAATCGGCGCAGAGGTGTGTTCAGTGTCCACGTGCAATGACGTGATGACACCAGGGTGGTTTCCTTGGCTCTCATTCCAGAGCAGACAGTTCATCAATGACATGGCCAAGATCTACTCCATCACGGTGACCAACGCAGTGGACGGGGTCGCCTCCTCCTGCCGGGCATGTGCGCTGGGCTCCGAGCAGTCTGGCTCATCCTGCGTGCCCTGCCCGGCGGGACACTACATCGAGAAGGAGACCAGCCAGTGCAAGGAGTGTCCAGACAACACCTTCCTGTCCATCCACCAGGTCTACGGCAGGGAGGCCTGCATCCCATGTGGGCCTGGCAGCAGGAGCACCAAGGTACAGGAACTGAGCATTTCTGAGCGATGGGCAAGCAGGGGTTTTTGGGGTATAAGCTCTCAAAGGCCCAGTTTTAGTGCTTTCCTACAGGTGTGTGCATTGTGAGCAGTGGAGTATAGATACATAACCAATGAGCCCACTCTTCCAAAGATGTCACTAGTCGAATATCTGTTTGTAAATATGCAATAATAAGATAAAATGGACAAGTTTTTTGTTAAAAGGTAATGAGTCTCATTCAGTTGGCAATCAGGAAATTTGCAATATCTCCTTTCCCCAACTTTTTCGCGTCTTACCAAAACTTTCCCACATCTTATCAAACTTTTTTCCTGTCTTATCAAGAAGAGGTTCATTTCAAGAAGCTGTGCTGTGGACAGTGTACAAACAGGGCAAGCATATACATTACTTCCACCTAAAATTGTCCCAAATTGCTGTTTCAAACTCAGGGACTTCCTCATCTGGATGATGTTTCTGTGCCTTTAGAAACCTGTAACAAGTTCCTTTTACATGAAATTGCCCTTAAGCCTAGGTAAACATTTATTATATGCAAGGAGCTGCAGAGGTACTAGAAAAACTGCTCCAATTTGTTTGTATTCTGCCTGTTTTCAGCCGGGTTCATATTCTGTCCTTGTTTCTGGGGCTGTTTGTTGTGTTTCCCTTGCAAGATGCAAGTGTAACCAAGGCCAAGTTCTGGTCTATTTACAGGGCTTTAAGCTGGAACATTGGGATCCTAAAAGCACCCAGAACAAAACAAAGAAAGAAACTCCATTTTCTTGGCTAATGCAGCAAACAGCAGAAAAAACAAGCTTAGGGAACATTATAGTCCTAATATATTGCGAGGCACTGAGACAGGATTGGGAATTCTCCCAAGGGAAAGATGAATTAGAGGAATAGGACAGAGTTCCCCTTCATCCTTAACAAGGAAAGCAGTCCTGTCTGCACCTGCTTGCTTTAACTCCCAGAGGAATGGTTTGCTGCTGTTCCGTAACTGTTCTTTAATGGATGCCTCTCCTTCCCTGCAGGACCACTCTGCCTGCTTCAGCGACTGCCTGGTGTCCTATGTCAAGGATAACCAGAGCCTGAATTACAATTTTAGCAACCTCAGCCAGGTGGGCTCATTGATGAGTGGACCTAGCTTCACTTCCCGAGGGACCAAGTTCTTCCACTTCTTTAACATCAGCCTGTGTGGGAAGGAGGTGAGCTCAGCTGGTGTTGAGGGTTGGGGAGATGAATCAGTTTGTTTCCTGTCTTGATGCTCTGGGATCACACTGAAAGAGGACAAGGACTCCCCTTGAAGTGAGTTGTCACCAACACTGCAAACACTTCCTTTGGAATTTTGTTTAGCTGTGCAAGAGGATTTTTGAGCAGCCAAGTGGTTTTCCAGAGCAGAGATGACAATGTTTTAGGCCATAAGTAATGCTCAGAAGAAAACCTCTGTCGCATCCCTGCCTTTTCTTAGCTCTTTTGCCTTCAAGTCACTTGGGTCACAACCCTCACCTTTGTGTGCTGCCACCAAGGAGCTTAAGTGAAGTCTGAGTCTTTCAGCTGGCAACTTCTTTCCTTATGTTTCCCTCATGACTTGACTGGAGATGTTGTCAGCAGAGCCCTTGGTCACACTGTCTGTCTGCCAGTGGCCAAGATGCCCAGTGTTGACTTTGACTACAGCTTTTGAAAGTGGTGGAAAATGTGCTCAGTCCATGAGTCAAACAGTCTCTTGCCCAGAATCAAGATTTCTCTGTCTGGGGCTTGGACTGTACCAGTTTGTTGTCACATATATATATTAACCTTTCAAAGCAGTACCAGTGTTGTGTATTGTCCCATGAAAGCCAGCACATGTAGTTTACATTAATGTCCAGCCCTGGAAAGTTCTAAAGTTTTTTCCCATGTACCAAAGGATTTGCATGGGTTGAGACAAATGAGTAGTCACATTTCTTTACTGCACTTTGCATACCTTTAGACTTAAAGGTGTATTTAACTACCACCTGAATTAGAGCTGCTGACAACTAGATTCACAAAGGTAGAGATATGCACATTCCCCTGTGGATCCGGTTTTAATTTTCCCAAATTACTGTGATGGTACTACAGTAATACCAACCATGATTAGGTGGTGAATGCTTGAAATTTTGTCAGGAAAACAGTCTGGTGATTCGTCTTTCTTTGCTGTTGCTCTGATTCTAGCACTGGTCTTGACATGTGACAATAAGGCAGTCTTGAAGGCTATATATCAGTTTAGGGATTTCATGTATTTGTGCTTTGAAAATATTTCGTCTGGATTAAATCCCAAAGAAAGATGTATTCTACATTATATTACTTGAAGGCAAGGGAAATAGGGTTTTCCTTTGCAAGCCATTTTATTACACTCTGCAAGTAAACATTGTGCTGTCAAGATAAACAAAGAGTGCTCCACAGCACAGATTTCTGATAAGACACATGCCAGAGGTGACATTGTGTTTCTGAGTCTGTACAAGGCTTTAATCGGAGCTTTCACAATGGCATAGTTTGTTGCTGCAATTTGTCCCTCTTATGACAGACACATAGAGACATCAAGTTGCTATAAGGTGAAGTTATGAATCTTATCCAGTTCACAATCAGAAAGTTTGCAATCTCTCCTTTTCCAAACTTTTTTCACATTTTATCAAAAACCAACAGCTTCCCCCTTTTTTCCTGGTCGTCCACAGGGAAAGAAGATGGCAATTTGCACTGACAACATCACAGACGTTACTCTGAAGGACATGGTTGCAGAATCAGAAGATTTTTCCAATTTTGTGGGAGCTTTTGTCTGTCAGTCCACCATCATCCCGTCAGACAGCAAGGGTTTCCGCACAGCCCTGGCTCTGCAGTCCAACAGCCTTGCTGACAGATTTTTAGGTACATGGTTTGTCTTCTGCTTATTATTATCGTGGATGTACTCTTATGTATTGAGGGCTGCAGAGTAAATCCTTCTGGGCTCAGCAGCTGTATTTACCTTGGGGGACGAGTGAAGGGACAGCCCAAGATTCAGTCTAGATAGTTCCTGAGCTGTGAAGCAGATCTGCACAGATGCCATTGTGTTTTGCTGATGTTTCAGTTCAGCTGATGGCTGGAGGAGAAGAGTAAGGGCCATTCTTTGTTTTCCATGTCCTTATTACTCACTCTTCCTTGTGCTTGGTCTGGCGGGTCCCGTGGTGCATAGAACTTCAGCACAAAAATCTGGAGAATGTAATTAGAAAACCTTGGTTTTCTTTCACGTTTCCTACCCACCTTGCTCAGAGCAAGGCCAATGACTGTGGCAGTCACATCAGTCTAAGTGTTTCTGCCAATGCCAAGACTCCACTTGGGCAATTTCAGAAGAAGAAACTGGTGTTGGGACATAATTAGGCAAGGAAGGAGAAGGTTTAGGGCAGCATGGGGCTGCACACATCATTAAGCCTTATATTGGTCTGGCTCACAAGTTCCCAGAGTCTGAGGCCAGATTAGACAATGAAGTCATTTAGTCTGCTCACCTATCCATTACCGGCACTGAGTGTTTGTACTTTCTCTCTGGCACTGAGCCCAGAAACTCATGTTTGACAAAAGCACATCTTTGGAAGAGCATTCAACCTGGACTTTTAAGACTGCCAGAAATAAAAGCAATGCCACAGCCACTGGTATTTTTTTTCCACTGGTCAAACACTGTCTCTGTGTGTGATTTTAAAGCAGACTTGTTTCCTATTTGAATTTCCTTGGCTTCAGTTTCCAGCTCTTGCTTCTTGTTGTTCTTTCTCCATTTCATACACACATTTTCTTTCTTAAAGAAATATTTTCTGTACTGGAGTCATCACACCCTTCCCAGTCTGCTCCTCTGATAAACTCAGTAGACTAAATTCTTCTAACTCTCTGGCCATCATGTATTTGTCTTGAGCATCTGAAGAATTTTGAGGCTCCTTCTACAGCTTCTGTAACTTTTTATATTTTCTTAAAGCATAGAATAGAATACTAGTCCAGTATTTAATTCACTCTAATGGCAATAAAAATAATTTCTGAATTTGGGATCCCTCAGTCCTTCTTTCTCCAGACCCATGGGACTTTGTGATGGCTTCTTGGTTCTGATGTCCACTCTGGATCTTTTTTCAGAGCTACAGTTTTCAAGGGAAAGTCTCTGTTCCTTAAGACTGGCCTGCCTCCCTTGCTCTACCTGTCTTCACTAAAATATGTTTAGTTTATTTGGGACCATCTTACCAAATGAACCAAGTAGCTCTGTATTTTATTCCTGTTCCTCTTAATCTTTGTCTCATCTGCACACTTAACCAACAATGATTATGTAGTTACTTGCAGATCCCTTACAATAATCTTCCATTTTGGCACTTCAATATCAATGCTTGGAGAAGCCTGGAAACAAACCACATTTGATGACAGTTTCCCATGGCCAGATAATTTTATAATTACTTAGCTAAATAGTTTTTAATTCAGAGTGTGCACTCAATTGTTATTACACTGCCAACTTTTTAATTAGAATCTCGTGTGGTAATTAGTGAAATACTTGATAAATTTACATAATTTCTTTAGCAACCAAATTCATCAGCATGCAAGGAATGAGATCAGATTTGTTCAACAAGAGCTGTTCTCCATAAATTCATGTTAGCTTCCACTCATTGTGTATCTATCCATGAACTGAGACTCATTTCACTTACCATTATTTTGCCTCATTGTGATAGCCGCACTGTAATTGGGGTCACCATATTCCCTCTCCATGAGTTTGCAGATGTCAATATCCTCTCCTGCCACTGAAGGAATCAGGTTTTCAGTCATTTTCTTGGAAAGCAAAGAAATAGTCTTGATTTTTTTCCTAATACAGAGAACAGATATTAAGCTCTTCTACTGTTTTTTCGTATCTCAGTTGCTACATTTTTGAACGGTTGCAGTTTGCCTTTCCTAACATAAGAAGGATGTGGACTTGCTGAAGTGAGTCCAAAGGAGCCCATGAAGATGATCAGAGTGCTGGATCATCCCTCCTGTGGCGATAGGCTGAGAGAGCTGGAGTTGTTCATCCCGGAGAAGGGAAGGCTCTGGGGGCACCTTAGAGCACCTTCCAGTACCTAAAGGGGCTACAAGAGAGATGGAGAGGGGCTTTTTACAAGGTCACGGAGTGATAGGACAAGGAGAAATGGCCTTAAACTGAAAGAGGGTAGTTTTAGATTACATATGAGGAGGAAATTCTTTACAGGGGGAGTGGTGAGACAGTGGCCCAGGTTGCCCAGAGAAGGTGTGACTGGTCCATCCCTGGAAGTGTTCAAGGCCAGGCTGGATGCAGCTCTGAGCAACCTGATCTAGTGGAAGGTGTCCCTGCCTGTGGCAAGGGAGTTGGAACAAGATGATCTTTAAGCTCCCTTCCAACCCAAACCATTTTATGAGTCCGTGATTCTATGAACTGTTTCAAGGACAAGAGGAAAACTTATTTTTTCCACTCTTTTCCATCTTTCCACCAGTTTCTGACTTATGCTTTCTCTTGTTGTAGCAATTTTTCAACTCCCTAGAAGGACTCAGTCCCATTTGTACACCTGCCTCTTCTGAAATACTCTAGCATGTTCCACAGCACTGCAGATTGCTCAGGTCATTACATGGTTATGATGTGTGAGGGTTATATGTTCAAGGCATATTCTTTGAGCCGCTGGGTCAGGTGTCTTCAGCAGTCCTTTGCCAGCCTAAATTACTTTATGATTCTTTAAATTAATATAAAAGAGCAAAAAATTATTTATACTGAGTTTTATTGCTTTTTTTTTTGTTTTACTATGTCTATATGAGGAAATCAGACTGCATGAGGAACATATAAATCTTCAAAGTTTAGTTAGAATAAAAAAAGTGTATAATGTATAGTAATGCCATGACATGCTATTAAGTGAGATCCATACCAGTCAGACTGAGAAAAAGTTACATGTGAACCCCTAAAAAATCCATTTTTAGTTCATTGCTTTTTTTTTAATTCCCTTCTCAAATTTTAGGAGCTACTGTTGAAACAACGCTGGAAAATATCAGCATCAAGGCAGATATGTTTCCTCCCTCTCCAAGTAAAATACCAGATGTGCATTTCTTTTACAAGTAGGTAAAAAATACTGTTGATTGCTATGTCAAATTTCTTCATTTGCTTAAAGGAAACTAAAACTGTGAGGGGGGATCTGTAATCCACCTTTAATCTTTACCACTTTAATCAGTATCTGGCTGATACTGATTGGCATGTTGAAGAACATCTTCTAAAGTCAGTAAACACTGTTTACTCAAATCTAAATTATGCTTGTTCTGTAGGAAGTGATACCAGAGTTTTGATTCATCCAGAAGGCACTTCCAGTGTCCTGTTTCTTTCTGTATTTTCTCATATATGACTTTGATATGTTCACTTCTGATTGCACATTTTCTTTCACTTTCATTTGCATTTATTTTGATGCTACAAAAAAGAACTAATCAAGATTAACAGTTATTGTTTCAACATGCAGTTACTAGTATGCTTTTCCTTGTCTTTGCTCTTCTCCATAAAAAGAATACCTCAGCTTGGGTAAGAAGTGTCTCAAAGATAGCTCAGTTCAGACATCTGCATGGTCATATCTTCATGTCAGATGGGTTTCTAAGCTGGGATTCTGGAGCCCGTGGGGCTATTCAGCTTAAGGCACATACCTATATTTGTCCTCCTCATCGGCTCTCTGGATTGTGCTGGCTTTTGTGACAAATCTTGATTGTCTGTAGCACTTTGGACATCAGCACTTTATGCGTATATGAAATTATGTGTCTGATTCTGCAAACTGAACCCCACACCAATGACCCTACTTTGAGCATACTATGAACTTGGCTTACAGTGTCTATCATACTGGAATAAGGTCCATTTTTTTGAAGCCCTTTGGCTTGTGCTATTTCAGGACAATGTGGTTCTCAGATTAGTAGGTTTGGAGTGAGCCATCATAAGCTCTCCAGCAGAGCAACACATCAACCACAGCACTCCTGATTCTCTTTTTCAATCATTCTATTCTGCTTATTCCTTGACTCAGCAGATTTCAAACTAACTAGAGAACCAGAGCAACTCTCTGAGTGGCATCTCAGAGCACTTTGCGATTTCAGTGAAGTGGTGAAACCTACCCTGCTTCTGTTATTCCTTTATTCTTTCAGCTTACAAAGTCAAAAGGGTATTTTGTTGGTATTGGAGCTGCATGAACGGACAGAGACCCATGAAAGAGCAACATGTATTTACTGTAGTGGGAATATGTTACTTTTCTCCTCTTGTTTGACATTAGGTCTTCAACAGTGACAACCTCCTGTGAAAATGGCCGTGCAACTGTTGTGACAATGAGGTGCAACCCCAACAAACCAGGTGAAGGAGAGCTTTCTGTGCCCAGGTATTTCAGTGTTTGTTTCCTAGCAGTACCAAAAAGCCTTTGCTCCTCAGGTAGTCTTTACAAAACTCATTAGTAATTTTATACTTAACAGCAATGAGAAGTGCTGTCTTCCTCATCAGCCAAGCAGGAGGTCTCACTTGTTTTTCCTAGTTGTCCATCACCTCCCAGTAGACAAACTCATTTGTTTTTAGACTGTGTGGTGAGAGACATTAGAGCTCAGGCAGGTGGTTCTGAGCTTAAAGGCAAAAGAAAAGGCAGTGATGTTTTCTTGTCTTCACTTCTTTATTTCAATTCCTTATTTTAATCTTTGGCCTCCTGATTAGAACTGTCTGGTCGGGGTTTTGAGAGGTAGTTTTTCTTCCTTGATCTACAGCACTGGCTGTGGACAAAATTATTTTTTTTGGAAAAGGGCAACCTGTCCTAGGACCTATGAAATCTGCTATTGCAATGCTTATGTGAGCCCTGACTCTGTCTAGTTCAAGTTTGAGATGTATTTATTAATGTGTCTCATCACTCCAGTTTGCATCCTAAGCCCCTTGTACTGGTTGTGTTTAATTTGCTTGACCTTTTCCCTTCTCTCTGACATAAGTGACTTCAAAAAGTCTCTTTCCTCCAAAGTCCTGTTTTTGCCTGCATAAACATAACTTAAAGCATAACTGAAAATTTACAGAGGAAAAAAACAGTAAAAGAATTAAATCTGTTACTCTTTAGCAACACCCTGTGATTCTTCAGAAGTTCCCCATAACAACTCTGACGACCCTGTCAAGGCCTGTCTTAGGGTATCTGGATGTTACTATAAATCTGCTGATAGCCCTATCACTCATCCCCCTTCCCAAAAGCTAAGTCCTGTTCCCAAAAGTTGACAGTGTGAGAAGTGTGGGATCCTTTGATCCCTGTCCATTTTGGGAGGGATAAACCACGGTCGCCTGAATGAAGGCAAAGCAGCATCTGCTTCATGGGTGATGGATGAGTGACTGATGTTTGAACACCTTGGGAGGTGCTTATCCCCATTTCTGAGGGACCTGACACACTACAAACTATGCTGGACAATAACCCACTGTCTATCAGCTGCTGTGTGAAAATCCTCCAGTTAGTCTTCTAATGTCACAGGTTAAACATGATGTGAGCTGAGATAACTCACCACTAGTGAGGGAAGAACAACCTACCTTGCCTTTAAACGTGTGAGCATGGGCAGAAATGGCACACAACTGACCTATGTACCTTATTTCAGTTCGTGTTCACTTCTCCCTTCCTATCCCCCTTTGATTAGCTCAGCAATCAGACAGCAGTTTTCACACAGTGAGGTATCTGATACATGTCAAATAATAAAGCACGTAACTCCTTGATCCTCCAGACACCATGTTTAGTATCACGTGAAGTATAAGATGAAAGCTGTTGAGGAGAAAGGTCTGTCAGTGCTCTTGCCATGTATGTTGAAAAGTGCTCCATAATCCAGAAAGGACAGTTGTCAGGTATTCAAACCAGGATAAACCAGAATGGCCTGTTGGGGCTGGGGATTTTTTAGTGCTTCTGATCAGGATATCAGGTTTCCAAATGATACAGAACAACACAGCGTTAAATCAATTTTTTGTGTCTGTGTGTGGATATATTTCGTATTTACATAACTGAGCTTCTTGCATGGACTTTTGGCCATTGCTGCTGTTAGACCTGATGTGATTGTCATTAGCAAAAGCTATGTGAATATCCTGACATCCTAGTACAGCTTTATTCTGCAGGCTGAATACAAAATAGGCCATTAGTTTTTCTTAGACTAAGAGAAGCTGTTATCTTTTCATTACCTGGTGAACATTTTTCTAGTAATTAACCATGACAGGACAAGTCCATTCCATATGGACTAAATCACCCAGATATTAATAGAATAATGGCAGGAACCAGATAGCAGCATTCCTGTGGACCAGTCACTCAGTGCGGGAGAACAGTGATAAAGGTGTCTGCTGGGCTAGCCCATGCTGGTGAAATGCTGGTGTAGGTCTGCTTGCCTTCAAGACTTGCTCCTCCCTTCCCCTCCCCTCCTCTCATAGGTGCATAAGTAGCCCTTCCTGCAAAGAACTGAACTGTTATTTTAGACCTTTGACAGCTCAACATCTGTTTTCCCTTAAGAAAGCATTTTACAAACTGGGAAAATTCTTGCCCAGATTTTTTCATCTGCTGACTTGATGGATGTTTACCCATTTCTTGTACTTCCCATTCCCAGTCTTCAGCAGCACAACTTAGAGTGAGGATGCAAACCTCAGAGTGTTTAATAACTGATAACTAAGCTTTGCTCTCCTCCCAGCTCATGCCCTGCAGGCACCTGCGATGGATGCACTTTCTACTTTGTTTGGGAAAGTGCAGAAGCTTGTCCTCTCTGCACGGAGCAAGACTACCATGAGATTGAGGGAGCCTGCAAAAAAGGATTTCAGGTACAGGATCTGTGTCTCCAAAAGGGTTCATTTGGGTGTAACTCAGACTCTTGTTGAAATTTGCTGGGCAGACTGATATGTAAGTGTAGGCTCTGAGCTGGCTGGGTGCAGCCACATAGAGGTGCTTTGCCGACACTCAGGAATGTTTGTGCCAATGGAAGTGTAGTTCCCGGAGGAGAGATGGCTTGTGCTGACCAACTGTGTGACTGAGGATGTCAACTCTATGCATTCAGAGATGCAGGCAAGTTATTTGTGAAGGTTGGAGTGCCCAAATGACTTAAATTCTTTAGTAGCTAGGAAAGGATTCTGAATTTCAGTTTATAAATTCATCTTACCTTGCTTGGAATGTTTTTGTTGCTGCCTTCTCTAGTCAAATATTAGGAAGTCCTTCCAGAGGTGCAAACTGTCCTGTAGATCCACAGCTCCAGTGCAGACACAACTCATTCCCAATATCTGTCCAAATCATATTGTGTCACGTGAAGAGCTATACAGAGGAGGAAATTATTTTGTCATGCCTGAACCTGCAAGGGAATCACTGATTAAACAATATGACTTCACCTAGAGTCTGAAAACCTGGCGTACATGTGTTGGTTTGCTTTCGTTGAAAAGTTATCTAAGCTTTCTACCTCAGAACTGGTTATTTTCTGCAACTCTAAATACTTCTCTCTTTTTTCTACAAGCAGCTCACTTTTTGGTGTTTTCTGTTTAAAAGGAAACCTTGTATGTATGGAATGAGCCAAAGCATTGCATTAAAGGAGTTTCCTTGCCGGAAAAAAGGACCAGCACTTGTGAAACAGTAGATTTTTGGCTTAAAGTTGGAGCTGGTGTTGGTGCTTTTACAGCTGTTCTCCTCATAGCCTTGACTTGCTATTTTTGGAAGAAGAACCAGAAGTAAGTACTGCAAATTGTGTTCCCTATAACAGTAAGCTGAAAGCTTGATGGAGTGAAGAGAAAGACTTTTCCTGAATCTGATGTTATGGCACTTTTGATGAGAAGTACCATGTTGAATCACAGTTTATACATCATGGATCGTGGTTTATACATCAAGCTGATGTTTCTTCTGCCTACAGTGTCATCCACAGTAATTTTTTATGACATAATTTCCCAGTAGGAACTAACTGTCTTTTTAAACCCCTGAGAGTTTGAAGTTGACTTTAGATTCTGAAGCAACATGGCATTTTAAAGGTCTGAAGACCAAAAGGGCATCTTTAGTCTAATTAGTCCCTTTCAGCTGGTTTAAAATAAGGTTCTTGACTGTAAACTTCTCAGTTCTAATTTGGTTGTTGCCCCAACCAGCACACAGGTGCTTGCAGGAAGCCCTCTTAATCTACTTGTGGTCTTCTGGGAAAACATGGTTCTTTTATAAGGATAGAAGACTAATCTGGAGAGCAAGAGTTTGATGTATTGCTAATTCTATTTTGATTACATATTTTTACTGATTGAAAAGTATCTAATATTCAGTAAATACCTCAAAATTACTATGTGGAAGGACTGGCAGATAACCTAAATTACAAAAACCTTGAGTATGGGATATTTGTTAAAATAATCTGAGCCTGTTTGCCTTTATATCTTCAGGCTGGAGTATAAATATTCCAAATTAGTGATGACAACAAACTCAAAGGAGTGCGAACTGCCAGCTGCTGACAGCTGTGCTATAATGGAAGGAGAGGATAATGAAGAAGAAATAGTATATTCAAATAAGCAGTCATTGCTGGGCAAGCTCAAGTCCTTAGCAACAAAGGTGAGTAGTAACTGCTAAATTAATACTAAAAATAATGATTATTTATTACTGGATGTGATGAGTCTGTGATGTTAATTTGCACAGCAGTGCAGTCTCCCCCACACACTTAATCCAGTCTGTAGTGATCTGCTGAGATCCGCAGTCTAGAAAAAGTTAAAAAACATTGCAGGGTATTGAGTAAATGCTCCTTCCTCCACAGAGAGATTTCAGTAGCATTTTTTATCATATGGGTGGTACCTGAAAAGAGCAGTTAATGGTGGAGAGAACCTCTCTGCCCAGAGTCCTACCAGAGACTTCCATTGCTGAGGCAGACAGAGCTATTAGAGACAAAAAATGACCCCTGGGAACACAGCCATCACCCAGCTCTTGCAGCTCACCTGGGCTTGCTTCACAGCTGACTTGAGAACCATAATTTTGAGTAGGATTCAGTTGAAGAGGAGGCATCAGATTCAGCCTGTTGTGCCTTCTTCCTTTTCAGTGGGAAGCAACACCAAAAAGCACTTTTTTTCTGTAGCCCATGTGATGTGGATTGTTGCATGTCTGATTTGATGGCACAAAAGTATTTGGTCTCCTTTGAACATTTTTGAGAGAAGCAACAGAGGGCCATCATGGTAGATCCCACAAACACTTCGGAGTTTGTTCCAAATGCCTTGAAGTCTGTACTATGGGAAGGGAAATGGTGTCTTTAAGGGAGTCCACCTGAGGCATCTGATATAATCCGGATGAAGGTGAATGAAATTTTCCCTTTCAAACAGCTTTGTTGAAGTGAATTTCTTAGGAAAGTTTCTTAAAAGGAAGAACCTTCATAGGAAGGTCTCTTAAAAGATCATAATAAAAATGAATTTTAAAGCATCATGCTCTTGTTACTGTCCAAATAATATTTCATAATATTGAATTTTGGGATTTTTTTTCTTGTATTCCTTTTTTTTTTCTTTCTGTGATTGAATGTAATGTAATTAAAACTTGCATGCTGCCTTTCTTTTCTCTTATTCTCTTATCTTCATTCTTTTATTTTTTTAATTAGACTAGTGTCCACTTCCCACACTACCTGCTCCCCAGATATCCCTCCTAGGAGAAGTTACCATTGCACAGATAATATGCAGAACTTCCCCTTGACCCCAGCCTGACTATTTGTCTTGCAAAGTCAATATTGTTCCTTGTGGAAAGGGGCAGAAATTCAATATTAATTCTTAATTTGATATTGAGAATATTGAAAATGTAAATAAAATCAAATCACATAAAATTTTCTGGTGATGTTGCAGAAAGAGAAGTTGGTTCCATTTCAAGTCTTACAGGGACTAACTTTGAAATTCTGTCGATGCTTTTTTTGTCCATGAAATGTCTTGGCTGGCTGTGGCTGAGCACAGTGAGCAGCGCTGCTGGTGGGTCATGTTTTGTGGTACTCCTGATAAGTGCAAAAGCTTTGCTGACTGTTTGCAACACCAGCCACTGGCTCATTCCTGGTATAGAGAGGTATAGACGTGAGTGTTGCAGTGAGTCCAGAGGAGGCCATGAAGATGGTCAAAGGGCTGGATCACCTCTGCAATGGAGACAGGCTGAGAGACTTGGGGTTGTTCAGCCTGGAGAAGAGAAGGCTCCGGGGACACCTTAGTACCAGTACTTGAAAGGCCTACAGGAAAGCTGGAGAGGGATGTTTTACAAGGGCATGTAGTGACAGGACAATGGGGAATGGCTTCACACTGAAAGAGGGCAGGTTTAGCTTAGACATTATGAAGAAATTCTTCACTATGAGGGTGATAAGACACTGGCACAGGTTGTCAAGGGAAGCTGTGGCAGGCCCAGGGAAGATGTGACCCCATCCCTGGAAGTGTTCAAGACCAAACTGGATCAGGCTTTGATCAGCCTGGTCTAGTGGAAGGTGTCCCTGCCCACAGCAGGGGGATTAGAATGAGATGATCTTTAAGGTCCCTTCCAACCCAAAGCATTCTGTGATTCTATGAGAAGTGGCTTTTTTTTCCTCTTTAAAATAAGCTTTAGTACTTCAGTATTCAGACAACTTGAATGCCTATTTGGAATTTTTTAGTGTTCCTATATCCATTGTAGCAGGCTCCCTGAGTATTCTCTCCCTTTTAAGCAAATCTGTCAGATAATTCTAAGCTTCTTCCTTTTTTACTGCTAGATAATCACAGCTGGCAAACTCAGCTTCCAGTACCTCATTAGCTTACTGAACTCTGTGTCCTGTATGCCTGCAGATAACTTGAATTTAATATATATTTATTGAAAACAAATGTTATAGGCATCAGATTTCATTTATGCAAAAGATGAGGAAATTTGTCTCCTGCTGCATATGCATGTCAAATATGGATAAAATACATGGAGGAAAACGGGAGAAAAAGGAGAAACCTAAAATGAAATAAAGAAAACTCTGCAGTATCCTAATTCTATGTTCATCCTTCAGCATTTCTGCCAGCATGTCACAGAAATATTAGTGGTTTTGAGTACCCAAGGAATTCAGGGCTAGGCCTGTAATATAGAAAGGGATGACTTATTTTTAATGACAATATAGAAGCTAAAGAATCACAAACCTGTTTCAGATTGGAGGCTGTTCTGGTTCCCTCTGTTGTCTCCAGCATAACAATACCAGGTTCTTCAGAACACACACTCCGGAGTGGCCTAGCATAGGACAATTTCTCCCCTTCTTTCTCACCTCTGTACTAGGCTGTCCTGATCAGAGTGAGATGGCTTTAAAAATCAGGTTAGGAAGTTAGCTGAACATAGTTTCCAAATCATTTGTGTAGATCAACTTGTATAAAAGGCAGGCACATGAAGCAAGAACCAGCATTTCCTAGGGAGTGTTTTTATTAGGGCTCCTTCACTCACTGCTTCTGCCTGGACCCTTGGGTTGGTCATGCATGCAGGACTGTCTATGCCCACATTTCTCACCCTGATACCTGCTGACTACATGGCCTAGGTTGTCACCCAGCGAGAACAGAAAGAAAACTCAACCCTGATTTTTAAGATGGCAGAGGATTTGTAGACTCTTTTTGTCCTGTGAGTCTCCCAGAAAGGAGTTGATACTGGAATCCAAGGGTGGAGTAGTGGTATTCATATTCACAGATTTTGCTCCAAACATTTTATGTACTGCGGGAAACACATTAGTAAGTGATAATAACCATAGAGATGATTACCTCGTAATTCCCCAGCTCTGACTACCTGCCCTATACTGTGAGTATGAAATGCAAACTTTCCCTGTGCCCTCTAAAATAAGTATCAAGAATGATATCAATAGCATAATTTTATTGGATTTGCAAATTTTTACAGAATGGGTAGTGTTATTAAATATTAAAGGGTCAAACTGTGCACTTAATAACTGTGGTAAAAATAAAGTGAAGTTTTTGACAAAGGATATTTAGAGAAGAAGTGACTGTGGTAACTGCTGGAGAAAATTTGAGGAATCCCTGTTGATGGAAATCTGTGTTTTGCATTGCAGGAAAAGGAAGATCATTTTGAATCTGTTCAGCTGAAATCTTCAAGATCCCAAAATATATGAAGAATTAATGCTGCCTTCAGAGAAACAAACCTAATTTCTATTTTTACAGGACCATATTTGAAACATATTCTGGCACACATTGTAGTGGTGATCTTGATGAGAAGTACTTGGCCATTTAGGAAGAAGACAGGAAGCAAACCAGAAAATTGGATTGCCTTACCATGTCATTGAGTATCTTGCCAAAAAAAGAAAGCAGATGCATGGATTCCATACTGGGAATGATATTCAACTCAGGAAGAGATATACATACTGCAAATAACATGAATTTTTTGCATTCACCTGGGCATTGCTCAGGAACGCCATGTGATTTATAGGTACCTTTCATTTCCTCTCACTCCTTCTACACATATTCCTAAGAAATGATTTTCAGAGAGGCCTGCAACCTCCTGCTAAGGTTGTGTGTTGTTGTTTATTATCATGAGTCTCTCTTAAAATCAAAATTGGGAATGGTACTCGGAATGAGCCTCAGGTGAGTTTTGAACTTTGGAAAATACTTTTGCTTTTAATGCTTTGAAGGTCTGGATGGTCTGTGTTGACATCTCATACAAGAGGAATGGTGTTGCACCTGCAAATTGGACCCATTCTGATTCCTCAGTCATGTCCATCAGGGTTGGGGTAAAACCTAGTGCTGTTAAATTTAAATGTATTAACTGCTGTTGTATGAATTATAGGTCTGGGCCCATTGGGTTATAGGCAGTAGCAGGTTCAGACTCCATAAAGAGAAGTAAAGTGGTACCTACAGTGCAAGTTGCACTTGTCCCTCTCTGTGGAAACTTGTCCTTTCAAGAGAGGTCTTTTGGCAGGTTCAGTGTCCTCCCTTGGGCTGCATATGTGTCAACTTTCCCTGGGTTGTGAACCAAGAAATCCTGAACTCTGGAGGTACAGTAGGAATCCCTGCTTTCAGAAATCAGAGATCAGCTTTGTCAGTTGGGAGGCTTAGCAGAAATACTCAGCCACCTTTATTCCTGGACCCACTCCAGGAGGAGGACGGATGCCCAGCAGAGCTGAGCACGGGTCACGTACTTGCCCAGCACAGCATGTAGATGCTTTCTGCTGTCACTGCAAGTACCAGCTTTGGAGGAAGGGCACAAAATGGTGCCTTGAAAACTGGAGGATAGGTGGATTTTTCATAAAATCAGCCACATTATAAGCATGTGATCTTCATAATATCCACAATAATAATTTCCTGAAATTCCCATTGAGGTTGAACTCAAAGGAATCTGAAACTTAGGCAAAAAAAATATTTGAGTAAAATTATGCAAGACTTGTACAGAGCCAGGAGAAAATGAAGAATGATTCTTGTATTGACCTCTGGTCAGACTCATGTTTCCATTACAGCAAATGTATGTGAATTGTGGAATGCATCAAAACCAGAGAAGACACATGGGCAGAAGTGGTCTTTTTATTATAAGGAATATAGATTTTTGATTTTATATGACTGAGCTAGATCTATCAATAAAAGAGGGCCCACTTTTAAGTAAAATTTAAATTAAACTGAATTTTCTGCACTCTAAATATTTTATTATACTATAGATGTGGACAAAAATTTTATGAAGGTTAGATTTTTCTTTTTTGTTAGGGAAAATTCAGCTCAGTTATTTTATAGCTGCAAAGAACACACATTTTACTCTTTTGATGGGAGATACTTCAGACATCTTAACTGAAGTGGTGTACATTTTCTGTTGGTCTTGAAAAGGCACTTCACTTTCCCAACAAAGATTTCTATGGGGTATTGTTGAATGTATATTAAATACACATTCCTTTTTGTATATTTTGTACCATTGCACACTTATTATTGTACATTGTATTTGTTGTCATGATGTCATTTATATATGGTTGTCAAAGATGATATGCTCACAGAGTAAATGGTTATGGCTTTGGGATTTCACTTCTTGGATCTTTTATGATGAGGGTTTTTATGTTGTTGATTTTTATTCAACTAGTGTGTTGTAGCATCAAAGATATATATCTGATGGACATTCATAAAATAAAGTGAAAATATATTTGAAATTTTGGACTTGAGATGTTTGGTGGCACTGCAGCCTTTCCTGAACATTGCAGATCTGCAGTGATGGGTAGAGCTTTTCACTGCCATCAAATTGCATCTGTCTACATCTCCTTTAATGTTTTCCCTTCTCTGTCCATATGTTTTCTAAGCCATAATTGCAGTTCATTCTCCAGAACACCATTTCTTTTTTCATCACTGCACCCATATCCCTGTAACGTAAAAATGCCTTAATTTTTTATGTACTGTATTTAATTTGACTGAATACCACACAGGGTTAGTTTGGTTTCCTTCTCTTTCCATTTTATTTTCCAAATAAAATAGAGTGGAATTTTTTTGACAGCTGTGACAGACTTTGCTGTATGACTCTTCTCAGATCTGCTTCCAAATGGTTTGTCATGATATTGAACATTCTCCCAGGCAATCTAATAGCGTATCTGGTGCAGTGCTAACATAGTGGGATGCAAACCAATACTGTAGACTTTATTTACCTTAAAATAAGAAAATTGCATTTCCCAACCATTAAGCAAGTATAACCTGACATATTTTAGCTGACTTCTGCCATTCTTTTCTTTCTGCTAAAGTTGTAGTAGAGGGGGGAAGTTTCCATTTTCCCATAAGAGATGAATTTTGGAAGTCTTTAACACTTCATTAAGAAATCAGCTGTCTGTGACCTCTTCTACTACTCTGCCAAAATATACTTACAGCAACCTCCCCCTTTTCTCCCACATGGAATCACATCAGAAACTGTTATTTGATGCCATAAAACAATGTGAATCAGTCTGTTATGTGTTCACTTGATTAAATGGAATGCATTTTATTGCTGCATTTGCATGCTTTTCTTTGAAATCTGGAGTCAAACAACTGAATCCCTCTGAGGATTAAGCCCATTTTAGTGCTTTCTCTGTATAAATTATTGGCAAATTAGCAGAATGTTATTGTCTCAGATTTGACAGTGCTTGCTAGGGGGGAAATGGGCAAAGAATGGATTCTAGCTTGGCTCTGATTATGTTCATTGACATTTGTAATATATAATACGATTGATTAAGGTTTAAGGAAAATTAAGTGTCTTAGAGCCACAGTGGGAAGTTGCTGAGTAGGTTCAATGATCTGTCATCTTTGTTCAAAGAAAGGATTTGACTATTTTCTCTTGAAAAGTAGTTTCTGGGATTCTTTGTTAGTTAAGGGGAAGGCTTACAGTTTTTGTCCTGCCAGAGCCAGTAGTATCCATGAAATCAAGATACTTAATTATAATCAGATAGCAGCAGGTGCTGCCATTTAGGAGCCAGTGGTGGTTGACTCTTCTCCAGCAGTGGCCAATATAAATGCTTCAGTGTATGAGTAGAAGCAGCTACAATTGGTGCTGACACACCAATGGGGATGATGTTTCCTTATCAGCAAGGAATGCTGCTGGTTGATGGTCCATATCATGAAGCATGACTTAATATAACTATTCTAGGCAATGTAACAGAGAATGATCATAGAATCACAAAATATTTTGAATTGGAAGGGACCTTAAAGATGTTCTGGTTCCAACCCTCCTGCCATAGGCAGGGACACCTTCCACGAGACCAGGTAGCTCAAAGTCCCACCCAGCCTGGCCTTGAACACTTCCAGGGATGAGCCATCCACAACTTCTCCTGGAAACCCATTCCTGTCTATCACTACCACCACACTAAAGTATTTCTTCCTAACACCTAATCTAAATACCTCCTGTTTTGCTTTAAAACCATTCCCCCTTGTGCTAACACTGCCCATGTGAAACGTCACTTTTATATGAACCCTTTAGGTACTGGAAGGCTGCAATGAGGTCTCTGCAAAGCCTTCTTTTCTCAGTGACAACCTCGAGAGAACTCGTGAAGTTCTGCTTATCTTTGGCGATGTTCTGTCTCAGTCTTTCCCCTTGTGTACTCTCACTGAATCCCCTTGGTTTTATTTCTTGTTGAAGACTTGTGAACTGTGCTGCTTTGGGAATTATGTAAGGAGACAGGAGCAGAAATTACAGGAGGTCAGGCTTATCCTCGTGTCACAATGTACAGTGACATCCCTAGCTGGATGTGCCCACACTGAATACATGCAGCAGGAATGAGGGAAACACAAGAATTGAGTTGATCATAAGCTGTCATTGTCTTCTGGTTATGCCTCTGGATCTACAGAGTAGGATCTCATGAGGAAGAATTCTCTAAGGTCCCATGTACTGTGGGGCTGGTGCTGTAACAGCACCTAAAAACCAAAGCAAAGTTTTCTGATGGATATTTGTTACTCCATGCTCTTCCTATTGCAAAACCAGCTCTGTCATCTTTTCTTCTTGCAGTCACAATGCTCGGTTTTGCCTGTTTGTGTTTCTGGGAAGTGAGGTGGCTCTGGATAAACAGCTTCTGCCTTTTGTCTTGCAGACTGCAAGCAATAATGAACAGGCAATGGCATCATGGACATCAGACTGCATTTGGTTATGAGCTAAGGGTTTGTTTTACTATTTGACTGAAGGATTGCAGTGTAAACTTCTTTAAATAGAACTGAAATTTCTGGGTGGAGTCAGGATATTTTGTACCTTTTTTTTTTTTTTTGCTGACTTTTGGGATTTGTTCTGTTCAGGTGGAAAATGATATTTTTAAATAGGTTTTGATTTTTCAGTTTGAAAAGACAATTCATTTTGAAATTGATTTGGCTCCAAATGAAACTACTGTGTTCAATTAATTCAGGAAAAAAATCACTTGAAGGCAAAATAAAATGTTTTGGTTTTACATGGTACATCTTGGTTTTGCTTTCAAACTTCATTAAAGGCTTAAAAAACAAACACGTCTTCTAAAAAAAACCCAAAAAACCCCACACCAATACAACACACTCAAAACCAAGAACAAAGAGTAAAACCCACAAACCTTGTTTACTTCAGATTGGCCTGCAATGATTTTTTGAGCTTTTTTTTTTTTTCCTATTTTGCCAATAACTACAAAGTCCTCAGTTTTTCACAAACCTTTCTGCACTCGTGACTTGTATCAGAAAGCTGAGGCACTCAGAAGTTACGGCTTCTGAATAAAAACGAGTTTTGTTCCGCCTCCAGTAAGACACTGTAGATGCTGGGTTAAACCCTGCACTCATCCACAGCATTTCCTCTGATTTCAGCATTTCACCCCTGAGTGTGCAGGGCTCAGAACAGTGTGATGACTCTCAAGGCTCACAGCTGAGGCGCTTGGGGATTCCCTGTACCAGGAGAGGAATCCTGACAGGACCCACTCTACGTTGAGGTGAATTGCTCAAATCTTGTTGTATGGTGGGAGCAATAAAGAGCGCAGAAGAGGTTTGTACTCTAAACCCAAGTTTTACACAAATGGGAACAAAAACTATAAACTTTTTTTTCAATAGAGAAGCTAAAATGATTATGTGAGACAATGGCAAAGAAAAAAAAATTAAAAATTCCCTTTCTCAAGGGGTTTACATGGCAGTGTGGTGGGGAAAGCTCCTGCCTTACTTCGACACTTTCTGTTTTGCTGTGTTTTGAAACTCAATTACTTGAATCATCAGGCAATACCAGATAATCTGCATCCCTGGGCATCCAATGGAAAATAGTGAAAAGTTTTCAAGACAAAATCAAAGTACAACAATATCAGGAGCAGTCAGTGGGGCTGGATCTCCAGAGTCTGCATGTTTTGATTGTTGCGTTTGGCGGGGATTTTTTTGTGTTGGGTCTTTTTTTCTTTCTTTTTTTTAATGAAAAACACACATGGAAGTGGCTTTCAAGCCAACTAAGTATTCATAACATGTTCAGACACAGACATTGGGTCATTTTCTCAATAGTGTTATTGAAATGAATGAAAACTCCAGAACAGTAAGATCCTCACCTGCTATAAATTTACTTCAGTGATGTCAATTTAGATTCCGGGGTTGGAATTCATCTGACAGAATGCCTTCATTTTCAGTGCAAACTTTGCGATCTGAGCAAGCTGTGCTGGCCTTTATTTGGAGAGATTCATCCCTTCCTAAACTGGCAGTCTGAGATAAGCCAGGGGGATTACACCTACTTCCCTCCACTGAGTACAAAGGGAGAAAGGGTTGACAATCTCAGACATAGCTATTTACTTAGTCATTGTAAACAATAAGTGTTAGATGAGGTGCATTTGACAGCCACCCTGATTGTGCCTTTCCATAAAAACTGAGAAGAAACTCTAATTGGCCTAGGCATTTTTAAGAACTCCATAAACATGGGACATCAGCATTATGGTCATATAGTCCAACCTTTTGCCACATGTGAACAGCCTCTTAATCCACAAAAGAGTACACCAAAAGGCAAATTGGTGTAGCTGCCCAACCCGAGATGCTTTAAGGGGTGTTGATTTGGAAAGGAAGCATTCCAGCCTGTCAAAATTTGACCCTGTGCAGTGTTTTGGAAAACAAACCTGAAACATAAGGCATGCCAGAGCTTGTGGAAAGAAAGAAAGAAGCTAAATGCAGAGCTCTGCATACACTGCAGGCGGACTATATTTTGGGGAAAGACACAGGGATTTCTGTACTGGACAGCTCCATGATGCAGAGGCTTAAATGGCTGCCTGTGTAGCCAGTCACAGAAGTGCTGACAGCAAGAGATGTTTGTTGGAAGACAGGTGGATAGTCAGAAAATATAGGTAGTAATGATCTATGAGTAGGAATATTAAGAACCAACATCTTTAATTTTTGCATTCCAAATAACAGCTACTTCCTGTGCTAGTTCAGCCCTAAGAACTTGCACCTTACCAGAAAAGTTT
The DNA here is from genome assembly GCA_035583155.1 of Acropternis orthonyx. Classification (NCBI taxonomy): domain Eukaryota; kingdom Metazoa; phylum Chordata; class Aves; order Passeriformes; family Rhinocryptidae; genus Acropternis; species Acropternis orthonyx. The sequence goes on from JAWWEU010000040.1 coordinate 6,736,546, forward strand.
AAAAATGTCTTCAAGTGCAGGAGAATTGGGCTTCAGAGAACATGTACATCCAACAGTATGTATCTATAGTGTCTGACTTACATGCCATAGTGGTGTTGCCTTTGAAGTCAAAGAGAATTTTGCTACTGACTTGAACTGGAATGAGATCAACAGGAACAAACGCTTAGGTAAATACGCTCAGACACATTAATCAAAGGTGTGTTTATTTCCTTAATGACTTTTTGGACCTGTCAGAAGGGAGGATTTCAGCTTATTTCAATACAGTAAGGGCAGCATTAAGAATGCAGTTATAAAAGCCAGACTTTGAAGGTATTTTGCAATTGTCTAAGTAGATGGTATGTGTGTCTTGAAGCATTCATTTTGAACACAAAGGTCACCCCAGAGATGTGTGTAAATGTCTCCTGGATTTCTTTTTTCTTGACTTTTTTTCGGTGTCTGCCTCTGTGGTGCTTGAATTACCTTTCACAGCACTGTTGATGCAGGCAAACTCATCCAGCTTTGTTTTGGGTGGAGATATAAAACAGTCTTAGCTAATTTTCTGATGGATTTTCTTCCAACCTAATCTAAAATCTCTTTTTTTTTTTTATGCTACCAATCTATTGTGGGCATGACAGCATGAAGTCATGCCAAAAGAGTGAATCAGTAATCAAAAAGTTTTGGTAAAATCTGATTGAGATGCTGTTAGACATTTTTACTTTTGAAAATTGCCCTACATTTTAATAACAAAAAGAGAACTGATATGATTTAATAAGGTGTGGGGTTTTTTTTTTTTTAGGGTTTTTTGGTTTTTTTTTTTTTTTTTTTTTGAGAGAGGGAATTTGTATTTGACACTGACAAAGCATTAATCATAAGCACATATTATGTGCTATGGATTTTATAACACAGGCAGAGACCAACACACAGATACCTGTGTACACACACTCCAGACTTTTTATGCCTTTTACCTAGCCTACTCTCTAGAAAAATGCAATGACCTTGAAAGAGGAAGAAACAAAAATGAAACCATGCTGAAAAACTTTTATCTTTTTATTATTGGTGCCTTTACATTAATACTGCTGTTTTGTGCTGAGAAAACCAATCTGTTACATGTAAGGTAACTGTAATATACAACATAGAAATGCAGTCTAAGTTAATTACAACAAGGAGCTACAAAAAAAATTCGTAGGAAAGAAGTCACCTAACATTGCAACTGTGCTTGCAACAAATCACTCCCTTACTGCAGGACTATGCACATTGTGAACCATGGTTATTTACATGTCCCTTACAACCGTTAACAACAGAAGGGCTAAAATCAGTCTAAAAAGTTCCAGAACGTCACTATATACTGTACAATCCTCAAAAATAATTTATTACACAGTTTCTAAAAAAAGGTACTAATTTTGCTTTGATTTCTTTTGTTTTCTGGTGTTTTCTGGAGTGCACAACATGTGCAAAGTTTCACCTAACAGTCTAAAAACTCAAGAACTGAACCACGAGCCACAATCACAGAGACGAAGTGGTGGAGTCCAGAACTTCCCTCCCGTTGCAGACAGTCGGTACGTACATACTGGCAGATGCTAAAAGAGGAAGAGAGGGGAAAATCAACTGACTTCAGGACAGCAAAAAGATGGCAACACACAGGATTAGAATTTATGTTGACCGAATTTATCTGAACCGTCTCACCCAGTTTAGCCTAATGAGAAGTCACTACATTCTTGTGTCAGCAGTGGAGTTGATGGAGGTGCTGCTTGCAACTCAGACCTGAAGTTAAAGCATCCTCTGGAGAAAACCTGATTTCACTTTGCTGATCACTGGGAGCACGTGGGGTGATAATGCTTCTACAAGAAGTGTTGGAATAAAATACATGGTTTTTTTTTTTTTTTTTTTGATGATGATTCTGCACCACTGGGTCTCACTTTATAGCACTTTGCATGACTGTGAATTAGTACAGCTAGAGTGGTGCTAAGATATCTCAGCAGAATTAAAAAGTCAATGTTTGGATTTTTTGCTGTTTTATTGGCAAGAAATGCTAAGGTTTGATCCTTTGAGCTTTCACATAATTGGGGTGGACATTCCTGAAGTAAAATATAATTAGCTTTAAATCCAGGTGATAGTCCACCTCTGCACGTTAGAACTCTGTTTTGACCTACCTTTTAATTAATAAAAGTAAGAATTCTAAGTACATGTTGGATCAAGTGAAGAAATTTTTGAAAAACTGAATTTAAAAGCAAGATTTCTTCTCACCTGATCCCAGAATAATTTCTGCCTATAATATGCTTCATGTCTAGGAGTTCTGGATCAGGATTCAGTTTGCATCCAGAGGTGAGAGCCAGATTCTGATAAACTTGTTTACATTGTATAACCTTTTATACATCAGCTTTTCATTGCTCCAGTGATATTAGATGGCAATTGAATCTGAGTATCAGAATCTGCCCCTAAATTTATTTGTACTTTGACTGTAGAATATATTTCCCCATTCTGCTAAAGTCTTGTGGATTTTAATTTAAAAGCAAGCTGGTTTGTGCATATTTGTTAAAATTATCCACTGGGCATCAGGAATGCGTTTTCAGATGCTCTGTGACATCCCTGCTCATGGTACCCTAAAGCTGTTCTTTAAAAGATGCATTAGGTTAATGGTAACAGCGACCCAGAGAAATGTGATGCCTTCATCAAAGAAGACACACAGCAAACAATGACTTGGTAAACTCAATCATCCAGTGTAAAAAGCAATTTATGCAGCTGACAAGGGCATGCTCAGTCTTCCAGATCTGGTGCTGGCTACACTCTCAGTTGCAGGCTGTTTCATTTTTAGAACAAATTATTCTTTCTTCAAATCAGCTATTGTTTCTATTTCTTTTATTGACTGAATAAATATTTCATGTAAAATAGAACTGCTTTAATGAAAGAAATTTAAAGCCATCACTTGGTCTAACCTACTACTCAGTGGGCAGGACATATTCCTGATAAATAGGAGAGACAGGAATGAGCCCCTGTTCTGGATTAGGTAGATGGATTTTGATCTCTCACAACATGGATATGTGTTTTGAGTCACAGACATGGAAGCAGTCATTGTAGGTAAAAGACCACAGGGTATCATGTCTGTGGTTTGTGAAAATTAACTATCAGGTTCTGTTTTTGACTGGGTATAACATGGCAGCACATTGACCTGAATTCTTCATTTTTGTTGTTACTTTTATTTCTACTTTTTGTTGGAAAGTAGAAAAATCAGTTCTTCACAGGAAATCTGATTCAAATCCCTGTCCTACTGCATCATGGCTACAGGCAAAAGCATTTTGTTTCCATGAACATCCGTCACTTACCCAGAACATTTTTAGCTTCAGGGGTTTTTTGAAGTCCAACACATTGATGAGCATGAATAACTCAAACACTATGGTAACTGGGTCAGGAGGATATCAAAATTGGACAGAAATATATAGTGGTAGGTGAGAAATGAGTGGCCTTTAGAGTTCCCAGGCTTTCTCCACAGCACATACCTCTCTTGTAGTGCTGGGATGCAGTTATTAACTCTGCTGGATGGAGTAAAGTGTCACACCAAGTATTCAGCTCTCCTGAGACAGAACAAAAGACCTTGCTTTTCATTACAGACCTCGCTTTTCATTACAGACCTCAGCAATATTAATCACTGGCCGTGAGTTACACATCATGTCTTACAGCATCAGCCAAGGGGTTTTCTGAAATATTACTGGATATGCAAGGGATACTTCACCTTCATTTTGACTTGTGTTGAGACAAAGGGCAAATGTGTGACATTATCAGAAGCTGGGATTTGGCTCCAGTACATGCTTTTCTGACCATCCCTCATTTTGCTTAGATAATCCAAGGAAAAGAACCAGAGGTACAATGCAAGAGCCAGCACTGCCATGGTTACCTTGCAGCATTCCTACAGAGCCAGGAACAGGCAGATCCAAACTTGCTGTCTGTGAGCCACTTAGAATCATAGAATACCCTGAGTTGGAAGGGACCCACAAGGATCACTGAGTCAAATTCCTGGTTCTGCACAGGACAACCCCAAGAATCACACCATGTGCCTGAAAGTGTTGTCTCCTCTACTCATGCTCATAGCTGAATAACAGCGAGTTAATCATAAATGAAAGGCCAGTTTGGAGCAAGGCCTGCGAAAAGAAATTCAGAGAGAAAAAATTTGCCAGTCTGCCTATAAACAGTAGCTTCAGTTCTCTTTCTGACCCACCTGAAGGACATCTGGAGGAGCTCAAGCGTGCGTGCAGCTTTCCATGTGAACACAACTTGGAAGAATGACATCTTCTCGGTATAAAAGCTTAGCCTTAATCATGTAGGTGTCTAAATCAGTCCTGAGCTCTATGGGAAGTTTTATGTGTACTGAAACCCATAAAACCATCCACAGGAAAACTGGGGAACACTCCAATGGGGGAAACACTGGAGGGGAAGCAGAACTTGCACAGCACCCTGCCAAATGGGAATTTTCAGATTCAAATAAGTGCATACGGATATATATATTTCAAAAATGTATACCTAGTACACACCCTGCCTCTATTAATCTTCAATTTATGTTCTTTTTTTCAGTTTGGCCTTCAGCTATCAAAATGATCAAAGCTTGGTGCCTCTAAAACAAGTTTCCTTGCTGACCAGTGAAGTATGCACCTCTGCTTGCTTTCTGCAGAGCATGCAGCAAAGAAGAGCTGTGTTCCGATGGCTGCATCAGGTGCTCACTTTAACTCTCATGTCCACTACCACACTGCAGCTTATATGGTTGACCATTGACTCAGGCTCTCCCTGTACTGCTCAGTTTAGGGCTGTAATTGTGATACTCATTTACAACTACGACTACCCAAGAGCATCATGAGTGTCACTTACCTTTTCTCATGGTGTTTGAACAGTTTTCATAGTTCAGGGAACTGTGTTAAAGCTGTCTGCGTGTCGCTTGCTGTTCATGACCCACTATGCTCATGGTATTAATGATCAATGGAGTGAAGAGGTGGTGGCAACTCTGAGATGCAATGGAGGTGGGAATCCATGGAGACAGGAAAAACACTGCCTATTCAAGCAACTTGGGTATTTCTGACCTCTGGAGCTCTGATAATGTATAAGAAATGGCTTTTCAAAGTTACTAGAATGCCCTGGAGCTAATTTTGATCAGTCTGATATTAAGACGTTTCTGAATAATGAAAATGCCATCAAGACCAAAATAAAAACAAGCTGACAACCTCAGGACTGATGAGAGGACTATTTTAGACATAGATTAGAATCAATTTGGATGGCAACCTTTTTGCAGTATTCTAGATGGCTAAACAGTTAAGAAAAATAATAGAAATTTATTTAAAAGAATCTACAAATAAATGGGAGTAAGGGAAAATTTTTCATCTTGAAAATATTGATGCTGTGATAGGCAGTAAATGCTTAGTGTTATTTTCCCAAGTAATAGTACTAGATGGAAACTATAGGGCTTTTTCCATTGTATGTGATGCACCTTTTAGCTTTACTTCCATGTCTCTTCATAGTCCAAAAAATTCAACAAGACATCCCATATTTAATTAGGTGTAAGCAGTGAAAGTACATGACTGCAACCAGCTTTCTAATCAATTAAATAGTAAGACATTCTAAGTCTGGATTTTTACACTTTTCTTAATGTCTTAAAGCTATTTACAGATCTGAAAACATAGGCTTTAATATTAAGGTGTGTACAGAGGATGTCTCTCAGTTGCATCCATGCTTGCACACACACATGTTACCCAGCTGTTAAAATAAAAATATCAAATTCCAAAACGCAATCCAAAACACAGGACAAAGTATTTATGAATCAAGATGGTTTCTGACTAAGTTTATTCCATAGCATCAGAGTCTTAAAAAACTCGAAAGCGCACTTACACAAAACTCATTAAGGGATGAAAATAATCTCATGGAACTTCCCATTTTGTCAATGGGCCAAACTTCTAAAGTTTTTTGGAAATCCATTGGTCCTTTGGGAGTGTTCAGTACTTGGAGCACAGCTCAGTAAGGCCATCTCAATAAATTTTTCAAAACAGCAAGGAGTTTTTGCTCTCTGGTGTCAGGGCTGGACACAGTTCCTGACTCAGATGAGATGGAAGACATGTAGAGCCACATGGCTGCTCTCTTGTTAAGGGACCCTGGGCATTCATGCACAGCATGGTTTGGGATGGGAGAGCCAGAGATGGCTGAGATCCCTTTACCTCCTAAACCCAGCCATGGTGATAGACAGCAGGGTGCCAACTTACTTCAATTTTCTGTCTGAAATCTGAAGTGTCAAAGGTTTTGAGCCAATTTTCAAATCTAGGTGACATTCAAAAACCTCAGTCTAGGTTACTGTGAACTTGCTGGCAAGCCTTGCCCTGTGCCCCCTGCTTTCCTCTGTTCCTTATTCCCTTCCTCTTTGCAGCTGTAGTGTGCTTTGCAATTAGAATTCCAGGGTAGACAAACTGTACACAGAGCTCTGTGAACAAGGTGCTGTGTACTCTCATCTTTGACTAGTTAAGCTAATTAACCTAGATAAAAACAACAACAACAACAACAAAATAAAAAAAAATAAAATTAAAAAAAAAACAACCAAAACCCAAACAAATGTACAAATATGCAGGTGACCTATTTTTTTTTTAATCCAAAAAAATCTCTGAGCAACTCACCCAGATAAAGGAGCGACAGCCTCAAAACAAAATCACAGCTGTGAATCTGCTTGCAATGAGGAGAGTAAGATGAAGGAAAGGAGGGAAGCAGAGCAGATGAGCTGTCCTTGCAACAGAACACTGATTGCTTCTCCTGGCTGTGGCACTAACAAAGGGTATTGATCACGCTCCACATACAGATGCAGATTATGGCATCCCTTAGGTGTGTCTGCTGCAGACTTGGTGCCTTTTCTTATAATGCAGGTGATGAGCCATTGAGAGCATGCTATGTAGTGGCCCAGGTCCTGTCAGCATGTCACTTTGACAGGAATACTCCAAGGCAATCTGTTCCTGTCACAGCTGCCAGAGTGACAGCGAACCACAGGGTCTATTTGCTTTGTGCAACAGGCTGGAGTCAGAGCCTGCCAAAAACTTTCTGCTGACTTCAGCGAGTTGTACAGCAGGCTCTGAGCTGATTCCCATTGAAGGGGGATGAGTTTTTCACTCCAGACACATAGAAAGCGATGCTTTCACAGGGTATATAGTTCAGCCTATAAAGATCTTTCTGTTGCTGGTGAAAGACCCATCTTGTCTTTACCCAAACTCACCACAACCCCACATCCTTATACAATGGTGGCAGTTTTGTTACTTACACTGGGAATAAGTGGTCCCGGTCCCACTGACACTGAACCTGTTGAGGTGGAGTCTGTGAGTGACCACATTCTTCTGGGGCTGGAACAGGATGATATGCACCTTGGGCGCAAACAAGCAGCCCAGCACAACGAAGCCGCTCAGACTCACAGAGATGCACATGGTAGTGGTTTGCACCTAGGGAGAGTGGGCACAGAGCACTGTGTTTCAGTATGGAAAGCTCTGAAATGCAGAATACTAGAAACATTATCGTGCAACAGCAAGAACCACAGTCCTAGAATCATGTGAGTGAGGTGCATGGTGCTGATGGTGCCCTGTGTCTCTGCATATCAGGGAGAGATTGTGTTCTCCCTCAGTTTAGTACAGAAAGGATAGTTCTACACTCTCTATCTCATAGTCTGGGTTTCTAGCTTGGTGAGGAAACCCTCTGTAACTCCTGTTATGCAGCATCTGAGCAATGCTGGCTGCAGTGGGAACCAGCTCACACGCACCATACATCACGTGGGTTTATGTTAGGTGTCTCATGCAAAACATCCACCTGAAAACCAGTTCAGTCTCCAGCCTCAATCCTAATCAGAGAACTTGAGCAATCCCTTGCAGAAATATAGGTGTGATTTGGAGTACATGTATTAGCTGGTGACTGTTATCAGACTGGGCCTGAAAGGTGATCCTTACTTTGAGACATCAGTTTTTGGGCTAAGAAATGAATTGTTTGTAAGGCTACAGGAATTTGGAGTAGTTGCCTGAGGGCATTTGTTAGTGTAGCTTTGATGGCACTATCTATCTTTTATCCTTTTTATTCAATAGTATGACTAGGTGCCAGTTTACTGCCTCATTTTCAGTTTATATTCTTTTCTTCCAAGAAGATTCCTTAATTGAGATGTTGAATTAAACTGCTTTAAATACTACTGCTTAATTTGAATGATTATGCATCCATGGCTCATTTTTCCTTAGTTACACTCCTGCAGTTCTTGGAGATTAGCCTTCATCCATGGGAATGTTTCTTGTATCTCCTTGTCAGAAATGATTGGTGTAAATTGAAAAACAGAGTAGGAAACGGACTTTGTTTCTTTATATATATACTGAGCAAAATTGGTGTTTTGCCATCAATGAGTATAATTAATGTGATCATATAATAATCACTCTTTACATAATGTGGATGTGGCAAACACTGTGAAAAGGTACTTAGCTTTCACAGGGTGAGTGAACCTGGAAGATCCTACAGAGGCTGCATGAGAAAGGAACACTAGCTGCACTTTCTCCTTCACTTCTCTGCATTTTCTCTGTGGAGCTATGCTGTCAATTCAGGTGGATATTGAACTGGGCACTGTACAAATAAGAAAAGATGGGGAATTTTCTTAAAAAAAAAAGAATAAAAGAAGCTACCATTATTTTCATTAGTTTCAGTGTAAGTTCTCTTCACGCTCAAAGCCCTGCTCCCCACCCTGCTTTCTAGGCTTTGTGCCTCCCAGAGCAGCTCAGCTATGCTGGCATAATTACACACTCAATCAATTAAATGATTTGGGTTAAAAATAGCTCCATCCCACAGGGTTCCTTTTAATCCAGGTCACTCCAGGGGTTCAGTATGTAACCTGGCCTCGCTGACTGGACTGGGGTGGTGGTGGAGTAGAGAAAATCCTGCTAGACCATGTGTTATGCAAAGCCTCATGGAGCACAGGGAGGTGATCCAGGGTAGCCAGCACAGCTTCACCAAGGGAAGTCCTGCCTGACCAACCCAGTGGCCTTCTAGGGGTGACTGCATCAGTGGACAAGGGGAGGGCTATACACGGTAATTATCCAGACTTCCATTATTCCTTTGACAATGGTGCCCCACAACACCCTTCCCTCTAAACTGGAGAGATATTGATTTGATGAGTGGACTGTTAGATGGATAAGAAATTGGTTGGATGGTCAATTGCTCAAAGTCCCAATGCACAACAATGACAAGTGGTGGTGTGTCCCACTGGGGTCTATATTGGGACCAGTGATAATTTCTTCATTAATGACATAGATGAAAGGATTTTGGGTACCCTCATCAAATTTGCTGATGACACTACCAAGCTGAGTAGTGCAGCTGACACACCTGAAGGACAGGATGCCATCCAGATGGACCTGGACAAGCTCAAGAAGTGGACCCACAGTATGTCTTAATAAGACCAAGTGCAAGGAGCTGCACCTGCACTGGGGCAATGCCTGATATCAATACAGGCTGGGGGATGAGCAGATTGAGAGCAGCCCTGTCAAGAAGGACTTGGGAGTGCTGGTGGATGAGAGGCTGAACATGAGCCAGCAATGTGTGCTTCCAGCCTAGAAAGCCACTTTAAAGCACCTGCCAGTACCTAAAGGGGACCCACAAGATAGCTGGAGAGGGACTTTTCACAACAAAATGTAGTGATAGGAGAAGGGGGAATGGCCTTAAGCTGGAGGGCAGGTATAGGTTAGACATTAGGAAGAAATTCTGTACTATGAGGGTGGTGAGGCACTGAAACAGGTTACCCAGGGCAGTTGTGGACTCCCCATGCCTGGAGGTGTTCAAGACCAGGCTGGATGTGACTCTGAACAACCTAGTCTAGTGGAAGGCGACCCTGGCCATGGCAGGGGAACTGGAGCTAGATGATCTTTAAGGCTGCTTCCAGCTAATGCCATTCTGTGATTCTATTCTGTGAATCGCATCACATGCCTGAGAGAGTTGTTCAAGTGTTTCTTGAATTCTTTCAGGCTTGGTGCTGGGACCACTTCCATGGGGAGTTTGTTACAGTGCCCAAACACATTCTGGGTCAAGAACCTTTTTTCTAATATCCAGCCTAAACCTTTCCTGACACAGCTTCATGCCCTCATGTGGAAGCTGCAGACCATGATGAGGTTTCCCTTCAGTCTCCTCCAGGCTGAACAAACCACGTGACCTCAGCTGCTCTTCATATGGCTTTTCTTCTAGACCCTTCACTATCCTCATAATTCTCCTTTGGACTCTCCAACAACCAGAAAAGGATGGACTGGGTCTTCTCTGACTCTGCAGTTAGGAGAGCCTGGTATGTGCTAGAGAAGAACTAGGCAGCCTGTGTTTGTTGAGATGGAAAATAGAGACCCCTATGATGAAGGCTGGAAGTCTTCTTGACTTGTGGCAGCAGGCAGATGGCTCCTGCTTTACTTACAGATCTGCAGTTACAGCATGGGTCAGTACCCTGGCAGCAGGACGAGAAGGGGAGCTGTGCTGTGGGAGAGAGAGCAGTGGGAGCAAGTGGAGCTCTGCCTGGCAATGGGGTTTGAGCCAGCAGATAGATTATGGATTGGGATTAGCGCAGACCAAAGTGAACACTGTGGTGGGTGTCTACTAGAGACTACATAATCAGGAAGAAGTTGAAGAGGCATATTCAGCTGGAATAAGTCTCATGTTTGCAGGCTCTGGTTTTATTTGGCCAGTTCTCACCCTGATACCCACTGGAGGGACAACGCAGCAGGGCAGAATCAATGCGGAGAGGCAGTGAAAGCTTTGGCTGCTGCAAATAGGAAACTGTGGAATTCAGGATCCCAAGAGGAGGAAGCCAGACAAAAAGACAAAAAGTGCCAAGAAGTTTGACCTGCTCAGGCAACTTCTTGAAAGAATACCATGGGATACAGTCCTGGAGAGCAGAGTGGATCAAGGGAACCTGGCTGTTTTTCAAGAACCACTTAGTCCAAGGTTAACAATGGCCAGTGGCCCATCCCAGTGGGCAGGAAATCAAGCAAATGTTGCAGGAGGCTTGCATGGATGAGCTATGGCTGCCAACAGTTGGTGTGGATTTACACAGGGAAAGTTACGTTGAACCACCCTGATAGACTTCTACAGTGAAATGACTGGCTTGGTGGATGGAGAGAGAACAGTGAATATATTTTGGTTTTAGGAAGGTTTTTAACAGTCTCCTATGAGATCTTTGTTGACAAGGTGATGAAGTGCAGATGATAAGGGGGCAGTGAGGTGGAACGAAAACTGGCTGAACTGCTGAGCTCAAAACATTGAGATCAGTGGCTCAAAGTTCAGCCCGAGGTGGGTCATTAGTTGTCTGAGGGGCTGATATTAGGACCTTCATTAACAATCTGGATGCAAATACCAGGGTATTTGATGGGTGAATCTGGAGCATATATGTTGCCATTCCAACATAGCCAACATGCTGTTTGGCACCTGTTGTAGAGCTCATAGAGGGACATTTCTGCTTTGGTATTGGTATGAATACATCCTGTCCTGAACTACTTTGTTTTGTTCTTTAACTACTATAGGGAGTTCAACAACACATCTCTGGACAAATTTCCAGGAGCTCTCTTTTTTTTTGTTTTTTTTTTTTCAGAAGGATGAGTCCTAAGTGATGTCTGTGCTTAACAATAAAATCTCAAGCCAGTCAGTATTAATTATTTTATTGCTGTTATTATGTTTCTAAGGTGGTTTATTGGTGATGCCACCGGAATTGAGCTACAGTAGGATGGCACAAGTTGATTCAGAGTCAACAAGTGACACTGTATGGAAATCAAATATGGGCTTTTCAAAGGAACCCCAGAAGTGTAGACTTGTCAGGAAAGTATCAAAAAGGTGTTAAAAGCATTTTGTGCTGATTTTGTAAGACCTGAGTTGGCTTATTTGGAGTATTGAATTTAAATTAGATACCTACAAGTAGTTTTGAAAACCCCACTCAGGAGATAAGGCTGTAAAATTCTGCTTGAGCAATCAAGTCATGCTCCTCCTGACCATTACTGTCTGTGCTGCCCGCTCATGTGACCGTCTGCACTGATATTTCCCTCCTTCCATGTTTGTCTTCCTGACTGCTTTGGGTGTCCCAAGCTATTCCCCAGTGCCTTCCTTAAACTTTCCTTCATTAGCTTCAATCCATTACTTGCTATTCTAACTTCTCCCAAGATGGAATAATCCCTTCTTCTCTTTTTGTTGCCTTGAAATTATTTATAGTCTGTGATCACGTCTCCCTGGGTTTACTCTTGTCTAGACTAAATATATTTAGCTCTTTTACTGTCACTCTGCTTGTCCTACTGCATCATTTGTTATCTATCCCTGTTTTATTGAGGTTTTCAGTACTTTTCCTAAGCTGAGAAAAAAATAGTACTAAATATATTGTTCCAGGGTGGTCACACCAAAAGTATGCTAAATGACATTATTGCTTCCACAGTTTTATGTGCTATTTCATGTACACATTAATAGCCATAATACGCACATAAGCTAATCTACCTTTCTTCCAGGCAAAAAGTTGAACTAATTCCCCGCAAAGAACTGTAAGAGCCAATTCCCACACTTATTTCTCACATCATAATAACTGTGAGATTTCCAGTGGAGCAGATCTGAATCTTTTTCTGAGACAATTTCCTTCTGTTCAAAAATACGATTTTATTGAAGATTTGCAACACTATGTGAAAATGTAAATGGTTTAATGTTTTTAAACTTTGTTAGTGAAGGCTGACCAATATTTTCTGCTCAATAAGGTATGTGTTTTACAAAGTTCAGAAAGAATAAAAAGTCCTATATTTAAGCACAACATTTGTTAGATTTATTTTTTAACAACCCTGTTTAATAGGAAAGATATTGAGGTGCTGGAGTGGGTCCAGAGAAGAGCAACGCGGCTGGTAAAAGGACTAGAGCACAAGTCCTGTGGGGAGAGGCTGAGAGAGCTGGGATTGTTTAGTCTGGAGAAGAGGAGGCTTAGAGGTGACCTCATTACTCTCTATAACTACCTGAAGGGAAGTTATAGCCAGGTGGGGGTTCGTCTCTTCTCCCAGGTAGTCAGCAATAGGACAAGGGGACACGGGCTTAAGCTCTGCCAGGGGTGGTTCAGGTTGGATATTAGAAAGAAATCCTTTACAGAGAGAGTAATCAGGCATTGGAATGGCCTGCCC
>JAWWEU010000040.1:6749763-6813557 GCA_035583155.1 Acropternis orthonyx
AGTTGGATGAAGGGTTGGACTCGATGATCTCTGAGGTCTTTTCCAACCCAATCGATTCTATGATTCTATGATTCTAATAGGAATTTTTGAAATTCTATCCTTATATATTTTATTTGGAAGAAAATACCATGTTTCAATAGCATGTTCTTTTGCAGAAGGAGACTGTGTAGTTCAGATTTTATTTTAAGGTCCATTTCTGCCAAATAACTCATTATGACTTATGATCTACTGGGTTTTTCTGTTAAGACTATGACTATGACTTCAGATACTGATGAACTGATATGAATACTTAATTCATACTCTGTGCCTTTATCACAATCAGACTGATAGTTCTAATCCCTTCCAGCTCTAATTGTATATGTTTTTTTTTTAACTGAAACTTTCTTAGAAGTAAGCAAAAATCTGGTAACATTGAAAGAGATTATGTTTGCAAGGGATTCAGGAGACAAAAGAAATGAAAGAAGCTTTTAGTGAATGCTGACATGGTCCTTTAAAGTGATGCAAATGATTTATGGAAACAGATATCCAAAGACTTACTCTGTAGTCACTGGATGTCACATAAAATATAGGGAGAAAGGCCAGCCAAATGATGCACGTTGTGTACATTGTGAAACCGATAAACTTGGCTTCGTTGAAGTTCTCTGGACATTTCCTTGTTTTGAAGGCATATACAGTGCATAAGACTACGAGGATTACATCATATGTTAAGGAGATTAGCATACTGGAATCCTTGACATTGCATTTCAGTATGACAGTCTCTCTCTTCTCGGGAAGAGTGTACCGTCTGGTGCCTGGGGCCTCCAAGATGAGCCACACGGACACCACCACAACCTGTACCAAAATGAGACTCAGGCAGATGAAGACCTGAGAGCTGGGGCTGATGAACTTAGGCCTTTGAGCACCATTCTTTACGCCATCAAATATTCTGGCTATGCAGTTCGTTTTTGTCAGAAGGGCAGAGTAGCAGATGGCAAAGGAACTTCCTAGGCCCAAACGACGGAGGGTACAGATAGCTGGAGAAGGCTTGGCTATGAAGAAGAAAGTCATGCTGTAAGACAGGAAGACTCCAAAGAGCAATATGTAGCACAGTTCACGGCCAGAGGCTTTGACCAAGGGAGTGTTGTTGTGCTTGATGAACACCCCAATAACCATGAAAGTACAAATAAAGCCCAGGCATGCAATGGTAACAGGACCTATTGCCCAAGCATCTTCCCACTTGATGTAGTCTTCCGGTAGGTCGTAACAGCCAGTCAGGTCAGCTGTGGGCCATTTTCCAGGCCCGCAGTCTGCACATGTAAATTCATCAGCCAGGTACTCATAGGTTTCACAGGGAATACAAATCCAACAGCAGACATCTCCTGGTTGCATATTCTTCATCTCATTAGGAGCGCAGGGGTCACTGCACTGGGAGACAGGGACAGAGCTTCTGGACCAGTGGATGGAGTCTACCTCAAGTGACAAAGTTTCTGCCCACTGACCAACTTTCACATAGGAGTATCTGTCTCCAGTGTACTGGAAATTGAACACGTTGTATCGTCCCAGCCCATCTCCGTAGGCATCAAATTTGACCATACTGTCCGGATCATTGGGAGGGTTGAAGGGAGCTGTGGGGGGGGGAAAAAAGAAAAAAATAAATAAATTTAGAGAGTGTTATTATCAAAGCTGCATCTGACTTTTTTTTCCAACCTTTTGGCAAGCACAGGTATCTGACAGCTTATTAAAACCCAATGGTCAACAGGTAAGTCGAGAGGTCTGTATCTGCCTCAGTTTTGAACTTGGAGGAAGAAAAGAGCTCAGATAATAGAACTCCATTTCACTTTACTGCATGAGATATATTTGTAAATGTATGGTGACCAATGTCCTTACTGGTTTTTGTCCTGGATACAAATCAATTCTCCAGTTACTTCCTCATTATGCACCACTGCTACCTTTCACATTTTCTCTGGAAAAATAGAGGTCTGCTTCTAACTGAGACTCAGCAGTGTTTGGTGAAACTTGGCTGCCAAGATATAAGACAATTTAAATGGTCAGATCAATAAATGCCTGTTTTGAGACCAACAGTCTGGAATACAGTTGAATAGAGGATTCGTTTTGAGGATGATGAAGTCTTCAACAATTTCTTACTGTGCCTTTTCACTTCTCCCTGTGTAGAAGGAAATTTTGAATTCCTTCTATTTTGTATCAATTTTACCAATTTCTGATATTTCTTGTCTGGTCTGAGGTTCCCAGCACATGCTGCTTTGGTCCTGTAGCTTGTTTGGGCAATAAATGAAAACCCCACAAACTATATCTGCGACCTTCTATGATATCAATATTGTAACACTTCCAAATGGTAAACTCTGGAGAGTTTTGTTTTCCCTCCAGCTAAGGCTTACGCAGAGAATGAAGAAATATTAAAAATGTAGGAGGAAATTGCATTTACCATGTGATTTATTGGTCGTTTGCTGTAGCATCAAAGGTGAAAAGCTTTATAGGCAGGAAGAAAAAGGGTTTGGTTTTTTTTGGCACTGGTGAGCAATAAAGGTGGTTTTATTCCTCAGTGTTTTTGGTTACACAAGTTGTTCCACCGTCATTGCTGGAATAAATCTCTTTCCCTGCCTCTGTGCCCATGCTGTGCTTGAGCATCAGCAATATTGTCTAAGGGTGTAATATCTTCCTCCACTTCAATCTCCAGATACTTTGGATTTCTTGTGATAGATTTATTTAGCTTCTTTAAAGTGCTGAGGCCAAATTCTTTCACCTTTATTCCTGCAGAGTGTTACCTTATTTTGCAGTACTCTGGCTAATGTCAGTAAAAGGGACAGTGGATTTTGGCACAGAAGCCCCAGCTGGAGTGTTGAAATGTAACCTGAACCTCCTCAGGTGCTGCACTTGGAGTGCATTTCTTTCCCAACTTTCTGTTTATTGTAGGGCAAGATTGGAATATAATTTAACCCACCTATACTCTCTTCTGGATTTGAGTCAAGACAGCCTGATCTTATCCCTGCTGTCTCTCGCACCTTACCACCCCACCTGTGTCAGCCACAGTGGTGGACAGCCTTGGTTTACAGGGTTACAGAATCACGGAATTTCAGAATATTTAGGAAGGAAGGGACCACCAGAGGGTGGTCCAACCTCCCTGCTCAAGCAGGGTCATCCCAGGCACAGGATGAGTCCAGACAGTTCTTGAATATCTCCAGTGACGGAGACTCCACAGCCTCTCTGGGCAATCTGTTCCAGTGTGTGGTCACAAAAGAAGTTCCTTCTTGTGTTCAGGTGTTCCAGTTTCTGCCCATTGCCTCTCATCTTATTGCTTGGCACTACAAAGAAGTGGCTGGCTCCCTTCAGGTACTTATATACATTGATGAGGTCCCCTTCAGTCGTGTCTTCTAAAGGCTGAACAAGCTCAGCTCCCTCAACTTTTCCAGATAAGATGGATGATGCAGTCCCCTTATCATCTTTGTAACCCTCTACTGGACTTGCCCCAAGAGCTCCATGTCTTTCTTGTACTGTACAAGTTAAGACTAAGTAGTCCAGAATTTGTAAGGGCTTTATTTTATCTTTTTCTACACTGTTGGCATCTAGTTTTACCACTCTGTGTAGTCCAACAAGACTTCTGAGAGCACAAAATTTGAGAGCATAATACTCCAAATGGCCAGTCCTCCTGGAAATGACATGCTCTAAATTAAACAGGTAGCTAAATTCAAAATATAGGTCAACAAGAAGAATATTAAATAGCTTCATTTCTCCTCCTCCTCCTCCTCCTCCTCCTCCTCATGCACAGGCGTTCAAGCTCTCTCATCCAGGAGCAGCATTAGAACAAAATCATAATGCAGCACTTAACAGCTCTTCAATAATGTGTTGTCATTGCTAGTGTCTTGTTTCATTATTCATGACACTCATATAGATTGTAGAAGCTGTTAACACAGCAGCCCAGTTTTAAGAGCCAGTTTATTCACTTCGGTGTTATCCAGGCCAGCTCCTGAGGTGGGCTGAGAGCCTGTGACTGCTACTGGCACCAGCAGAGCTGCAGGTAAGAAACACAAACTGCAAACTGCTTAGGTGGCATTTCTATCAAGCACATTACTTGAAGGGCACGAGTACCCCAGTGCAAGTTACCTGAGGGTCTGAAATAACAGCACTCTTCAGGAAAGAATTGCCTCTATGTAGTATGTTTAACAACTTCTTAGGTCTGTTAGAATATTTATCATTTAAACAGAGCCAAGTATTTTCCTTAGACTTTGCAGGTAGGTCCAGAATGCAAAGCAGGTAGACACATATAGTTAAGTTGAAGCTTATGTACAGCTGCCTTCCATGGGGCTGATCCCACACTACAAGTATAAATAAGAGATTTTTGTAGGACAACATGCTTTAAATTGACCAAAGCTTGCAGCTTGAAACATTCATTTTTAGTGGCTGCTGATAGAGAAAAATAAATCACTGTCCTTCAGATGGAAACGATGAAAACATTTAACCAAACAGTGATGCATTAAATTATAGTATGGTAAGCCAAAGCCTACAAATAAGCCCACAGGGTGGCAGCAATTAATATATGCACTGATTACATACAAAATCACTAAGGCATTTTAATGTATCATTTATCAACATATTCTAGATCCTGTAGGATCACTTCCAAAAAGTAATGTTTTCAGAAAATATTAGTGATATTAATCATAAAAATATGATGCTTATAGGCAAGAATGTAATATGACAAAAAAGCAGGACTTTTTGTTTTAGAGTTAAAAATGATAATTTTTGCAAATTTCTTTTCCCAGAGATGATGTCAATCTATGTCATAAGTCACTTTGCAATTTTTTTCCATTACATTTCAGTTTTGAGAGGAAACCTACAGTCTTGACAGCAGGTATTTCTGGCAGGTCTTTTTTCAGAGTTGTAGCTAAGCTGTTTTAGATTCATCCCTTGGGAGAGGAGAGACAAGACTCTCTGGATCTACCCAGATGTTAGCTAAGAAGCTATCTGAGTGACAATACAAACTTTGTCTCCTTTGAGCAATGTCTTTGAATCTTGTTCTTCCCTTGCACTTCATGAAATGAATGATCCCTGTGCAAAGGAGTTATCCAAGAAAAAATTTGGAATATAAAATATCAAGGAAAAGAAAGAATAATTAAAAGTGACTTAAACCAGTGATGCTTTGTGCTCCATTTTGCAGCAGTTCAGCAATGAGGATGCAACAGCAGTGATGTTTATGAGAGCAGGAGTGCAGAAGACAGGAACCAATGGAGCCCTGGTGCAGGCAGCCACCTCTGTCAGCTCACTGGAGAAATCCTAGTGAGGAGAGAATGCCACTGTGCAAGTGGAGGACAAACTCCTTCAGCTTAAAATAAGGGAGAAATGAGTGTAGATTTATGATCATCTTAGTAGCAGATACAGATAAGAACATAACATCATAACTTCTATGTAATGAATTCTATAATTCATTTCCATCTTCCTACAGTGGGATCAATTTTTCCAGAAGTCAGGTAACTTGTGAGTATATGCATACGTGCTGTGGGAAGCAGGTGAGTGGCATTCATTTAGAAGTCTTTGTTATTTTTAGTGTCAGTGATGTATAGCTCTTGGTGACATGAAAAATTTCAGAAAGAAAGTCCTGAAGGGGGGTGATTTATTTTCTTTTGAGAACAAAAACATTATTTGAAGTGGTGGTATCAGAAATATTTTTTAAATGCTTCTAAATCTGCCTCAGTTGGGTGAAAAAAACGCCAGGATTTTTTAACCAGGAATGAGCAGATGAGGAAAACAAAGCAGTTTAAAACCTAATTAGGCACTGGGAAAGTTTTAAGGGATTGAGCAGCCTAGGAGAAGATGTATGTCATTTTAACTGGCTTAGAATCAGACTGGGTTTTGTTTATCAGTAACATCCTTGGGCCAGAAAGGATATTTTGCATAGAGTCTTGCATGCATCTGGCACAGAGCTGAATGCATAGATGTTGTCTTATAGAAAACATCATCAGCAACACTTCCTGATAAGGATTATGACAGATAAGCTTACATCTGAGAACATCTTTCATTTCCATTAAAACACACATCTGTTCTTTGTTTGCAGAGTGTATTCTTTCAAAGCAAGCTACAGATCACTACCTAGGAGGCAATTAATTAATAGCAAGGCTTGATGAAAGCACTGCAGTTTTTCAGCTTGGCAGTTTACAAAGCTGGGAGATTTCATGTGGTTCAGAAAAAGATGTAAAAAGAACTATTGTTTGCACCGCAGATACCTTCTTCTACAGCTTGTTGGCTGGCCCCAAAGACTTTCAGCCCACAGACTAGAAGGAGATCAAGATTAAACAGAAATGGAAATGTAAAGAGAGACCAGACTGGAGTTTCTGAAAAGTTCAGTAAAATCTCCTTAATCTCACTAGATGGTGCTGCAAAAACTCTGAACTTCTGATTTAAGACTGAAAAACAAGACATTTGTTTATGTAACAGAAAAATATAGTTATTTTTTAATGCCCCCTACTCCTTCCTGTTACATATCCTGGGCAATGCCTTTTAAAACACTGTAAGGAAGAGCCTTGGTAATAATTTTACAGGATATGATGTGTTTGTTCAACAGGCTCATCTGCGTGTACGATGTCTTTATCTTGAAAAGTATCAGAAAAGACCCTGAGAATGCACATATCTTTTCATTCTCTTTTATTTTTAGCTAGATGTGGCTTGTTGAGGTCAAAGTGACTTATTTCTGCTTGGCTGAACATTTAGACCGAGAATGGAGACCTGATGCACCCACTCCTGTTTCTATCTCAGCATAACACAGCTGGTTTCATACCTGATTGACAGAAGGCACACTGAAATTTGGCAATTTAAAAGTTAGTACAGGGAAAGCTTCGAGCAAAGTGTCACTAGTTTGTACCTCTCCACAATTAATGAATAATGAACGGGCTTAAAATATCAGTTTCCACAGAGACAAGTAGTCATTTTTAACCTCTGCACCACTGTTTCTGGATGTGGTTGGGTCATATGCATTGCTTCTTATCATTCAAGAAATGAATGAGACAAATGAGACTGATTAGTCTTCTGCAAATGTAATTTTCCTACCTATGTCTGAAGATTTTCTATTCAGGTCTATGGTTTCTTTCTCAGGTTAGACACTTTCTTGTTGTAGGGAATTTTAACACCTGTCATAGACTCCCAGGGTCTGCAGTGGTCAGAGACAGAAATGTTTCTCCAGGCCTGGTTGCAAAGATCTATCACATGCATATCTGTAGGTAGCTTAGTTATTCCAAGCTTCCATCCTACAAAAGAGAATGGGTATTTCTAGAGTTCACCCTCAGAGAGGTATCTAGGATAGCCCAGCTAAACCGTACCTGCTCTTTTTCTGCTGACCATAATGAATGTAACTAGCTAAAATACATCCACAATATATGTACCTGAAGTCAGGTGAGATATCACCAATAGCTGAAACAGAAAGACTCACAGTTGGAGTGCCAATGACAGCAACTCGTACAAGCTCTCTGCAGTGTACCTGTGAATGGGTGTCTCTGGCAAGCTGTCCACACAGGCTGCTGTGGAGGTTGTTGGAGAGAACATCTGGGAACATTGGGAAAACAAGCTAAGAAGGTCTGAAATATTAGTAGCATTCATTCAGCTTGCCAGTACCCTCAGCCTGACTGGGCACAGAACTCCCCATCTCCCTTTCCTGTGAAACACTTGCCTCAAGCACGGTGTTTTACATTTTCAGGGATATGTTTTCCTCTTGCTTGTGTGGCCCGTGGGCACATGTGTGATCTTTAGAATTTGAGAAGAATAAACTCAATGCTAAGTTACAAACCTTCATCAAGGAAAATATGAAACTGCCCTTATTTTTTTTTTTTTTAAGGAAATTTAAGGAATTAAAAAAAGAATTTCTTCTTTCATAAAGCATTTGGATTTTGAGACATGGAAGGTAAAAAAACACATAAGAATTCTGCAGTCATTATATTTCTCCTTAAAAATGCAAAACGTCTTCCCTGAAATTAAGAATAATTCTTGGAGTTTTTTGTTAAGGTTGCACTAGTACAACTTCAAAATAAAACAACCACTCATGGAACAGCATCCAAGGTGTTTTTCTTTTTGTAATGTCTGCTAGGTTGATAATTGATATTAATGATTTGTGAAATTCCAACTTAGCTATGCCTTTCAATTGATACCATTCTTTTAATTTAAGAATATCCACTTAAAGAAATGGTTGGCACAAGGGGCAAAATGCATGTAATGTAATTCATACCAGCAATCAACTTACAATTACAAAGGAAATTAAACCATGACTTCGAATTGCCTAACTCCTCCCTCAGGCCAACTAGTTAATTTGTAAACAGAAGCAAAGGGAAGCCATTCCCATTATGAAGAATTATGGGTACTGCCAGGGTGACAACACATGCTCAGGAGCTGGAACACTGTAGTTCTGGACTGGCCTTCAGTAGCTCCTGAAAAGTTTTAGTGTGAGGAAAACATGAGTTGGCTGGTGAGTTATTACCCCTCTGTTGCTGAACATTAACTTTGCTGTCAGAGCTTGAGGTTTTGGTTGGGTCTTGCTGCCAGTTCAGGGTTTATGAGTTCCCTGTGTCCAACCTGAACCTCTGTTGAGGGACATTCTCTTTTAACCTCAGAGCTGGTAACTGGTGCTGAACCTTACCGCTCTGTCCCCAGTACACCCGAGGTACAGCTGAAAGAGATTGAATCTGTGTTTTAATTTTGCTAAAATTCACTTTGGAACTAAATGAGGGACTTGGTTATATCACAGGGCATCACTCTTTCTCTTTCTGGAGGCACCATTCTATGATGTGCTAATTCCACCTCCACATTGCATATGTAGCTGTCTAAGGAAGTGTTAAATACTTTAATAATGTGTTTTGTCCTTTTTTGTCAGCCTGAAGAAATATGAATAGACTCAGTTATTAAGATACTAAAGGAAGCTGGTTAAAACATTCTCTCCTCTGTGGGGACTTGAGGATTAGATAGGTGTTTCCAGACACAGCTCTGAATAATTTAGTCAGAGTGTTTGCCCTTAGAGATCAGAACCAAATGAACCATGAATCAGACCCTCTGGCTGTTATTTCCTAATTGACATGATAGGAAGACACTCCCAAACCAGCTGGTTTGACATAGAGTTAATGACTTATACTGCAATATTACTATTTAGTAGTAGTAGTATTGTAGCTGTTACAGTCCAAGATTCAAGAAATTTCAAGTGCATAAGAAAGGTAGTATTTCTTATTAGACTAGTCTATAGATGGGAGAAGTGCACAAGCTTTCCAGCACAAGGTCACTGCATTAGGTCATCAGAAACATTGCTCAATAAATTTGACCTTCATTCTGAGCTCTGCTTAGAGTTTAGTATATCAGGTTTTTATTTGCTCCTGGAAACACAACTGCACTTTGCAAACAGCCTCATTACTATCCATTTGCAGAGTAATTGCTGAAAGCTTTTTGTTCATTTCCTTAAAAGTATATAACATGAGGTCTGATCAAGATGCAAGAAATGATATGACAAAGGGATGTTATGCTAAAAAGCTTCTGTTTTTTCCAGATATGTGGGCAGTCTAATAAAGGTATTGCCTCTTCCTACCTATCTTATTATATGCTATTATTTTTGTTAAGGAGCTGCTGAAAACTCTCAGCAATCACCCTACAAATTGCTAATAATGAGGTAATTTGCAAAATGAAATTGTATTTGCAGTAGGAAAATAAAACTATAAGTAGTGAATTCTAAGGAGAACATCTATTTGAAATAACTGAAGCTCAAATTTATTGAACATTTTATGGAAAAGAAAGGATTCATAAAAAGCCTCAGAGCTGGAATAAAGAAACAATGCAGCTCAGTTATAGCATTTGCCACATCTGGCATAATGCTGGTGGAGGAAAAAGAACACTTCAAATTCAGCTGCAAATGCAAATGTTTCACACATCTGATGGTGAAAGATTCTGGAGCAGATCAGTTTTCTCTCTGAATATAATACATGAATGACAAAAGTGGCCTATATTTCTTTAACCTAAACTTAATTAGTGGCTCGACTGGGAGTGCAGTTTTCTTACAGAGTTCCAATAGTCAGTGGAGAGAAATAAACACCTCCAAAGGTGGGTTCTGGCTAACATGAGCTGCCATCAGGAAGGTGGGGAGCCTTCTCCATTGGTAGTTCTCCAGTAATTATGCTACAAAGTGTGTCAAAGAATATATGAAAGCTGGGTGGCTTGAATTTTGGCCACAGATGGAGAAATCAAATTAACATTTTTAATAAGGCCCATCACACACATATAAATATGCTCATCTTGCTTTATAAAGGTTTGAGCCTGGATTTTTACTCATTTCCATATAGTAAGGTGTTGCCTGGAAATGCACATCTACTGAAATTGCAAGTTAAGTCAGTATTCAATAGAGTGTATCTCATGTCTGACCAAATGTTGAGGCAGCCAGTTAAGAGGTGAAAGTGGGCTTCTCACAACAATGAATTTCAGTAAAATGATAGTGAGATAAAGGATAAGAACCCTCAGCTTTTAAGGTTATTCATGCATAGTACACACCAGCTGCAAAGGTAGCACGTCACCTCTCCCAACATCATCAATGTTCATTGGCATGTGTTATGCTGCAACATGCAAGCTGCATGTTCTAGTAATACTTGCAAATTCTTCTGCTCTCTGGAAGAAAAGATAAAGCTGAAAGCGCAGAATCATTTTTGCTAATGTTTTGCTCCACTGAAGCAGTTCGGCAACAGCAGCAGCAATCACTGGACCTCAGGGGAAAATGTAAAAAGAAAATGTTGATTTATTTGCCTGTTTTATGGTGGAAGCAGAGACACATTGATAGGCTTAGACTGATAAAGTGTTTCAGAGATCTAGAAAGGACATTAACAGCACTGCCTCAAACCCTCCTCTGGCTTGAGACAATTTCTTCTCCAAAGACCACTTAAAGGTGGGCTTTTTATTCTTTCAGTTACTGGAGCATTAACTAGGCATTAGCTATTTATTCAAATATATGGACAAATGTAATAGAGGAAGTTTAACAAACTTTTTCAGCACATTTTCATCAGTTCACAACAGCAGCTTCATACAGTGTTTTATCAGCCTCTGTCTGGTGGAGACTTGTCCTGGCAGAGCAGTCCAATCTTTGACACAAAGCTGATCACTTGGAGCAGTGATCAGCTTCTCCATTCACCAGGACAATAGAGGAATGTCAGAGGCAAATTCTGCTTTTGCAGAAATCATAGGTAAAATTTATTTATAGGTGCACATGGTGTATGGTTATTTATGTCGAGTGAATGAACCACAAGAGCACAACGTTTTGCTGTTACAGGCAATGAGGTCATTACTGCTTAGGCTAGAAGAGTCCAGTGATTCCACCCCATACATTTTTGCATATGATCAGGCATGTTCTAGTGTTTTGGAGCAAATTGAAGACATACTGTAAAAGATAAAGAGCCACAAAGAAACTGTTCCCTTAGGAAGAGAGCAGGAGAGTTCTATAGCAGCAGCACAGGAAGATGCTTGAAGTTTCAGAACTGCACGCAAACACTCAGCTACTGATCACTACAGAAATTCAACCTTGGGAAGAAGGGAGGATTGTTTATAGGGCATAATCAATAGAAAGAAGATCATGTATGCAACATACGCAAAACATCCTGTGTCCTGCGTATGGTGAAAAGACAAAAGTGGTAGCAAGAAGGCACAAACCAATAATGGCCTGTGCAAGTAAAGGAACAAAGGGAAAATTAAGAGAAGAATCACTCTGGGACTGTCACCTGGTTGTGGATGCTGGAACTCATCTGTGCTGTTACTTCAACAACAGGAGGGTCTCCCTCCCCTTTGGTGTGAAAAGATTGCTGCTTTTGAATTTGCTGTTCCCTTTTTACAAATGGAAACTCAACAATGATGCATCAAGTACTATCTTTCATTATAGAATTGGGTTAATTAAATTTAATTTTTAACGAACAATGAGTCAGTGCTCTTGTGAATGTGTGTGTGCTTGTGCAGGCCCCTGTGTGTGCCTTCCAATCTAAATTCCTCATACAGCAGTGTGGTTGATACTGGGTCACAGAGTCAAAGTGATATCCCTTAGGAATCACGCTCCACCCTGAAAATCCGTATTGTCTCAGCTACAGAGTTACACAGGATTTCTGTGGCACATACATTCTGTGTGAGAACTTTGTTCAAGGTTGTGCTTCCCTCAACCTTCTCACACAAGTAGTTTCCCTCTGAGAACAGTGAAATTCCTTCCCTGGATAAAACTAGGGTGTTTTCTTAGCTAAGCCTCATGTTTCAGCCACACAAGTGGTAAATATTTCATATGTACAAAGGAATTGCTTTATTATTATTCCATCAAATTGTCTGGAATCTGTGTACAGCAGCAAATAGACAAATGTGTTGCATGAAACCTATATTGAATTGAGGAGCAATTGCACATACATATTTAAAAAGTGAGTATCTCTCAGCCTTCAGAAATGCTCTTGAATTTCTTCTGTAGGAAACATGCTAGATATATGTGTGTCGTTATTCTAGAAGAGATGAGATGATTCATTTCATATTGCCAAGTAGAAAGAAAGGCTTGTAAAAAGAAAATAAAACTGTAGGAGATGAAAAGCAGAGACGAGACTGAGGGGACAGGGGCCTTCACAGTGTGAGGTACAACCTCTGCTTTTGACCTACGTGGTGTTTGCAACCACCATTCCCATCCCCACTGCTTCTGGCTCTGAGCTGTTCGTCCCATGCACTCAGAAAAGGGTGAGTTTTTGTGTGGAGATCCTATAAGCCAAATTATCAATCTTGGTAATTTCTTTATGAAACACATGCCTTAACTTTAATGATTTATATTTGGAGACACTGTCATTTTTGGCTTAGTGCTGAACCCCTTTGCATTCCAGCAGCGAGCAGGTGAGTTGTCCATGGCTGGAGCAAGAGGTGAGAAAACAAATCAAAGGATTGCTTCTGTGCCTGAGCTGTGCTACAGCTAGGATTTTGTGAACATTTCTGATAGAAGTTTCTCTGTGTCTGATACCCCTCTGCATGAATATCTGTGTTGTTCCCTGTGACTTTAAGCATTTTAGTATTCTCTGTCTTCACTTGTTATATCCTCAGACAAATATACTTTTATGGCAGGAAGAAAGAAACAAAAGGAAATGACTCACCCAGATAACAGCAATGAAATATATTTTACATTATATTCTATATCTGCTAACAAAATAACCATAAATGGTGCAGTGATGCCAAAGCTGATATTCTCTGAGATGCTTTTAGAGCTGTTTAGAAACAGGTGAGGAAATGAAAGAAAGTCAAGCACATTTATCTGCCAGGTCCATCCAGATTGGAGGAGATGGGAATGCTGCAGAAGGTCAGTTTGTGAAGAGTGTGCATATGTAAAAGGAGTTTCTGCTCTGTGAAAATATAGACTTGATTGCTTTTTCAAAAACAGGAAACATTTTGTAAAAAATGTGTTAGTGGAAAAATTTAAACTATGTTTTGAGTTTGGGTTGAGTTTCTCCATTTGAGACAGAGAAAGAGGCCTGTATCACTGAGTAGGTTTTATTTCTACACTGTGAATAATAAATGGGAAAGACAAGCTTGAAGAGAATAGTTCAGGCTCCACAGAAAGCTGAAATAAGTTCACATGCTCATGTGGGCTGCAGTTTAACAAGTACAATACAGCAGTCAGCTTGGGACAGGTTTGTCTGGAAACACGCTACACAAAAGTGATGTTGGATTCAGACCATGATCCATGTCTAGATTGCAGTACCAGACTGGGCATGCTGATGTAGCTATACTGATTTAGTACCTATTCCTGTTTAATCAGTGTTAACCTGGGAATATCTTTGCACTGTGCTCTACTGGGTGAAGAAAATGTGTCGTCCAGGGACGTGGTGATATTTAAGTTCTTTCAAGAGAAAAGATACTTTTTTACAGATTATGCCTTCTGCCTTTGCAGGATAATTAGCTGCAATTATAGCAAGGATAACTGGATATAGTTATCCAGTTATAGTCAACAAGGATAGAGGTTTGGTAAAAATAACGTAACATTTACTTATCTTTGGGATTAGACATCTAGATTTTTGAATTTCTTTAGTTTTCTTCAGCATCATTTGAAAAGACCAGTTTTCTTGGGGACTCACTGGAAGTCCAGGGCACACCTGAATTACGCAAAGGAGTAAAATGGAATCTCCTTCTCATGTCCTAGTCCACATCCTCACTTCTGTGGTCATGTTCTGAGCACAGCCTCTGCCTTTGTTAGCCACTAACATAATATCTCAGTGTGCAAGTGAGACTAACAGATATTAGTTATGGAAGTGCTAAAGTGCTCTTCTGTAGCAGGTAGTACAGATGAATCTGGTCCTCCCATGGGCTTTCCAGAGCCAAATTAGATGCTAAAATGTCAGGGATAGGAATGCTGAACCAAACTCTTCTCTCACATGATACCTTGTCCTTCCAGGTCACAAGAAGAAGGAGGCAGACCTGATATCACTTATGTGTGGATGTGTCTCATAGGTAAATCTGCATCAAGGATAACCATATGATCCCATGGTTGCTCCCTGGTGTAAAACCCAGTAGGATTAGAAAAGGGATTGTGCACAGTTGAGGGATGAAAAGGTTGTATGAGACTTCCTGCACCTCCGAGGATTTGGAATGTGTGGACCCTTGGTATGTGGGATTCATGTGACATTTGACATCAAACCAAAAGATAAAATAATAACTATTACAAAACAAGCAGCAGGCAAACACAGAAGTCTGTGATTTAGGGAAATTAGGTTACCGAGCCTTCTGTCTCTCAAATATGTGATCTGAAAGAAAATCACTGCTCAGTTTGTCAGTCATGTGTTTCTCCATAAACACAGGGTGTCTAATCTCATCCTCATTTACACACTTTCATGGATGCTGTGAAATCTAAAGATTTATGGATGCCTAAAGGCTACATTATTAATGTGAGATAAGCAGCTGACTATAATTTACATACAAGGCACAGACTATATAATTTTATGTTCAGTATTTCATAGCTCAGCTGAAGTGGTGGGTTGTTTAAATATTCAAGTAGAGGAAACCGAGATGGAGATCTGTTTGCAGTTTTAGCAGTGTCAAAGCACCTTCACCTAAATAAGTCACTATAACAAGTTTGGGGCTGTTGCTGGCCCATGGTTTCTGCAGCCTTTCCAGGAAGGACACCCAGCTCGGTAAAGGCCAAAGGCAACATACTTCCAGAGACTTCCTGAGGACTATGAAGAAAAGCTGTTGCTTCTCTGTGTCCTGCTAATGCTGCATTTCCCATCTTGCTGTCCATGGGAGCTCAGTGCCCAGGTCAGGCAGAGAGTGATGACAGCAGGCAGTGGTGGTGTTGCTGCAAGCCTTAATAGAGTTGTAGATTTTAATATAGTTTTATAGTCTTTTTGTATTTGAAAAACAGTTTGTAACCCCTGTACCAAATACTTAAAGTTAACCTCTGTGTCACATTTTGAAGCTTGTTTTTGTGCTAAGGGAGAGATATTATGTTGTATTCAGATAGCTATTAGAACATGTTATAGTCAAAATATGGTATTGTTTAGTCATAGTATAAAGAGGAGTGAGAGGTATTGGAAAACCTCCAAATAGAAGATAGAGGGTGAATGAGGAAAAGGTGGTCTTAAGACCTCCGACT
Source organism: Acropternis orthonyx (assembly GCA_035583155.1). Classification (NCBI taxonomy): domain Eukaryota; kingdom Metazoa; phylum Chordata; class Aves; order Passeriformes; family Rhinocryptidae; genus Acropternis; species Acropternis orthonyx. Next base: position 6,765,347 of record JAWWEU010000040.1, read on the forward strand.
CAATTTTTAGAAGGGGTGTGTCAGGGGGGTGGTTTGGGATGGTTTGTAGGATGGATGGACAAAGTAGACATTGGGCATGTTTCCTAAATAGAATAATTAGGTAGGGTCATAAATTTGTAGAATCCTGTATGTCGGCACGCTCACGTCATTGATTGCTAAAAAGCTTTTAGCCAAACTTTAGTAAAGGAATTTTTTTGCCTTCTCCCTGTCTTGGAAGTTTTCTACCTTGGATTCCAGGCAACAGTGGCAATGGTGACCGCAGGCAAAAGTACCTTGCTCCTGAGTTAGATGGGGAGTAACGGCCCAGCACACCTTGGTCTCAGCTGCTGGAGTTTATCTCAAGGGTTAAAAACACAATTCAACCTCTGCGCTACTCACTTGGGCTAATTACTGTGAATGAGTGCCAAATGAAAGCATGGAAAGGCAGCAGACACCATTAACAGGTAGGTCACTGACCTGCTATCATGACAAGAGAAGTTTTAATGAAAATTTTATTTGGAAGTTGTGCCCTAGAGATAGATGACAATGCCTTTGTCCTGCTGCCTGCCCAGGTGTCCAGTTTACATGGTGCAGGGTGTGACACACAACACATCCAGAGTGTAGATCAATTGTTTGCCATCATGATACCCCAAACCTAAACTAGGGGATGAAAAGGTTCTATAGTATTTTAATTTCAACCAGTTTACATCTAGAAAGCTTGAGCAAATTGATCTGATTGCACAGCTGTCCTTCCTTTCAGCAGAAGGTTAAATTAGACCTTGCAACAAGTACCCTTCTAACCTGATTTATTCTTTAACTTTATGATTTTCTATATTCTGAATCTATAATATATACAATTAAATATATATAAATGCATATATATATGTATAAACACATTATAGAAATATATGAATATATACACATATTAAAAGCTTCAGGAAGGGCTAAGCAAAGATTAGCTTATTTACCCTTGGAGGGGTACATTTCTCCAAAGGAAAGGAACTGCATATCCCCATGAGGTCTGTAAAGAGAAAGCTGGAGGAAGGAGAAAGTCAGTGGGGCCATCTGGAATACCAGGCCATCAAAAGCTTGCTACAGCTCTCTGTGTGTATACACCAATGTAACTCTAATACAGAGATAAATAAGGGAAAATACTGTGCTGGTTCAACTGTTACTCTGCTTTGAAATAACAAATCTCAAGCGTGTTTTTTCAGAGACTGTCCCTTAGCTGCTTGCAAGGTTTTAAATGCTATGACACATTTGTGGTCCCAGAAAAAGGCAGTAATTTTTCCTATAAGTCCTAGACATCTTTTTCATGTGTATTTTTAATTAGTATCTTGGGGAATTCACTCTACATTTTCCTTGGTTTTATTAGCTACAAATCCATCTTGAATTAGACTTTTAAAACCTTTTTGATTAACAGGGTGTTAGATGCCTTCTGCCCATGTAAGTTTTGCCTTCATTTGAAAGCAGCATTCTGGATTCTTTTAGAAATAAGGATCACAAGGAAGACCAGGAGGACCTCACTGCTGACTGTTTGAGTGCTGGAGGCAAGTGGGATCTGACCTGATGAGAAGGAGCTCCTTGGGTGAGATGACAGAGTAGCAGGGCCATCTGCTGCAGAGCCTGGGCTTTGAGCTCTGTCTTTAGCCTGCACATTTACTGACAGGTACTCCCTGCTGTAAACTCATACCTGGCCTTTGAAGTTTCTGCATCTGTAATTTGCTTGTGATAGCAAAGGCAGAATTTTTGGTCTGTGCTCCATGCAGCCTGGCCCAGCATTGTGTTTTGAAGTGGACTTTTGACAGGAAATATTTATAGCTAAATCCCAGAGCAGGGACCATGCAGTACTGTTGTGCTCAGAAGTGAGGTGACATCTGCTTGTTGCAGTCCATGACTTTTAAGCTCTTTCTTACTTGGATGGAACTGTTACGATGGAAATGGTCTGTGAAATTACGTTCCCACAACAGAAGTCACCAGTGTTCAAAAATAAATGAGAAGGTGAATTTGTGTTTCTGATTCATATTACTTGAGTGTTGACAGGGGCACAGTGAGGAGGAAGAAAAGAAAGGAAATAAACCATACAGAAAGGTAGGACAAGCCAGGAATAAAAGTTTTGTCATAAAGTCCAGTGGATGAAAGGGAACAAATCAGACCTGACTTACAACCATTTTCTCATTTGGAGTAGTCATTTGGATTAACCATGGGAGAGGATTTTTCCCAGTATAAGCTAAGGCTGATGATACAGGCTTTGCTGGAGAAGAGGTGGATTTCTGAACACAGTACAGGAAGGGACATGACTGTGACTCTTGTAGCTTTGGACAAAGAAAGGGGCAGGAAAAGACACTGAGTACTATATATGTGTTGCCTAAAATTTTTATTGATCTGTTTTCCAAGGTTACTACTTTGGTCAAATTCTTCCAGCCATTAGCTGTGGAGATTCAGAAAGCTGCATAAGACAGGTGGACATGCATACATCCCAAAATCCAACCTCCCTCTGCCCATATGCTCCCACTAGACTCATGGCAGGGTTATTCCTCTGATACCATCAGCCCTGCCAACTGCAGGGGCAAAAGCTGGCCCCCAGACCCACAGCCTTTGGTGACAAACAAGGTTGTCATCCCTGCACATCCAGCTCAGCAACCCTGGGCCAGATGGAGCTAATAATGTTGGTCCTTGAATGTCATTGCTGCCCTTCCTCACTTCCAGTCCAATGCTCTGGAGAAGCAGCTACACCAGGTAGCAACACGTGGGGCACAGCTGTGCAGGGCTCTCTCACATATTTGTCCCAAATGATGGACACTCCTTTCTGTGCTAATGTTCACTATCTTGGCACATGTGAAAACCTGTGAGGCTTGCAGTAGAGCTGTGGGCAGTGATCACACTGCTTTTCTCTGTTGTCATGGTGGCTTAAATGAGCTAAAATAATCAGCAAAGCTGGTCCCCTCCACCTTTGTGAGGAAGTGAGGTTTCTGAATATGTAGAGCTCTGCATCATGTTGGGGTTCACCCCTGGATTCATAGCCCTCGGGAGTCCCCTCTATGTTGCCCTTCACCAGGCAATGGCTGGGTGTGGTGAGAAGTTGAGTTTGTGCTCTCTCCCATGAAGCCCTTTACTTTTGTTCAGGACTTTGTTGTTCTGGTAATACAAGTTAACAGCCTCTTGAACCAGCATCTCTTTATCAGCAGAAAAGCATCACGATTCAGAACATCAAGTGTTGCACTTGTGCCCTCAGGAGGGAACTCAGAGGATGGGAAGATCAAGAAGATGAACCAGCCTATATCTTTTTGAAAGGCCAAACAAGCACTGAGATAGAGTGAGTGCATTTATCTGGGGGCTTTGCATTCTCACATCCTGGTGCTGGAAGCTGGAATCAGCCACAGGTGTTTCTTTTTTTCTTTACTGAAGATTCAGGATATCACGACATTTGTCATATATGTCTTACTGATTTGCAAGAAAATTATGTGCTTGGTGTATCTCAGACAATAAGGAATGAAATCTCACCCTGTCTTAATGCCACACTGCAGTACTGTAGAGTTATTCCAATTTAATGAAAAAGGAGAAATAAGTAGGACCCCAGAGATATTAATGGAATACCTGTCACACAGCATGTCAGCAGCAGTGGCAGCAGGAGGGTGCACAAATCCTGGCCAGTTCTCTGCTCCAACCCTGCTGTTAGCTGGTCCCTGAGTATTTCCCTGCAAATTACATTATTGTTGTGCCTGAGAGCCTCACTTCAGGCTTTCAGCTAAATGGCAAGTGAAAATAAATCTTAGTTGCTCTGTGCTCCATCTGCAGTCAGCAGCAAGAGGCATAGGGGCAAATCATACCTCACATGGGCTGGAGCACGCTCTGTAAGTGCTGATCCCCTCCATTAACTGTAATCAAAGACTAACCAAAACTAGTTTGAGTGTGAAGGGTAAATGTCTAAAATTGCAGTCCCACACCAGTCATATAAATGCACCTGATCATTTACTCAGACTGGTGTGTTTGAAATGCACCATCAGCTGTTCCTGGAAAATGGGAGAATACACTCAAGGCCATTTGCCAGATTTCTTTCACGGAAACCTGCAGGTTTATGCATGCAGTGCTCATCTATGTGTACCTCTGCCTTTCAGCAGAGGGGGCATTGCTTAAATAGCTGTTTGTTTGTCTGCAAATCTTCTTAACACCGTTCTGTTTCTTGACTGCTTCCTTGTGCTGGGTGTGGATCGCTACCCAGGCTGAAGAAGACAGAAAATCCACAACCTGACTTGGTTGCAGTGTGCCTGATGGACTGGTAGCTTCCATGCCATCCTCTCCTTGCCCTGGGGAAAAATTCTCAGATTTGGAGGTGGAAATATGAGAATATCATTGACCAGATGTACCATGCAACAAGGTCCTGATATTGCATTAACAACACACCCAAAGGCTTTCTTCAGCCAGGAAGGAACAAAGGATAATTCTTGGTCCCACAGAAATAAATGACAAGACTTCTATGTATTAAAATTTCACATATATATAAAACTTTCACACCTTTTTGAAAGGAAGAAGGCACGGGAGATCTGCTGATTAACTTGCTACATAAAGATCACTCACCTTCTTAAAAAATAACTTACATTAAAACAGGGATCCACATTATAATGGAAGAACTGATAACAAAGAAATGAGATGAGCAAATTATGTTGCAAGCTGGTAAAAATATATATGGAACAAAGACGTTGGAAAAGAACTTGACAGGTTTCTTAATGTTTTAAATTGGAAATGAAAATTAACTGAAATTAGAGCTCTTCACAGTTTCAAAGATTTCCATGTTGATTTTAAAACAAATTAATTTGGTTCAAGAAAAGAGCCTTCTGTTTTCAAAACTGCAGAATTACAAGCTTTGATTTTCCCCCCCCCCAGCTTGAACAGCTTCAACTTCCAAATATATAAAAGTTAAAAAAAAAAAAAGATTTCAGTAAAAATGAAAAGTGATGTTTCTGGCTTTAGCTAAATGAAAAATTTCCTGGAGTTTTGGTCGAAGAATGTTGGGATTATTTTGACTTCATGTCTAGATGTTGAGTGGGAATATGCTTGGGTGCTTAAAAAATGTCTGCATGTTAGAAAAGCGGTTAAGAATCCTGTATTGGAACCAAGATTACTTGGTGCTAAAGCTGGACTCTATTAACAGTGTATGCATTTAAACCCTTGAAAATACCTGTAAATGTCAGAAAAAGTTTCAAATTAATTTAATTTTAAGACATTGAAGTGCCTGTGTGTTTGGGTAGGTTATTACTGTTCTGAAGCGTGTCCCTGTCAGGGACAGAAGCACACTGCACACCACTGCATTCTCTCGTGATCAGCATGCCAGGAACCAGCTTCCATGAAGTGCTGGTCTCCTAAAACCAATTGATTTCAACAATTTGTAGACATTCAAGTATCTCTGAGAATAAGTGTAGGCAAGCGAGAAAATATTTTCTATGTTTTAAGTGCAGGGATGAGGGGAAGGAGAAAGGATAATTCTTAATTTCCAGAGGTCTAAAAACAGAAAGGTTGTTTCATTCTGACATGTCCTGTTTGTGAAATTAATAAATCATATGCAGTGTCAGCATGACATATGCTATGTGTACATTGTCTATATGTATGTATATGTCATGGTATGTGACTGACCTCACTGAAGCAGCATTTTTTAGGAGACTAGTGGCATGACGCACACAAGCATCATGTTGCTCAGGCCAGACATGTGGCTTCAGCTGCACTGCATGCAGCACCCAGGTGAGGGTTTGAAGCATCTCAACTTCCAGCTGCTCTCTCATTACCTTTTCTTTGTGACTGAATCTGTATTATGAGAGCATGTCCAAGATCCTGCATCCTTCTGAGTCCCTTCCTGAGAGATAAAGTACAGCAAGTGACCAGTCCCATCTGCCCCTTCTTGATTTCCATGGTAAAGAAATCCAGGCACATGGGCTGCAGGAATTCCTGAAGTGCTCTAAACTAGTCAGCTACTCAGGTAGCAGGATTTTGGGAGACCAGGCATCATAAGGAGCTCTGCAGCATGTGCTGGGAGGTACCTCAGCAAGCACCCAAGAAAGTTGGAGTACTTGGCAACACTAGCCATACCCCACCAGGAGCAAGAAAAGCACTAGGGATGTGGTTAGTAGTATCTAGAGATGGTCTGAAGCAAATGCTCAGAAGACTTCTAAAGGAGGGAAAAGTTCAAGTTCCAATATGAGAGATTCACATAATTTCCAGTGCTGTTAGCATTGTACAATTATTGAAGATCTCTTGGGACTGAGTATGTTGCATCCTACACGTATTTATCCTTCAATTCCTCTTGGAGCTAGTTCTCACACAAAGCACAGCATGATGCTTCCTTACTATCAACTCAGTCAGCCGAGAATATCAGTTTAATAATACATAGAAATGCAAGTTCAACCTAGATGCTTCTGAAAAAAGTTAGAAATGTAACAGCAAAAAGACAGGATGCTCTATACTTTACTTGTTTCCTCTGTAGATCTATTTAGCCTTGCTATCATATACCATTGCTGTGGTGTAATATTAATGACAAAGCTAAGATCAGCCATATGTGATGGCAAAAACACAGACATATCATGTGATATGTGGCCCCATGAAGTTTGCTCATCTCATTCCCAGATTGTCTACCCTCGCTCCACATCTCCTGCACATGTTTAATGTAGCATTTTTATAATTTGTCATTAAACCTGTAATTCTGTAACATAGGTAATGGCACTACCCCATATATTTCAATATTTTATACACATCTGGTTCTATGGCAGGAATTATTGCTTTACTATTGCAAGGACATTGGCCATTGGCCATGGTCCAGCTATTATGTAAATTCATAGCAAAATGAGGAAGAAAAGGTCAGATCTTGGCATGGGAATAGCAGGTGGCTGCCTAGTGTAGCAGGTGGTGAAATGACCATCGGCTTCCAGACATGCCCAAACTGGCTGTGAAATAAATGGATGTTGGTGTGTGGAATTTTAGAAGATGGAGAGTAAGGTTGCCAAGACCAGCTGTTGCCACCTTCACCTCTTCCTTCTGCTGGAAGCAGGAGCATCAAGCTGGTTTTTTTTAGCATTCTCACCAAGCTCCCTGTCCTCCTTTTGTCTTCTTGTGACAGGAGTGGCCTTGCCTACTACCTACCTACTACCCTGGTCTGAACAGTGATAGTAGTTGCTATCAGGAATTCATATAGATGTTCCTGTGACTAATGAGCATTTCACTCATTACAGTGATACGTTTTATGTACCAAAAGAGTAGTTATTACCTGTAAAGTTTACTTTCAGGAGATAATCTTTGTACAGCTTCCTGCCATCCAGATGCTTCATGGCATCACAGAGTTTGGTGGTGTTTGGACAGAGAGTCCTCTGCATTTTGTGCAAGGCATGGGCCATTGCATACACAGCATTCACAACAAACATGATCTTGGATTCTTGCTCATAGTTGGAACTGTTGATGGTGAAGTGCTTGTCACAAGCTTTTTTATGTGGTTTTCGGTTCTGCAGATTACACTGGAATTTTTGCTCCCAAAAGTCCTTGAACCAGGGGTTGCGTCTGTTATTGTAAGGGCTGAGACTTTGGAAGTACTTGTCAAACTCTTTAACTGGGTGGGAAGCAAGCTCCAAGGTTATCGCGCCAGAAGCGATGTGCTCATTGCCCTTGACAATACTCTCTTGTGCTCCCCATCCGTCGCTGGCAATCCAGGTGAAGGAAACGTTGAAGCGGTTGGCAGCTGCAATGAGCTCCCGAGAGTCATCTCCTCTCATGAAGAGCACCACCACCTTGGCGTTGGGTTTCTGGAGCAGCTCCCTGATCACGCCGTCATAAGACTTCCTGATGTTGGACCGTCCCACTTTCTCAGAGGTGGCGATGCAGATGTTACGCAGGCGAGCTTCCTGCTCAAAGGCTTCAATCCCCGTCTCCCCATAGTCACCTTCTGAAGCAACTGTTGAGACGTAAGTCCAGTTGAAGTACCGCAAGATTTCAGCCATGGCTTTTGCTTGGTAGAAGTCCGGGGGCACTGTCCGTGCGAAATAGTCGTAGCGGGATTTGTCGCTCAGCTTGGCACTGGTGGAGGCATAGCTTATCTGGGGGATCTGGAAGAGTCTGAGCAAATTTGCCACCTAGAGAGAAAGGGGGAACACAGATTGTTAGAGTGGTGTTTATAAAATTGGACAGAAATATCCAGGGAAAAGCATTAACAGTGTTTTTTAATAAGACCTGTTCTGACAGTCACAGATTGAGGGTGTTGATAGAGGATGTTGATAAACTCCAGTGAGAGCAGTGCACTGTGCGTAAGCACAAAAACTGTTCTACTGCCCAGTTAATTCCCTGGGTTCTACTGGGACTGTAAAGAACCTTTATTTTTGTGAAACTGAGTCTGTTTAAATCAATAGAGAATTAGACACAAATGGACAATACATTTCAGTCTCAGACTGTGTTCCTTACTAAGGTCTGGGGATTTGAATGCCTTTGCTGTTCATAGTGGAATTCATCTTCTCCAAGATTCAATGTATTTGATAACCAAATGCACTAATACAACATAAATTTCCCTTTTGTGCAAATATCACAGATGTACCAGCCTTTCACAGAACTTTCTGACCCCACTTATTCAAGCTGAGTCCCCCACCTCTCCTAGCTTTTACTCATTAAAACTCTTTTTTTTCTGAGATGTTCTGACTGCAGACATCCTGAGATGGCCTATTTGTTGCATGGTAGTACTCTTCAAGTACTGCATAATGTCGTGTTGACCTACTGTTTTTCATAAATAATAAAAAGTTTTAATAGTCTCTATTTGCCCTTCTTGTTGTCCAAAGTCCTGCTGCCTTTTTTTTTTTTTTTTTTGGTAGTTATTTGTTTTTTCATACATTGCTATGTCCAATGCTTAAATATTCCCAAATCTACTCTGTTACTCTCATGTAGCTCCTGATTACATCTGGAAAGAAATGAAGAAAGGCTATTACATTTTTTCCCCTATGATGACTTCTTAAATGACAGAGGGAAGATTTTTGAGTTCTGCTCTTGATCACTAGAAATTGTGTCCAGTAAATTAAATTTAAAGCTAATCTTGGAGTACAGCTTGACAAAACCATTTGAAAAGCAGTAGTGTACTTAAGATTCCTAAGGGAAACTTATTAAAACTTGACCAATAACATAATTTTTTACGTTTTCCCTAGATGTTTCTCTGACCACAGACTAAGTCTATGAGAATTCAAAGGCAAAGGACTGTTTTGAAAAACATGTTGTGGAACAGGCTCAGATGTCAGTAGCAAATTATTCAGTCTGGTAAAAAAATCCTGAAAAATCCAGAAAAACTATATGGCTTTTCAGCAACCTGTATTACTTGGTGTTTTACAGACTTAGAGTCTGTCTTTTCTGTATGCAGACACTAGATTAGTGTTCTGCTGTGGCACAGTCTGCCCCTGTAAACTGGTGTAATGTCCTCTGGGCCAGACTCTGCTGCCAACGATATGTGTACGGTGACTTTCACAACCCCTGGGCCACATGGAGCTGAGAACTTCAGGAGGTCCTTGTCCTCTTGTCCTTCCGGGACATCAGGAAAGAGCAGGTGGGATGCCTTGGCATCTCAGCTGTATCCGTGGAGCTGAAGCTCACCTTTGCAAATTAAACCACTGGGAGTGGTTTATTTTAGTTTAAACCAAAATGAAACCTTTTCTACACTTCTTGGAAGGAGTATCCTGAGAGGGAGCTTTAGCTTACACTCTCCGGTTTGGCCAGTGGGTACAGACACATTGGCTGGGAAGTGTTACTTCCCTGCTGAACAAGTTACTGTCCCTCAGAAAGCTGCCAATGTGTCCTTAACCTCCCTCATGGATGGTAACACGCATTAAACTGCCTTATACTGGAAATGTGGTATTTAATTTCCAGCATGGTGATGTAAATGAGCAGCTTTAAAGCAACAGGATGGGCAGAGAGGCTTGTTTTGTCACCAAGGTACAATGGATGCTTTGAGAATTGTGAAGCCTCTGTGGCTTTGTATCTTTGATTACATACTGACAAATGCACACAATTCAGTTCACATGTCCTGTCTCAACAAGAGCACTCTGATTTGGTAATAAGAATGTCCTCCATGTAGCTATTGTGGAACATTTCTTTCAGAACCATGTGGGATGGAATTGTTATTCTTGTCTCAGTTTATTCTAGCAGGAATTATTTTATTTTAGCTAAACCATAATGAGGATATGTACACATATCATTCTGCATTTTTCTTCTCAAACTGACTAAAGAAGAAGTCTGTTTTCCAGCTCGAGCACTTCTATTCGGTGTCTAGACAAGCCTCAGCTCACAGAAAGATGGTTGTAACAAATATAACAGCTTCTTTAATGTTTGTTCATGTGGTTTATGTTGTTGTAATTTGTTTTAGGTTTTTTTCTTTCTTTCTTTCAGTCTAAGCTTCAGAAGCATCCATATGCAGGGAAACAGAACTCCCAGATTACATGGGGGCCCCCAGCCTTGGAGGTCACTATACTTTTAGTGTCCCTGCAAACTGCTGCAATTCTGATTCCTGTGCTCTGGGGAGAAGAAAGTTTTCATGTGTTTACAGCTGTTTGCTGCAACGCTCTTCACTGTGAAGCCGTTCAGATGGTAGGTTTTTCATAGACAAAAAACCCCCAAAAATGTAAGAAAATCTGATTAATTATAGTGGATAGTGACCGAATCATCCCCGAGAACTATGAGTGCTCATGGAGTTCAGTGAAGCTGTATCTGTTATTAATTCAGGTCAGGACACTCTTCTTGAAATTCTCAAATTGGGGATTTTCTGGCATGTTTATAATGTCTTGATTTTAGGGACTAATTTTCCAAAAGAGCTCAAGTCTCAGGAACTTAGCTGATGCAACTGGGTTTGGAACAGTCCCCTTTTCCAGCCATTTCCATGCTGATCTGAACATCTGATTCTGAAAATGATATCTTGATTAAGTGACCAACAGGATAAGAGCACAGATTCTGGAGAGGAGCTGATATCTAAGACTTTGTATCTAAGACTCAATGTAGTAAAGGACAGAGTTATGTGCACCAAGATTGAACCACCTGAGGCACACTGACACCACAGCTCCATGCTGCATTGGGATGTGTGCTACAGCTTCAAAATTGCAGTGTAGATCTGGTTTTTGCTAAGTGAAATAATCTATTTTGGCAAAGCTCCAGGCAGCAATTTAATCAAGCCATGGTGCATGCAATTAATGCCTGAAATCCGTATGTTGGCACTTAAGTAGCAGTGGTAGCCAGGTTTTTTTACTGTTGGAATGGGTGGGTTTTGCAGATACATTTGAAAATAAGGCTGGATGTTCTGCATCCGCAAACTAAAACATCCGCTTTGCACAGCTTGCTGTGAACAAAGCGTGTCGACAAAGTCAGCATTCAGCGCGATGGGAAAGCTTTATTTGCCCTCACACTGCTGGGTTTATTAGTGTATCCACTGTCCTGTGGTAAAGTGTCCGATTCCCAGTCAAACTTGGCTCTCACCCAGCTGCTGGGACAGCAGGGACATACTGCACCAGCAAATCCTGCAAATGGAGTGGCCAGGGCAGTGTCAGGGGACACTGATGTCCCTCTCCCAACATTGGAGCCACATCTGTCAATTCTACTTCTCTGAACACCAGGGGCTGGGTAAAGGCTTGTGGGAATTTGCCAGTCTTGTTTGTAACACTGAGAATGGCTTCATATTAAGCACCTGCCAGGAGCCATGAATTAGGCACAGCTGTCAAACACATGAACATGGTTTCTGAGTGTATATCTGGCCATTCAAAAGTCCTGCTGGTAGATAGGAACAGATAGGTAACACCTCTGTGTCTTAGTAATCTTGGTCTGTCCTATGATTTATTGAATCTCATTGAACATTTAGCCTAACTTTCATAGGATTCTTTTTTTGGTGGCAGTAGGATTTATTCTGATGTTTTTGTTAGAATTTCCCTTTTTAATGACCCAGAGATTGTTACATGGATTGTTTAAATGTGTATGGGACTGAAGAACACAAGAAACATTTTAGAAAAAAAATCTCAAAAGGATAGGATAGGGTTTCTTCAGTGTAACACACAAGGGTGTATCTCACATTTGTTGGACAGAGGAGGCCCCTTGTTAGATGACAGTGCTTTCTGCCCTCCTGAAATTTAACCATGCGAGAATCTCATGGCACTTAACATGGCTTAATTAATTTAATTTCATAGAGCTCCTTTGAGACAGGCAAGAGCTCCTGTGGCTGTTTTGAACAGACAGTAAATTAGGCTGAGGAGCACAATAGGATTGAGGTAAAGGATGTTTGTCTCTATAGAGAAACTGGAGGAATCCCTGTCTCTCTGAGCTGCAGTCTGTCCTTATGGAAATTCCGTGGCTGCCTTTGGTCTCCTGAGAAAGTCTTTCTGTTCCTGGGGATAAGTTTCTCGTTTGGATTCCCACAGCAAGACCATGGCAAATCCATGTCCCAGGGATTTCCTAATGTCTAGATCATTGCTATAATGCAGGGACTGAGCTCTTGCTTTGAAGAAACATGTACTGCTGCCAGTGTATGCTGTACCTAGTTCCTAAATTATGGTAATCTACACTGTCAGCTTTTTGTTATTATTTGGGCAGTTGGAGGTCAAACTGCAGCTAAAGCATTCATTCCAACAAATAATACAGGGTTTTTTCTTATTTAAATTTGTCTTGTTTCACAAACCCAAAAAGATACCAAAATTTTGGCAGAAAGAGCCATTTTAGAAAAGCAGGAAAGCAATACTGCTTCTGAATGGGCTGGGATGTGGGTGCGCTGTGTGCATAAAACTAATGTAAAGACTACATGAGGTACCTCTCTAGTCAACTGTCTCCAGTGGCCTATGCAGCATCCCCACAATCCCAAGTCCTGGGTTATATATTTTTCACCAAGTTAGAATCTCCCTTCTTTCAATTTATAACTATTTTCTTCTATCCTCTTGACATGCATTACATCAGTAAAGACATTTGCTTTGTGTCCTTGAGAACAAACCCAGATATACTGATACTAGATTTCCACCAATCCTTCTCTTCTCCAGGCTAAACACAGTCCATTCCCTCAATTTTGTCTTGTAGGGTATATGCTCCAGACTCTCCGCCCTATGATCATATTTGTATTTATTGACTCATTCTTTTATTGAGGGATCCAAAGTTGGACACAGTAGTCTAGATGTGGTCCAATGAGAATCAATAGAAAGAATTCCATCTGTGTACTACTGGCTATGTTTCTGCAGATACAGCTCAGCAGGCTGTGAGCCTACCGTGCTGCCAGACTGCATCACTGGCAATAAATATGAGAATGACTGAAGAGCTGGGCTCCACCATAACTTTCCCTGTTTTCTTGGGATTTAGTAGACTCAAAGACATGGCTCCTACCTGGGGACAGTGTAACCCAATGTGACAGTCTGGGCACTTCTGACATACTCATGTAGTTCAGGAGTATTTTGGAGGTGAGTTCAAGTGATGCAAATGCAGCTGCTCATCTCAGGACCGCCCCCCAATCCCCCCCCCAAAAAGAAAGAAAATCACTCCAAACTCTGATTTGCTTTCAAAGGGAAATTAGGACCTTAAGCTGAATCCAGAATTGATTTATCAGTGTGGAACATCATCTCTCCATAGCCCATCTTAAAGTTGTGGGTGCCGTGTCTGGGATATTATAGCAAGCACTATGAAAGGCAGTGTCTACACAGGGGCTCTGACATGACCTGTAGCAGGAAACACCCATTTGGCTTCAGCTGGACTTCAAGCTCTGGCCCCAGGAGTTCATTGGGAATGCCAGTACCCCAATTCTTTAAATCATTAAAGGTCAGTTGCAAGGAACTAAGCCAGATGCAGTGAGGTTATTTAGGAGTCCCTGCCTGGCTTGTGCACAGTGCACATTGCAGAACTGAAGCATTGGTTTCCATCAGCCCTCCCAGTCTTTGGTAAGAAGAGGGCTGTCTTCTAGCTCATCAGTAATGTTCCTTAACAAAATTCCTTCCAAAAGGCAACTCAGAAGAAGATAATTGACTATCAAACAAATAAAAGTGTCTGGCATTTTTTGTTAGTTGGGAGAGGCTACAAGGTTTTAGCCTTGCTCTTCTGAAAATTTAGGAATGAATCTGGGAAAAATGTAGGTAAATATTTGCAGCAGACTCAATAGCTGTCACAGACAGAGAAACAGTGTTTGAACTGTGAAATAATTGCATCTGTGAAATGAACATTGGACATAAGGAATACTGTCACAATAACATCTACAATTTCTGTGGAGGACCTGGAAATTTCTTCTTATAAGCACGTCTGTCCTGTGTAATAAAAAGTAGACCTGAAAGGGCATGCAGAGAAATGTGCTTGGAGAGAAGAATTCTTTTGGAAACCTTTTTTTTCTTGTTTTCCTGCAGGGGATGGCACAGTGAGCTGTCACATATGCACTCTGCCTCCACACAGCATTAACTGTTGAAGAGAAGTAAGCTGGGCAATAAGCTGGCACCCGGAGAAGAAACCTGTGCAGAAGACTTTGCTTTGCATGAGGAGTGTAACTGTTCTCAGAGACTTCATAAACCTGATTGTGAGTGACTCATGTCACATTTAAAAATGATCAGAAAAAGTACTAAAACTGGGATTGATGTTTCTAAAACATGAAATTGCCTCTGGAGTTAAAAGAGCTATCTTTGATAAATATGCTTATTTGAGAATCATTAACTGATGTGTAAGTCCTAATCAGAAGGGGCAGAATGAGTGTAGGTGATGTTCCAATGTCCTTAGGTAGTTCTTATTTTTGTTCAGTTTCTCTTGTATTTACATCCTTGGAACACTTTTTCGCTCTCTACAATTGCCTGAAAGGAGGCTGTAGACAAGTGGGATTTGGTCTCCTCTCTGAAGTAACAAGTGATAGGACAAAAGGAAAGGGCCTCAAGTTGTGCCAGGGGAGGTTTGTATCAGACATTAGGAAAAATTTCATCACTGAAAGGGTGGTCAGGCAGTGAAATCAACATCCCTGAAAATGTCCAGAAAATATGTAGATACGGCACTTGGGAATGTGGTTTAGTGGTGGACTTGGCAGTACTGCATTAATGGTTGGACTTGATCTTAGAGATCTTTTCCAATCTTCATGATTCTATGATTCTGTGATTATTTGGTAAGGCTTCTTCCTTCTTGCCTGTTATCTCAGAGGTTACTTACCCATGGCAAAAGGATAAAATGGTCTCTCTGAAGAAAAAAGAAAAAAAAGTAAATCCCAAGCCCAAATCAAAAAAGACTACAAAGGAATCAGTTATAGTGGGATTTTCAAAGAAGGCAGCCAGAGGGAGGTACCCACATTCCTTTGAAATCTCTAGGAAAGAAATATCCAGTGCTCTTGGGCACTTTGAAAATCACAACCTAGTGACTGTTCAGTTTCTGAATGTGGAAAAGAAACAAAGAGAGGAGCAAACAGCAAGGATCTGGCTGAGAGGTAGTGGAGAGAGAGGAACAACAGAGATAAAGGAGGGAGAGAGTTTAAAGGAGACACATGGAAGCTGGCAAGTGCATCTGTAGCTTAAATGCTAGTGGTAGGTGGTCCATCTCACAGAGCAGATCTTTTAATAAGGATCTGGCTTAGTTTTACAAGCACAAAATCATGAGAGGCTGTCACCTGATAGTTGAATGCAAAGCTCCTCCATATGCACAGCACAAATGGTGTGTGTGGCCTGGGGTCCTTGGTGAGCCCCTGCTGCCCCCTGCACTTTTCTCCTGCCCATAACCCCGCTGGGTCCATGCACAGCAGGACAGAGCCCCATATGTTATAGGGGTTTTTGGATGCAGTTCTTCTAAGGATTTTGCATGATTTTCAGTGGTTATGGAAGTCACAAGCTATTGTTAAGACTCTGTTTGAAAGATGGTTTATCCTTGGAGGAAGGAAATGGATGTGATTAGCTTTCAGGCTCCAGGAGCCCTTGGCAGACTTTTGTGGCTAAGGAGAAATGACAGCCAGGAAAAGACTGCCAGTAAATGAGTACATATTCTGAATTTCATGGCAGATGGTCACTCTCTTAGGAGTGGCCTTAGCTTTTGTGATAGCAGTAATGTACGGTCAAACTTTCTCCAGTGGTTTTATTAGAGTTTACTTGAGACACAGCAAGGAATAGAAGAGAAGACAGCTGGGCAGTAGTTTCTATTCTGCCATTTTTTCTGGATGAGACTCTCACCTGGAAATAACTTTCATGACCGTGATCTGGAGGTCTACCATAAGAAAACCTTTACCTCCATATGAATATAGTGGATAAGGAAATTCAAAGCCCAGCCCACCCAAAGTAATATCTTGATTTTTCCAAGAGGTGACTGCAGGGAATAGACCCCAGTCTTAATTTTCAGAAGATGAATCCCGTTTTCAGAAACAGAGAAGAACAAATCCAGCATTTGAATAGTTGTATTCCTGCTTCCACAAGCATATTCCTGACAAGAACTGATCTAAACATGGCACTGGATTGACTGTGCAGGTGCTCCTCTGCAAATGAAGCAAATGAACACTGCTTCTCTCTTATGCTTTTTACAATGTCACTGAATGCCTCCAAGGAAAATATGTTTGAAATTTCTGTTGTATACTAGGAAAGAGTGGATAACCTGGCTCAGATGAAAAGCTGTGAACCCAAAAGAAAATCCTCCAGATTTTGAAGCATTCACCTCATGAGCCTAGATCCAACTCAAGTCAGAATTTTATCTCATGGTAACAGCTTGACTTTTTTTTTTTTTGTTTGCCTTTTTTGTTGTTGTTTTTGGGTTTTGTTTTTCATTTGTTTGGTTTTTTTTAACATGAACTTTTCCATTGACTGAGAATCCTGGCTTGAGCTTTGAGGGTTCAAATACTGTGCAGATTGGGCTCACTGCTAATTTAAACACAACATCTAAAAACTAATTATGCAGATCATCATTAACGATAATGGCCTAGTCTGACCAGAAAATAATTAAGCATTCTGCATTCTCTTGTTGTTTTTAGTCTCTGCAAAAAGTGCCTATTGCACATACTGACTCAGTGGGGAAGGTGTTCATTGCTGATTTACCAGCAAATTCTTTTTTCCTTAGTGGAAGTATAATGAAAGAAGTAGAAATTTGACAGCAGGAGCATCATGAAGTGATTTGGCAGACAGCTGTCCAGACAAAACAACAGGAGAAGGAGGGTGAAAGGAGAGGAAGAAAAAATACTGAAATGTAAAGACAAATTCACAGTAGGGGGGAAAAAAAACCCCAGCAATAATTTTTGTCTGAAAAACTCAGCATGTTTTATTTTAAGGCTAAGAAACTGCACTGTGGACTTTATAATGTTTACAGCTCTGAGCAAAATGTTTGACAGGGCTACATCTGGAAGCATCCAGCACCCTGAGTGCTGCTTGACAACACAGGCAATGGGGATGCTGAGCCTTGCACACATGTGTGATGAAGTATTTCGACTTTCAGCAGTGATGTGATTCCAGTTGTTAGTGGAGCTACTCTGTACAGGCTCTGAAATTGGGTTGTTTCTTCTGGTGTGGCACCAAAATGCTTGGGTTTAATGCTTCAAAGTCCTTACAACTCCAGGCTTGAGTCTGCAGTGTCTATTATCCTTGACAAGGATTTTTTTTTGAAACAGAAGTTGTGATTGGCTATCTTAGCAGGAGTAAATGGCTTGACTACATCTTTTCTAGATAGTGTGAAATCTAGAGGAAAGCTAGAAAAGAGAGACTGAAGGAGGGCCAACACAATTTATGTCAAGGGAAATGAAGCAACTGAATACTTCTTTCCTAGCTGGGAAATGCTCAATGACACTTTGAAAGATTTTTGAAACTGATTTTTTTTAATATTTCTGAAGAATTCTGTTGCAGATCTTATGTTTGAACAATTATGGGCAACTATAGGGAAGCTGTAAAGATTATAGAGTATTACTAACCGTATTGTTTCATAATAGGTTTTGAAAATTGAATGACACACAGATATGCATACAGCTATACTGTCATTTTTTACATTTACTAAATGAGAAAGTCTCTTATCAGGACTTCCAATTTTCACTGAGCAGCTGCTCTAAACCAAAGATTTTGGAATATGAAGCATCTATACGCACTGTACTATGTATATTCAATGTATTCTGCATCCAGACTACTGCCTTAGATATGGATTTCTTCTAAGGCCAGTGATCACTACAGACTGGTTTCAAAGGGACAGATTGACAGATGTTGTGCAAGAACCCACAGGCCACTTTAGAAGCGTGGCCTGACTCCCTTAGGGTTTCTGGGAGGGAATGAAATATCTTTGCCATTTCCTCTGCTGTAACTACTTTTATAGATGTCTTTTATGCTACTTCATATGTTCATGTCCTTTGGTGGACATGAGAAACACACTGACCACAAACAACTAAACCAAAGGTACAGCAAAACCACTACCATCCCTCCACCAGTGGGACAGGGCAAGCATGTGACTCTTCAAAACATTCTGTCAGCTTTGACATAGTTGCAGCTCTGGGAACTGCTGAGCCAGAGGTGGTATCTTAGAGAATTTCTTTGTTTTGTTTTGTTCCTAGTCACTTCTGGGACTCATTTAGCTTTGGGAATCTACAACAACCTACTATTTGCTGTTTTCATTTGGTATACTCTTTGTCTGATTGGAAGAGACAATGAATAAAGACTTCCTTAACAATAAATTTGTGCTGCACAAGTTTCTGTAGCTACCATTTCTCCCCATCAAATGTCTCATTTTCATCCCTAAAACTTACTTGGTCTTTGTGCTCCAAGCAATCAGATCAACATAACTGTTGAAGGATAAATTCCTGCTCTGCTAGCTGGTCCATAGTGGGAGAAAACCATTCTGGCTACAGGAAATGGCTGAGGTTCTGCTCTGCAGAAACTGTTCTCCTGTGGAGTGGGTAACCATTTGCCCATGTGTTTTTTACTATGAATACAAAGGTGAGCCACATACTGGAATACAAAAGGAAATAAAATGTAATTTCTTGAAATGTTTCTTCTGTGCTCATGCGTGTCCTATGCAAACTGACCGTGCTCCCAACTGATGGGATTAATGCCTTGACAAGAGCAATAGCCAGGTCCCCAGTGTAATTCTGACTGAAATGAGCATTGGAAGAACTCTTGGCCTGACTCTTATGACACAGGTAAATGAAGTTCTGTGGGCCTTCTGTCACTGTTGGGATGGTCTGTAGTACAGCAGAAATTTTATTGCCATTGACACTGGAGCAGTGATTGAGGCCTGTACGCAGTGTGGAAAGACATCCTGCTCATGGTGGTCCAGCACTGTCAAGGCTTGGTGTCTTTGGAAACCTACAGCTGACCATTAGGAAATTAGTAGATGGAGGGTCTTAGTCTACCTGACTCTGGGCTTAAGACACCACTCAATTGTGATTATGAGTGATGTGGACTGGATTATTTAATTTGACCCAAAACAATGAGATCATAGGATCACAGAATCATTTAGGCTGGAAAAGACCTCCAAGATCATAGAGTCCAGCCTTTGACCGATCACCACCTTGTCAACTAGACCATGGCACTGAGTACCATGTCCAGTCATTTCTTGAACACCTCCAGGGATAGTGACTCTACCACCTCCCTGGACAGACTGTTCCAATGCTTAACATTCCTTTCTGTGAAGAAATTCTTCCTGGTGTCCAGCCTGAACCTCTCCTGGCACAGCTTTAGGCCATTTTACCTCATTCTGTTGCTACTTGCTTGGGAGAAAAGGACAATCCCCACCAGGCTGTAACTCCTTTCAGGTAGTTGTAGCTATACGGTCTTCTCTGAACTTCCTTTTCTCCAGGCTATAAACCTTCAGCTCCCTCAGCCACTCCTCATATGACTTACTCTGTAGATCCTTCATCATCTCCATTGCCCTTCTTTGGACACAGTCCAGCACCTCCATGTCTTTCTTAGAGTGAGGGGTCCAGAACTGAACACAGGATTTGAGGTGTGGCCTCACCAGTACTGAGTACAGGGGGACAATCACTTCCCTGCTCCTACCGGTCATATTATTTTTGATTCAAACCATGATACCATTTTCCTTCTTGGCCACCAGCGCACATTCTGGCTAGTGTTCCACCGGTTGTTGACTGGCACCCCCAGGTCTTTTTCCACTGGGCAGCTTTCCAGCCACTCTGTCTCAGCTTGTAGCTCTGCATGAAGTTCTTGTGACCCAAGTGCAGGACCCAGCACTTGGCCTTATTGAACCTTATACCACTGGCCTCAGTCCATGGATCCAGGCTCTCCACATCCCTCTGCAGAGCCTTCCTGCCCTTCAGCAGATCAACACTACCACCCAACTTAGTGTCCTCCACAAACTTACTGAAGATATCCTTGATCCCCTCATCCAGATCATCACTAAAGATATAAAACAGGGCTGGTCCCAATACTGAACCTTGGGGAACCCTACTAGTGACTGGAAGTAAGATAAGGATTTATCCTTGCATTTTAAATCTCTATTGTTTAAATGAAAAATGTTATATTCATGCAGCATATCAGGCACATGTATATTCAGAAACATAGGTGATATTTATGATAGATGTGAAAACAGAGATCTAGACTTAGAGTTTTAAAAGTGTCATGAAATGCAAAGCTCAAAATAAATACTAAGGCATTAGGAAACTTCAGATGCCCTCAGGATGCACCACTAGAGGAAGTGGATGGCTGGCAGAGCTTTAAACTGCAGCAAGTGTTTTAAAGAGTGAGTCGAACTAATATGTACTCAATAAAAATCATATGCTAGACTGACCCCAAGGGTAAAGTCATCAAGCTTAGACTTGCTTAATTGACAAAATTACATAAGCAGTGGTTCTCTCACTGGAATTGCAGAGGAACAATTCTCACCTGATGGGGGTCCCATGACTTACCTGTATGGAGACACTGCTATAGGAACCACCTATGACTCCTGCAATGAGTAATGGCAAATTCTCTTGAATGGCATATGAGCCGTCAGGGCACATATACTCTGTTTCATCCACTTTAGTCAAAGATGCCCTTACAAACTCCAGAGACTGTTCTAAGGCATATGTATCCCTGGAACATGTGTCCAAAATGTGAACTCCAAGTTTAATCCCTGGTAGCAGGTAGTTGTCTTTGTTGATTTCATCAATAGCAAACAGCATGGCCTCCAGGCGCTGGATGCCTCGGTCTTCATTGATTCTCCCACATTCTTCTATCCCAGTGCCTTTCTCCTTGATTGGGAACAAGCCACCTAAGACCAGGTCTCCTTCTATCTTAATTTCCTTCCTTACAAAGCTGTGATCACTTAGGGAAAGGAAAACTCCTTTGGAAAAAAAAGCTAGCGCAAGGACTTGGAGTCTGGTGAACATCTTCATTGGTCCTGTTTTAGAAGCTCTAAGAAACATCAGTGGGAGCAAAGGTGCTCTTCAGTCTTTTTGATCCATTGCCAAATATGAAGTGCTGTCCCACAAGCCAACGAAGAACAAGCCAACAAGTCTTTCCACTGGACCTCTAAGGAAGAGATAGAAGGAATTAGAAAAGGCAAAAGGAGATGTGAAGATGTGAGATACCTTAATCATGAAACCAACCCTCCCTAAGGCAAAAGAGACTCTTTTGCAGGAAAATTAAGGTAAATGCATAAGTAAATAAGACACACATGAAAAAGAAGAGACATGACAAGGAGGAGTCTCATGTTTGATGCTTGCTCAGGGCATGAAAATGCTTACAGTTGGACTTGCTCTCTTTAATGTTAATCACAGTTCAGTGCTCGGATCAAAGGGAGAACACAACAGTGATGTACGGATAGGATGTTAGGATATGATTTTACTCTCACTAAGGTCAAGACAGTTTGCGAATGACCTGAAAAGGAGAAAAATCAAGTCAGTGAAGATAATGTTGTAACAATTTTGTAAATAAATACACACACACACAAAGTCTATCGTTGCATGACTTGTCAATATCTCTTCAAATATGTCAAAGTGGCTGCCTTGATTTCCCAATCCTGAGAAAAATTGTGTGGTAATAGTTAAATAGATGCCTTTAATAATTTATTTCTGTACTTACCTTTTCCTTAACAGAGTATGTACTATTATTAGAGTTGCAGGATTATTTATAATTTAGAAACACTTAGCACAAAGAAATTGAAATAAGCAACAATTAAGATTTGACACTGAATAATGGATGAACATGCTTATTTCAAGCCAGATGCTTATCTTAGTACAATTTAGATGTTGGTGTACTAAATTGTGTGAAAGGACAGCTTTTTATTCATATTTATACCAACATTGTTCTCTCATAAATCAGTAATGGGTCAGATGCACTGTTAAAGGTCTCTCTCTGCTATCGTAGTAGTCTGAGCTGCAGACTCTCAGCAAAATTTTCCATTCAGAAATAAATGATATGTCAATGAAAAACAAGCTTCCTCATCTTTCAGTGATCTCTAAGTAAACTAGTTTGATGATCACCTGTAGTGTATTAAACAAGTCCAGAAAATATATTTTCTGGTAATATTAAGAGATGTAATGATGTTGACTGTATTCGGCAGTATTTTCTCTGTCAGACTTAGTATTATAATTTACCAAATATTATTCAAGTGTATACAGGGCATATAAAACGGTGATACTCTCCCACTGGAAATCATTATCAGACAAAAAGGTGGCATTTATCACATAAATGGCTGTGTTGTTAATAATTCAGTTGAGTTGACTTGCATTGTTTCACCACTAATCCACCATTTGGATAAAAACAGGACTTGGGATTTTTTTTTTTTAAATGCAATATCTATCTTATTTATTTTTATGGCTTTTGTTGCCACTGTATCTCAGGAAATATTCATACATTTATCCTTACAACACTGGCAAAATATTTGTTTTCTCTGTTTTACACTTGGGGAAAAAAGACACACAAAAAGATGAAATAAAATTCTCAGAAGATTCTAAATGCAGAGTATGATTTGCTCGGCACTCAAAATCACTATCAAACTTTGGAAAGGTCTCTGCTTCCCTTTAGGAATTGAAGAACGTGCTTTCAACTGTACCCTGAACCCTCTGCTTCCCACTGAGGCACTGACTCTGAAAAACTTCCTAAACAAGCTGCTGCCTCTTCCAAGCCTGTTCCTGAGTGATTTACCTAAGGTCATCAGCACAGCCAAGAATCAAACTTTGATCTTTTCCAGTGCTCCTCTGATAGCTAAACAATAAGGCTCCCTTGTTTCCCATTGCTCCTTCTGGCTTTTATGAGTCTTTTATAAGGTCATATTAAAACAATCTGCTTTCAACAGCCCTTCTACACTACCAAGAACAACTGAGTTACCAAAAGAAAAGACTTGTAAATGGGGTGCTCTATGAGGTTTTCTAAAACTGACGAAGACATACCTGAAGCTACAGTGGATTTACCCTGAACAGCAGGGAGAATGTTCTCATCCCCTTGACTCCTTCATAGGTGCTGGTTTCTGCAAATGGCATCACCCTTCACCTTGCATTTCCTCTGTGTCTCAGGAGTCTGTGTGTCTCTGAGACATCAATAAGAAAGGCTAGAAAGGTATTGTAGAAAATGATTTCAACATTGCACATAAAAAGTGTCTATGTGAAATGAATGACACTATAGAGAGAACTGATTTCCCTTGCAAAGAACGCAAGGGATTTCTATGTTCTGTCACTTAAGATTGTTACAGTGGTATTACTGAGGGAAACTGGAATCAGTGATGACACAGCAGAGGATCAGTCCCTGCAGAAGTCAAGCGGTGAATGGAGAAGGTGAGGATTGGGAATAGGCATGCCCATTACTCTGTTTATTCCTTGCCGATTTTTATTGACAGCACCAGCCTGAAGGTGTCCAGGGATATGAAAGGAGGAGATGATGGGAACCCCACCTGGGTTGTAGAACACAGAACACTCATTCTTATGAATCTGGTCTATCTGGGGATCTTTTGTTTACAAATGGGACATAGTTACCAAAAACACAGCTTAAGGTATCAAATACACTTCTCTCCTTCTGCAGAGGTGGTAACCTCTGCACTGCTTCTGATGTAGTGGCATTGCTGTGTCCTGCCAAGGACCAGGGATGCTAGGCAGAGGCTGGGGAGTGAAGGCATTACTGTGAAGGCTGACTTGTCAGGAGAGATTTCCACTTTGGGCTGTGAGGGAGGGATGCTTCCAGCATTTCTCAGCAGTGGGACTCCTGAAGGAAGCTGTGAGGCATATTTGGGTGGCCAGTGAGCAGCATCACTATGGTGACACTGAACAGACAGCTTGATGTGAAGAAGGGAGACTATTTTAAAGCAGATCGCAAAGATGGGCTAGCAGCTCAGTTCCTCTCCTGTTCTCTCTGGCATGCACCTCCCACATGCTTTCTCTGCAACTTGCATAACTCATAACTATATATACAAACATTTTGTATCTGTTTTGGATGATATAGCCCATATTTCTTCCCTTAAACATGGTGAAGGTACCACTTGCCATTTCCTATCAGAAGTGATTTCACTACACTGACCACTCCAATTTGGTTTTGCAGTACCCTCTTCTCTAAAAGTTGTTTCTGGGACATTTTAAAAAGAAGCACCTGTTGATCAAGTTGAATTTTTTTCATTTTTTCATTTATATTTAAAGTTTTAACATCAGCTACAGACAGAGTTTTGTTGCTTTAGGTGTTCTTAAAAATATGCACATTCCAGCCCTACAGATTTTGGTGAAATTAGAAGTAGAGCCTGGGTGTAGAAGTGATCCAAATATCAAAATGAGAAATAAACAGGCTGAAGGAGAAAAGTTTTCATGTCTGAAATAGAGGCTTTCTACCATCACTGCCCTATGTGAACTTTAGCCAGCAATGCTCAGCTTGTGAAATACCTTCATTTGACACTGAGGAGCCCCTTCTGTTTCCACCATTGAAAGTCCACAGGGGAAAGCTACGTCTGCCCTAGGGGAACACTGTCAGCATTTCCCTCAGTAAAAGCAACTCCCTTATTTGTGTACAATAGCAGCTGTGCTGCTCTCATTGAAAATCCCATTCCCTCTAGGTCTGAATCATCGGTTTTGGTGAGCTATTTCTGCCTGTGAAATGTTGATTACACAAATTTACTATTTCTTGGTGTAAGTTTGCTTATTTACTAAGGATTGGCACATTCCCATTTATGTGAAAGCAACTGAAACAAGAAAGAGGATGTCTGGGATTTCTGCATTCAGTATCCACTGATATCATCTTCAAAACTAAATCCGTCTTCCAGACTCACATGATAGCTCTGGTCCCCTGCAGACTTTCTGTCTGCAGCTCACAGAGTGGGTCCACCTGTGCTGTTGCTTCAGAGATGAATTCTTATCAAACTAAGTGTTTTAAGTCTATTTTTCTACTAGGCATCAAAATCCAAAAAGAATTGCAGTTGAATCTTTCATTTAGCCAAATGACATAAATCAAAATCATTGTTCATACATCAATGACAATTTTGTTGATACCTTCCACCGTATCATCAGTGTTTGACGATGACAATCCAGCATCCAGCAACCATGCACTTTCCCATTTTCCACTTACAAGGATGGAATGGGAAGCCTTACTGAGAACTTAGGCACTTCAGATCTCCTTGTTATTTTTCAACACCATTAGCTAACAAATGGTACAATCTACATGACTGGGCTGAAACTCTGGAGACATTTTCTTGCTTCCTTACCATACGCTATATCCTAAATTCCCCCACAGTTTTCCCCCTTCACAGTATTTTGTGAGACTCATCTGTTTGTGCAGCTTCCTGACAAAGGATGCAACAAGAACTGACGTGGGTGCTGGAGAAGATTATGTTTAATTTTTATTGTGGGTGGCTTCCCCTTGGCTGTCATGCATTTATACTGCGTTCCTCAGGACTATAATGTGATATTGTGGTGCCTGGAGCCATATCTTAACGTGGTATCCCCTGCTGTACTTTGTAAACCTTCTTTGGAGGAGAACCGTGCTCACTGTAAGGTCAAAGAAGTTCCCACACCTGTGCTCTTGTGGCATTTCACAACATTGAAGATTATAGTTTCATCAATAGAACTTTCTCCAAAGTAATGCCATCAGAGAAGTATCTTTCCCCGAGCCCTTGCTATGCCCTACAAATTTTATCCTAGGGAGGCAGATTTCTAAAACCATTCCAATTTCAGCTCAAAATTCTGGTGTATCTTTCAAGACTGACACAAGAAGATGAATGCAATGATTTCTTTCTCTCAGAGATCATGGATAACTTGCACAGCATCATTGCTCATCCAATACATTTATCATGTTTATGTGCTCTGCCAGAACTTGACCTTAATGCCTGATTAGAATTGCACTGGAAGATGTCTTATTTCCTCAGAAAAATGTGATAGACAAGCTTGAGTCTCCTTACCAATTATAATTAGAGATGCTGTCACCTCTGGAAGAGAAATATTTGTAAAGGAACCCAAGCCTTATAGTGACAGCTATGTGCCAGGTACACAAATTGCTCACATCCTGATTCTGTCAGGCTGAACTCTGATACGTAAATCAGGACAGAAAAGGAAAAAAAACCAAACCAAAAACAAAAACAAAAACACCAAACAAACAAACAAAAAAACCCCCAAAACCAAAAAAACAAAAAACAAAAAATCAAACCCAAAACAAAACAGGAAGAAGTTGCAGAAAGGTGAGGCAGGTAAGACATTTTCTCTGTGGAAATGGAGAATTTCCTTCATGAAATGTTAATAAGATGCTGACACATAAATTCGCTGAAAATGAATCAAAGTACTTTAAATTTCAGTTGTTGGCTGTTATATCTCAGATTTTCTTTCTTTGTGAAAAATGACAGAAATGGCTTTGCAACTGGGGAATTTTGTGCCTTTCATTTCATCTTGGAAATCCATACATAAAAAGCATTAATAATACAATTACCACTGCCAGCAGCATAAGACCGCAGACCATACAAGTTCATATCATGCTTAGAATACTGTAGAAAGGTTTGAAGGGCCCTAGAAATTTAGGGGCAATTTTATTATAAAGACGTATAAAGCATGGGATAATATATCAGTGTGGAAGTAGATCATCGGTCTTAAAATAAAAACTTATATTCATTTACTTTAGAACAAGAAAATATCAGAACACTACGTTACTGTTTGTACTATGTGAGCATCAACAACTGATGTTTTATGTTTTCTAGTGTCAACACACAACAGATGCCCAGCCCTCTCCTCAGAGATCTATGATCCTGTTTCAAAACAAGAGAATTTAAAATATTAATCACGCAGGAAAACAGATGTCTGTGATGTGTTACTCCTTAACTTTCTGGATATTAAATAACTCTATAGAATAGAACTAGATGTATTAATTTAGTCTGGTGAGGAACAAGGAGACCCTGAGTATCAGTGGACATTAATGGGGTGTGGAAATATGGGTCTTTGTTAGTTGTTAAATTACATGAGTGCATTTGGCACTGGCTGAGTCCTTCTTAAGTGAGTTGGGTCTCAGAAGAGGGAGCTACAACGAGCAGACCATCAGAGCTAGAGATCTGTCTCAGGCCATGCAGGGTCCTAAGTTAGAGTTTCTCTGTACTTTGACAGTAAGTATATTCAAGTGTATTGAGACGTCCAGCCATGAGCCCGAGGCTTTGTGCCATCTGGACAATTTGTGGTGTAATGATCTTGATGTAATGCAGGGTTAGACCTTTGAAAGTCTCACCATCTTCCCGTCTGTCTTCTTTGGATTGAGCTGAATCCTACTGATTTTTGTCCATCTGCTTATTTCTTCCAGGCATTGGCAACAGCTGAAAGCCCACCAGCAGAGACAGCAATGAGTAGGGAACTGCTGTCTGCTTTTTGATTGCGTGTTAGTCGACTTTAGTCTCAGTCTCCATGTGTGGTCCCAGAAAGAAAAGGAAGAGGAAAGATGGGAGCATAAAGACTTTGAGGACAAAGGAGCAGCGGGCTTCTGTGACCTGTGGATGTCACAGCAATTATTCCTGCCAGGTGGTGTGGGGATATCGTCACCATACTAAGGTCAGCAATGTTAAATTCTGGGTGAGAGAGGTGAGGCATAAGTGCAGAGTAGCCTTGCACAAAGCGAGCCATGACGTTTTCAGCATCATGGCCTGGGATGAAACATTTAGCTAAGAGCAGCTTTAACACTTGGGCTTAATGCAAGTGAGGCTTAACTAAGTGATATTAAGACCACCCAAAGTATAACCTCCAAGGGAGTATCTGTGCATTTAGTCCTTAGATATGTATCTAGCCTTTCCCTCTAAATTGATTCTGAAGTATCTATTTTTTTCTGCCCTCACAGAGATAATTTCTGCCTAGTGCTCCTAATCACTTCTCAGCTCTCTGCAACACCCGCAGGGTTTTTCTGGAGGCTGGATCTCCCTATGAGTCTCTCTGCCTGTGCTCCAGCCGAGGTGCTCTGCCTGGCCATTCTTGGCTCACTCCAAATGGCAGGAGTGTGAGCTGTCAGATCTCACTCTCACCACCCCTCTGCCAAGATGCTTCCCTCAGATTCTGGCAACATGGCCAAAATATGGCTGAGCCTCTCCACATGTGGAGGGCAGAGAGTCCTTTCTTGCTACGGCTTCTGTTGAGGCTCAGTCTGGCTGCCAGCACAGCCAGCCCAAGTCACACTGGCCTCACAGACCTGCAGAGTTGCCACCCTTGCTATTCTCTGTCTGTACGTGGGACGACTCCTGTTGCCACCCAAACTGCTCCGACGGGACCCAATCTTGGCCTGGACCCCCAAGCAGCAGCATTCAAACCTGACTTGGTGCTTTCCACATCAGTGATCACAACAGGAGAAACTGGAATAGCAAAGGTGATGGCCAGCAGTGGGCAAAGCCCCTTCTGTGGCTCCTTCTCCTCACCCCCCAGCTTAGCGATAAGCCCAATAAAAACCTTCCCAGGTTGGTGCTCCCACCCCTGTCTGGTGTGAGCTGTCTCTCCCAGACTGCCATAGCAGCACCAAACACTCAGTAGGAAATTTTCCAAGTTAGGATGGTTCTTCTCATTTGTCAATTGAGGCAATATTTCTCCCTCTGACATGTGTGGAGCTGTTGCTATGCCTGTGGCTGTGCAGGGCTGAGCTCGGTCTCATCACCACTGACCATTCACTGATGAGATTCGATCTGCCTAACTTGCACACTAACATATGGCAACATTTCAGCCACCTTTGACCTCCCCCAGGAGAATCTCCTGCCTATTCTGGTTTAAGAAAGACACTAGGTGTTTCTGGGACCCTCTAAGGCATAAAAACATTTCTAATGAAAATGTAGACACTTGCTGTAGGCTAACTGGTTCATCGAGCATCTACAATATGAGGTCAAAGTAGATGCCTGATTGCACAGACAGGGTTTCATCTACTGGTCACCTGTTTTGTTCTATTCTTGGTAACAACACAAAGCAATAGAAAGGGATTAAAACAGGGAAAGAGTGTTCAGGTTTTTAAGGAAAGAGTTGTTTAGCAGTGGATTGTAGCTATTTGCTGCTTAGCTGTTTTTCTTTATTCCTTTCTTTTTTTCTCATTTTTTTCTTTTTTTTAAACATAAATGGATTAAAAATTTAACAACAGTAACCTCTCTTGAAATGATACTTTACTCTCCCCTCCTCCCACCAGAGCCCAGGCGGGTAACTCTTCCATCACACGAATGTTACCTCCAGGCTACAGCATTCAGCAGAGTGTGAAATCACAATTAACAGAGCAAGTGTTTTGTAAGTGAGCAGAGACGGCCACAAATTACATCCTGCTATTAGCTGATTTTATAACAACATTGTTGAACAGCTTCACGATTACTGGGCTGTGGTGTGTATTAAAAAAACATTAATAAAACATAATTGATTGTGAATTATGCTTGCTGCCGTTATAGTTTTAATCACAAAAGTCACAGAAGTTACTTGAAACAAAAGCTTTCCTCAGCTATTTATGTGAACTGGATTGGTTTAAAAATTTTACAGAACTTGGTATGAAGCCGTTGTAAATCAATAAATTATTGAAACATACGGGGTTTGCTGACTGATGGATCCTCTTTGCATTTTTTTTTTCCAGTTGGCAAAGAAAGGTATGAGACCGCCTTACCTCTGCCAGAAAGTACCTCTGGAAGTCTGATGGAGACAATATGTTCAGTCTCTCAGACCTGCCATGCACCAGACATGCTCTTGGATGCAGGTAATGTTGCTGATAGGGAATGAATTGGTGTTTTCTATTTACTGAGGAAAAAAGCAAATACAGAGTTATAGTTCAAAAATACTCACATTTATGTCTCTCTTTTGGGTCCCAAATTAATTTCAAACCTTAAATAGTGTGCTCTTAAAGGAACCCAGAAATGTTTAATTCTGATCCATGACCCTGTCTGGGTTCACGGAGGGACAAGGTATGCCGCAGAAGTTTATGGCTGCATTTTTCAAAAGTGGATGCCCTGCTGTGAGTTTATAGACTTTAAAATGGACATTAACAATCAGTCTAATGTGGGACTTTCACTGACAGAATTCGGGTCCCAGCCAGTGATGCAAACTTTCTGCTCTCCTGCATCAGTTAGTGCTATGGGGATCTAATTCCCCAAGCACTTAACTTCAGGCACTGCCTGCATTTGCTGATCAAGGTGACACCAAACTCCACTTACAAGCCAAATTTAGTTAGAGGAAGGCTAACCTCTGAATCCTCAGAGAAATAAGCTCAGGGACATGGGCAAGATCTTGCCCTACCTGCAGATATTTAAGTTCAAAGTTTTCTCACCCACAGATAGGTGGCATAAAGTGAAGGAATAAACCTCAGAAGTTCTGAATCTGTCCTGCTGTGACCACTAGAAATGCTATTGCTAGGAGTGCAGAAAAATCTTAGAAGTGGACCTAAAATGAGGTAATACAATGCCTGCATTATTTATTGACTTTTTGT
The DNA here is from genome assembly GCA_035583155.1 of Acropternis orthonyx. NCBI lineage: Eukaryota > Metazoa > Chordata > Aves > Passeriformes > Rhinocryptidae > Acropternis > Acropternis orthonyx. The sequence continues at coordinate 6,796,054 of JAWWEU010000040.1, forward strand.
CAGCATATGCCCTGGCAAATAAACTTGTATAAACAGTGGGAGTAGACTGCTGAAAAGCATTTCCTGTTAAAGAGCTAGCAGCAAGGGTTATTTTTAATGAAAATAAACCAGAGAAAGCAAATTTTTCCTGTTTCTGCAAAGATTTATCTCATGAAGGCAGTAACAAATATGCCTTGCCCTAACCAAGGGAGTGACTTCTATTGCTATGAAATGAAATGAAAGTCAGTTACCCCTCAAGCTCATTTCTGTTTAGAACTCAGATCTTTGCAGGTGTATCCTGGAACAAACAATTGCAATCTGCAGCAAGCTTCCCCTTTTTCCATACCACCTGTCCATCCCTCAGATCTGGTGTGAACTGTTTGCCTGGCTCCTCTCATGCTGCTCCACAGCAGCATATGTACATGCAGATATATATTTTTATGTGAAGAGCCAGAACCTCACACACCCATGTTTGCTGCCTTCTCTCTCTCTCTAAATGGCCATTGCTATGGCAACCACTGCTTAACTCAAAATTTAGAGAGGGACTTAGCACAAATTATGAAAGAAGAAATGTGACAGTGTTCTGGGTAAAGCCACGCGCGGCTTGATGGCCCATTGTGCCTCCATTCACTGATTGCTGCAGGGCACCCTGGGGACATCACCTCCTGTGCTCTGGCACCTTCTGCCCAGCACAGGGCATGAAACAGTCTTCTCTAACACCAGCTTGGTCTCTATTCTTTTATGTGCTGACAGTAAATGGCATTTCACCCATCTGATCAGCCGCAGAACTGAATTTGCAATCTCCCCAGCCTGGTGCTCAATACCTCTGCCAGAGTGCATCATGGTCTGATAGTGCAAAGGGGGAATTCCTTGCTAATGAAGAGAAAGAAAGACACAGGTCCTACTTAGGGTATCCTGAACAGTGAAGGTGTTCTGCATCAGCATGCCCGGCAGCAGATGAGGGCCCAGATGAGTTGCAGGATAAAGTGTATTCCATGTCTGTGACACTTCTGGCAAGGAGTTGCCCTGTGGTGTCAAAACTCATACATAATGACAAATTAGAGGAAAGATCAACATGAATAATCTCAACAATTCCTAGCGAATTCACATATTTATAAACCTGTACATACTTTGCCTTATGTTTGTACATAGGGGCATATCTTTTACAAAGCACGTTGAAAAGTCTACAAGAAAGCTGGAGAGAGACTTTTTAGAAGGGCATGTAGTGATAGGAGGAGGGGAATGGCTTTAAACTGAGAGGGAGTAGATTTGCATTAGATATCAAGAAGAAATTCTTCACTATGAGGGTGGTGAGGCACTGGAACATGTTGCAAAGAAAGCTGTGAACTCCCCATTCTTGGAAGTGTTCAAAGACAGGCTGGGCTGGATTTGGAGCAATATGGTCTAGTGGAAGGTGTCACTGCTCATGGCAGGGGCTTTAAGGTCTTTAAGGTGTTTCAGGTCCCTACCAATCCAAGTGCTTCTGTGATGATTCTGTGATGATAACCCTTTACTTTGGATGAAGCATTATTGATAAAATCTGTTCAGAGAAAGATGTTTTGGGAACCAAGCTCCTTCTTCTTAAATAGTCCTTGGGGAATCCTTTTCTGATCTCCAGTAAGACAACCTGTGTACAAGAATGCCATACCTACCAGGACCTGAAACAGACAGGAAGAGTCAGCAGTTAAAGACAGAAATAAAAGCTCTGTTTGCAGCTGAGCACCCCAGGAGTGGATTTACTCTTGGGAAAGTGAAAGTTACCTATGTTTTGGATCATGTTTGTGGTATAAGAAGATGTAATCTGGGATGAATAGATTACACCTCTTCTAAGATGTGAGGTGTCTCCCTAATCTAGGGTAGAAACTAGAATGACAAGAAGACAGGCATGCAGATGTGGACCATTCATTGGTGGCTGGCAAGAGCTGAAAGCTGTTCTGTTGATAACTATTTTCATGGTGTACATAGGCAGAGAGTGTGTAGTGATCATTCACAGCCTCTTCTGTTACATACTCTGAACAGATGAAGGCAGGAGGATGTCATGTGTCAGCATAGGCTCAGGGTCACTGGAAAAACTCACAGGGCAACTTCCAAAGTGGTCAACTAGAGACAAATGTTCATATCTAATTGTAGACATCTAAAGTGAAGTTCCTTCTTTGGTTTCCTTCATAATGGATGGATGGAGATAGGAACTTCCAAATGGCAATTCCTGTTCTGGGTGGGATAAAATACTTTCTATAGGTGTTGCCTCCACTGTGGAAGGCAGGAGCTTAGGTGGGAAACAACCCTAACTTCACTGAATCTATGGCCTAAAGCTAAGCAGGATGAATCTAGGTCTCAACTGTATTCCTCTCATCCCTTACAAGAGGCAGACAGAGACTTTTGGTCAAGGAAGAGTTAAAAATGTTTTGCATGGATGCTTGTAGAGAGGTTTATTATTTCTTGGAAGGTACAGTCCACAGTAGGGATCTACTCCTGCCTCACTCCAGGAGGAGTTAGATCTGATTTATTTTGGGAGGGCCAGGGCTGGATATTCTTTCTGTGTGGCCTGTGTGCCTTGTAATAACAAGCTCTCTTGTTATTACAATTCTCATTGCAATCTAAGATTAATACTTGTATCCTAAATTTCACCGAGGCCAGCATGAATGAATAATAATCCCATTAAAGAATTCAGGAACTGGCCAACAGTCATGAGCTGTATTTGTTAACAAAACTGAGTGAGAGGTATGGATTTCATTGTTTGCTTGCATTTTCTGGCTTTGATCAGGGAGAAACTCTATGTTTGCCAACATTTCTACTGAGCACAGTATGGCCAGCAGAACCATCCACGTTGCAGTGGGCACGCCATGAATTCTATTCTGTGATAATTGCCCCAAATTCTCCTGTCAAGCAGTGATTGAAAAACGTGAGCTGAGAAACCACAAAACCAGGTGCATGAGAAAAAAAGTAGGTTAGGAATTGTACATGCCAGATTGTGAACCAGGCTGCACCCCCCTCAAGGGCATATTCTTCCAGCTTGTTCCACAGAGAGAAAGATGATGGAGAAGAACCCTCTCTGCAGATCCTCTGTTCTTTCCTGGGACTGTGGTGCTACCCCATGTGCAAACCCCATTGCTCTGGGAGACAAAGGGCCTGACGTAACAGGTGATGAACTGCAGAGGTGTCTTTGAGCAAGGAGAAAAATCAGGAAACAAACAGCAGCCCTGGATGTGGCTCTGCTCCAGCAGTAGCTCAGCAGCAGCTTAGGGCATTGCTGAGCCTGGGGACGAATTCTGTGGATCTCACTGACCATGCCTGGGAAGAGGGGAATTACAGAAGGATAACAAGCATGAAAAAGTGAAGGAATTTGAGGGGAAATTTTGAAATTCACTTTCTAGGGCAGAATGATAGCTTTGACAAAATCCTAGACCTTTAAGCTACATGACAGTTTGCAGGGAAAAAAACCTGCAGTTCTCTAACTTTTAAATTAAATGTGATTTTTAGGACTATCACACTCCGTCTGGCAACAAGCAGTAAAATACCCTCCCTTCATGGCTCAGGCCCAGATGCCTTTTTCTCAGGAAAGCAATATCAGCATGGCCAACATCCTCTGCCTTTTCCTTTTTTGCACAGGAATGAAAAATATACATGGGAAACAGGGGTGTCCTGTGAAAGCAGATGAAAACATTTTAAATGGGAAATCCTGTTGCATCATTCCAACATAAAATGAAGACAACACTCGAGTAACAGCCTACATTTATCACAGGCTGCATGTTTTCAGTATGTCCTAGTGGGCTGCAGAACAATCTTCATCTGCAATACAAAGGTGTCAGAGATAGTCAGTCATCCTGACCTAAGGATTTCTCAGTGGTTTGGATAAGCTACTGAATATTTTGGCTGAGCCCTGTAACTTTTCTGTCGAAAACAAGGCCACAGAGTGTGAAATCAGGGTTTACTGAATTCAGAGCCAAGCTTTCACTGATGTCAGTCAAACACAGACTATCCCCAGGTGGCACTTGAGTTCCCGTTTGACTGTTTTCTTTCTGACAGTGTATAAGAACAGGGTATTTTATTTTTTCCAAGACAGATAATTATCTGGCAGTTTCCAGCTGATCTAAGATACAGCAGTGATACAGCCTATCTGAGCAAACGACCTTATGGAGAGTGTCTGTCTTTTTCTCCAGGGAGGATTTTCTAGTGTCTGTTGGATGGCTGAGTTCGCTCTTCAGCCTTCCTTTTTGAGGGGGATTTTAATCTTGTTCTTCATTTTTTTTATTGATCCACATTCCTTTCCTCAAAAAAACCCCTGTAACAAATTAATGTCTTCAAGGTCTGTATTTTCTACGATTTTGTTGAAACTGACTAGTATTCAAACTTTATTGGAATTGACAGTTAATGAAATTGCATAAGCCCTATTTCCTTAGGAAAACAGCCTTCAAAAGACCAGGGCATGCTATAAGAACTCTTCTATCCCTGAAATGTCCCAAGCTCTAACTTTTAAACCTCCCCTATTGTTATGTAAGCCAATAGCACAGCTTTGCTTCTGGATTAGTCAATTATAGGACGTGATTCATGTAATATATTTTAGACATTGGAATAGGATGAAATAAATTGCACCCAACTGTATCTATTTCTCTTCATGACAGCAAACAGTGCCTGTAGACTGAACAATGGAATTTTCTGCATGGAGTGGACTCTTCTGACTCACATTTAGTCAATGTGAGTTAGTCAACATGGCCAAAAGACCTTGGCATGGAATTCGTTTAACAGAATCACAGGATCATGGAGTGGGTAATACTGGAAGGGACCACAGAGAGTCATCTGGTCCAACACCCCTGCTCAAGAAGGGTCATCCAGTTCTTGAATATCTCCAGTGAGGGAAACTCCACAATGTCCCAGAGCAATGCCTTCCAGTGTACGGCCACTTGCACACTGAAGAAGTTCTTCCTCATATTCAGGTGGAACTTCCTGTGCATCAGTTTCTGCCCCTTGCCTCTTGTCCAATTGCAAGACTGAACAGGCCCAGCTCCTTCGGCCTGTCCTGTAAGAGAGATGCTCCAGTCCCCTAATCTTCACTGCCCTCCACTGGACCTGCTCCAGGAGCTCCATGTCTCTCTTGTGCTGAGGAGCCCAGAACTGGACACAGCAACTCCAGATGTGGCCTCACTAGGGCTGAGTAGACGGACAGAATCACCTTCCTGGACCTGCTGGCAATGCTCTTCCCAGTGCACCCCAGGATACTACTGGCTTTCTTGGCCCCCAGGGCACACTGCTGGCTCATGGATATCTTGTCCACCAGAACCCCCAGGTCCTTTCTATTTTAGGCTGATTCATACCCTACAGTCTATTGACTGTATGATGAAATCCACAAAGAATCACTTAGTTCACATACAGCCATCAACAGCAAAGCTAAGATGGATTAGGTAAGATGGATAAGATGGTCTAGGTAAGATGAATTCCCCATCATGTTCTCTTAGATTTTTAGCTAAGGACTGGTCCCTCTGTCACATTATTTGTATGTCAACAGGCCTTGATAGCATCAGACCTTGTGGCTTAGTACTAAAAGCCCCCCTCTCTGAGTAGGAGCAGTACCATATAAAATAGGAAGAACTCACATTTTGCAAATCCATTCTCTCTGTGGACAGTGTTTCAGTTTCATTCTGGGATCATTGATTTGCTGGCTTCAAGCTGTTTTCTTCGTCAAGCCCAGAGGATAAGCTTTTTTTGCACTGCATCTTTCTATCTTCTATGGCTAATGCTAGTTTATTCCTCAAGTCTTATGTAAAGCTTTTACAGTAGAATACATCTGTGATATGCTCTTTGGCTGTTTTTTTTTTGTTTTGTTTTTTTTTTTGAAAAATATGAATAAACCAGAATAAACTGGAAGATTGTCAGTGTATTTTGCAGATTATCTGTGTTCCAGTTCTACTCACAGGGAAATGCAAAGTCGATTAAAACCCACCCCGTGTAATAAATATGTTTTTTGATTCTGTCAGCATGGCTAAAGATGAAAGCTAATGGCAAATCCATGATACAGTCATACAGATCAAATGATCTATCAATCCATAAGCTTGCATTCATGACAGATAAATACTCTTATTATCGTCTTCACAGCATGCCCCAGTTAGTCCAGTGTGAATTTGGTGAGTTAACTTGATACTCTGCAGTCAGGGTGCTGGCATGTAGAAAGTTTTATTTGTTACAATAGCATTGCAAATGCTAGAAGTTCCATTTCTTCGACCTGTGAACTGTTCCTCTCATTGATCACTGCTCAGCTCAGTCCCTCAGCAGCTTTCAGGTGTATCCCACTCCTTGTTCCCAGTTGCAATGTCCCTCTGTTCCTCCTTCAAGCCTTCCCCCTCTTCACGCTAGCAGCCTCTTTCTCTCAAGTTACCTATACACTGCAAGACACTTTAGATGCCCTTAACATTTGATGGGGTTTTTTTCTTCGATTCTGCCTGACTGTGCTGATGACAGAGAAGAGACTCTTCTGGTGGTCAGCCCTACTATAGCTGACTGTGAGAACAGCAATGGCAGCAAAATCCTGGCTTTGCCTCTGTGATTTTGTCATTCTTGGCATGGATAAGTTGGTCTCAAGCAGACACAGTGAAGCAATGCAACTTCCTGCTCTGTTGTGTGGGATTATTCTGGATGGCAGTGGAAGCACTGAGAGGTTCAAGTGTTTTAAGCATGGACAGACTCTTTAAAGGCTTCAGCTACTGGTATCTTAAGGTTTTCCTCAGCATGTGTAAGTGGTGATTTTGTTGAAGGGCTGGTTGCAGCCCAGCTTCAGGACATTCTCAGAGGTTTAGCAAAAAATGAAATGACTCGTGCTCACTCTCAGTGTCCTGATATAAGCAACTGCAATTGCTTTTTAAGGAAAAGCTTGCTGGAACTTTTTTTAAATGGCAAAGCAGCAGTCCTTCCATCTCTGCTTGTCCACTTGTACCTCTTACAGAATTCCTGGCTGAAACCTTCTCACTCCCATCCCAATCTCAGCTCACCTTGAACTGAGCCTCAAGCAAAAAACACCCTATATTTCCATTCACCTAGGGCTTGAGAGAGCCACATGAAGGGAAATGCTTGACAAATTTAGTAACAGGCACCACATTCAGCGAAAAACTAGTATGTTTTTCAAGTTGAATTCAACAATTTTTGTCAGCTGCTATATGAATATCCAGTAGAGTCAACATGAGACTTTTATCTGGTTCACTGGTTCATTGAGTCAGGTGTATTATGGACTTGAACTGTGAGTTCTCTTGTACCAACAGACTGTTTTGAGCTAGGACTGTAATCACAAGGAATAAAACACTGCAATGCAATGGCCAAATTAAGTACCAGTGAAAGAGGTTCCATTTGTGTCAATCATAGTTATCTTGTTGATGGATCTGTCCCATTGTTAATGTTAAAACCTTTTTGTTCTCTTGTTCCAGCTATCCAGAATTATTCATTCATCCTGAATGTATATTTTGTGCTTAAACTGAGTCTTAGGAGCTTATTTAGAACCACTTAAGATCTTAAATTTAATATGAGTGTAATGTGGGGAGGCACAGAAATGAAAGAACCATAATTTTTCAAGTGGAAAATTAAATTCCTCCCTCCTTTCCTCTCTTATTTGATGCATCTAGTACAAAGTATATGGAATTTGAGTAGGTGTACTAAGAAAGTCAGAGAGCTTTGATAGATATCTGCATGGGATAGATAACTGGGTCTTATGGACGCACTTGCACTAACTGTCTGGGGCAGCATCTACCTGACACATATGCAAGTGAACAAACCAGTTTTGCCAGATGAATGCTGGTGCCCCTTTGTGACTGCTGCAAGTGAGGGTATGTCCTCATTGTGACCATATTGAGCACATGGACCACATTAACATGACTATGGAATATAACAATTGATTGGTTTAATTTCTGATAGAAGTTATAAACTTTCTCCATTGATACTTAAAGGACAACAGGACTGACTTAATGAATTTTCTCCTGTTTATCTGTTGCATCTCAGGACCCACAGGGAAGAAATTAAAAACTCATCATCTGGACATCATGGAGGTCCAGAGCTTTGATGCTTTCAGCTGTTAAGCCTGCTGTTTCATAGCACCCATTTTTGACTCCTAGATCTGCTGCTCAAATCGATGTGCTGATGTTTAGTTGGAAGCAACACAGTTCCAGACAGGGTTAGCAATTTATAAAATTTCCATCAGCCTAAGCATAGCAGTGAGCATATATGTGTATGCATGAATGTGGGCTTTCTGGCTGCTTTCAGCATTCAGGAAACAATTACAAGAGAGCATTAGTTGTGCTTCAGTGCATACTGTGAGTCCAAAGTTATGGCATGACCTTCAGTCGGGGACTGATAGTATCCCAGATGGCTCAGCAGGGCAACAGGGAAGTAAACTTGCAGCACACCTCATGTTCTTTAGGTTACTTCTCTATATTGAACACCTAACCCTTACAACCAGAAATAATTTTTTTTCATGGAGTTGTGAACATCTCTGTCTTTTTCAGTAGCTGAACCAATAAACAAGAATATTTTGTGTTTCTCCACAACTACAGTTCCCTTTATGATGGGTTCATGGCATACCTGTATTTTATCAATGAGAAGCTGTGAAGAAAACAAAATATGGCCTGAATTAATGGCAGAAGGAGCAAAGATCACTTCTTTCCCAGAGCCAGGATCTAACTCTCAGAGATCACCAATGTCTAAGAACAAAGAAGAGAACAAGAAGCTGAAGGCAGTGAGGTATTACCCTCAGTACAGCTCAGTACTGAAGTACACAAGAAGAAATGGTTCCTGTTATGACTGATATAGCTGCAAAAAGGAGACATTTAGGTTACCGAAACACTTTTTCAGGCCTTCATTACATAAAACTTACTTGTTTCTCCTCAAACACATTGAATTCCTATTTCTCTTTACTCTTCACTTAAACTAGACAACTATGGCCACAGTGCTTATAAAGCTATTTGTTCATGAAGATGATGAATTTCAATGGGGAAATGCATAGACAGCAGCAGAACCAAGAGAAAAGAGCTCTACAATAACAGGTCACAACTACTGTAAGTGCCCTGATACTTATTGTTTTGTTGATGAGAAGGAGGAAACCCTGACATTTTCTTTGAAGATGTCCTTCAGCACTTTTTAACCGTATGACAATCATCTAATTTAAATACTGACTTGCCCAAATCTCAGGAAAACTCATATACATCACATTTTCCCTGCAGTCGACTCATTAAAACACATGAGATATTTTTTCAAGAGACTTTGGGCTTACAATACAAAATCCCCTTCTGTTTGTTGGAAAGGCTCCAGTCTACTAAGTAAAACAGTGCACTGAATTTTGGTCCCAGTCTCATCTCTGTGTTTGGCTCACCTCTTTGTACCTATAGAATATAGAGATAATACTATGTTCTGACCTTGCAGTTGCGTCCTAAGAATTAATGCTTGTAATGCACTACATGCTCCTCCAGTGAATGGTAGTCTGGTCAATGAGTACACTCTGTGCTTCTTTGCATGGAAGTAAATTAGATGTGCCTCTGATGGCAGCAGAAATTTGGCCCCTTTGGATAGCAACACGAATCTCATGTTGTCCAGGCTTTAGACAGATTCATTCAGCTGGTGCCAGGGCTCAGACCTAACTTCTATGTTGTGACATATATTGCCAGGAAATATTTTTTTCTGGGTTGTGAGAGGGTATGTTGACATGTAAAGCAAGAACCAGGGGCATACAGTCTGATAAAACAGGAGATCCCCTCTGGAGAATTACATCACCTGTTCTCTCTGGAAGGAATGGTGGAAGAACTATCAAATAAGGCCTGTGGGGTCATCTCTGCTGCTCCCACATAGAGAAAAAGTCATAAGCTAGTCATCTTTCCAGGGCTCCCTCTCCTTTCTGGGCACATGCAAGTTCCTTAGGAAAATTCCATGGGGTTTTCAGAGCATCTGGGTTTGGCTCCTGCTCCAAAGTGCTTTCTGGAGAGCTTTTCTGATGGCTGTGGGGAAGTGTAGGGAAGCCAGCTGAAGTCTGAGGGTGTCAATAATGTCTATTGAGTCTGAATTGGCTTGGGACAGAGCCACTGGTGTAGACAGACAGCCTGTAGGCAGTGGTGCTTGGCAGGCTGACTCTGCTTTTTGAAGCCAGCCTTCATCTTACAGCCACAAACAGGGTGTTGCTGGGAACTCCTCCTCGCTGTACTCAAAATAGCCAGTCTATAGCTTGGGTTGGGGGCCACAGTATGCTGGGGGATCTAGACACTAAGGAAGCTCTTTCCCCAAAAACTCCATAGTCTATCATGCCATGAAAAACATCAACTAAAACCTCAGGATACACCAGTCTGACAAGCACCAGTTATTGTTAGTATTAATTATTCATGTATTTCCATTTTATTTAATAACTGACTTACAACTATTCATATCACTGTCTCCTTACTCCAGCACTTACACAGACTTAAAGGGCAGATGATAAATACATTTAGTACTTCTTCAAATGCAAATGTTTTTGTTTGTTTTTCTATGTTTACTTGCTTGACTGGAGCATTCCACTTGAGCCTCATACCCTAGTTAGTTACAACAGATTGCATGGGTAAAGACAGTTTGCTTGCTTTACAACACCAGTATAGAACCCAGTCTGAAGCGCTGTCATGAGGTCAATCTGGTCTGAGATTTTAAATGCCAAAAAAGATTTACAATTCCATTTTGACAGACCCTCTGCTCCTCCTCATCTTTTCTCCAGCAATAAAACTCATTTAAAGCTTTAAAATATGGGAAGCAGAAAAAGGAATAATTAATTTTACTTGAACAACAAAATTCACACTTGTAGTGTTTTGACAGCTTCCCTAAACCCAAAGGAATTCAGATAGCTAGAGCAAACAAATGCGTACCAATACTTGTATGGAAAGGATGTAGTTTCCAGGGCTGAACACGTATTTTTTTCCTGCAGGAAGCTGACAGTGATGAGAGTATGTAGGATATTTTACTACCACATTCACGTGATGCTATTTAATTCCCCCCCTCATCTTGTTCAGCATGTTTTCTTTGTGTTTTTTAAATAAATAGAACTGCAGCGAGTCAACAGATTATTTCAATATTTCGCAGGATGCTCTCCCTTGCCACCATACTTAGTACCTATTGTTTTTGGTAAGGCAAATAAAATTCTTAAATGTTAGATTCACTACTTACAGGGAAGATGACTGCATGTTTTAGAGGATAAAAAATTCAATTGCAGAAAGCAATGCATGGAGCTGAGTGCTTTTGCAAACAAATTCTGTGGCTTTTATTTTTTGTATCACTGTCATGATTTTGGATGGAAAATGTAAAACTTGTGATGAATTCATAATAGGCCATTGCATTTCCATCTGAGACAGAAGGAACGTGCTTACTTCTTCAGCAGGGAAGACAGATGAAGGAGGGCAAGCTGCAGAATAAAACAAGAATTAAGTGATAGCTGCTCAGTGATCATTGTTCTGCTCTCTGTCCATTATCTGTCTGGGTGTAGGTAGCAAACACCACATGAATTTAAATAAAACCCATTACTCACACTCATTTACAGAGGTGATGGTAGGAGTTGCTTGACAGGTCCTACACAGGAAACTCGGATGTAATTGAGCCCGTTGCTCTCTTGATTCTCCTCCAGCAAAATCCTCTACCTGTTCAGGTGTATTTTAAGACCTCACTACATTTGACAGAGTGTTAAGGTTTTTTGCTTGTTTGTTTTGTTTTTTAATCATTATTGGGTCTCTACAATAACAGATGGTGAAATCTCTCCTGAATAAGCCAAATGCCAGTGATTTTCCTTACAGGATGTCATGCAAAAACACTAACAGCTTGGCTCCTACTAGGACTAGAAACTGATGGGCTGGCTCCAGCACCTTTTAAAGTTCCTGGGTGTCTTTGGATCAGCTCTTTGACATATCTGAATGAGGCAGGCAGTCTGCTTTAAACCCTCCCTTATAATTCCCAGAGTTTCTGTTGGACATCCTATTAAATAGCCTAAAAATGTTTCTTTAAAGAGCACTTTCTTTTTAGAATGCACAGGTTCCCTTATACACAACTGTAAGGTCAGGGCAGTTTGCAGTTAAGTTTAAAACACCCATTTGCTTTTCCTTCTTGAATGAGGGATTGTTCACTTCTGAGATGGCCACTGCTGGTGGTTTGTGTTGGCTGGAAGCAATTATTTATAAGATTGCACTTGAGAGAGAATATATAAGTGACCATCAGCTTGCCCTGGCTTGTCTTTCCTTGGTATTTTCCTGTATCTCTTGCTGTGCCATAGTGAAGGAATATGGCTTAATGGCTATAAAGGGATATTTATATTTATTTCATGCTCCTAAAGCTGTCCTAATTGACTCTTTTCTTTCATCATGATTAACTTATAAGCTGCTGATCATGAAATCTCAACTGAAATCACAGTTCCATGTCAAGTATGCCTGTAGGAACATTTATCCATCTCTGTAAGTCCCATATTCCCCACTAGTGATATGAAACATGTTGGAGTCCTTTCATCACATTGATGGGGCTGTGAGAAAAAGTTTGGATATATTTATAAAGTCCATAAATTTAGATTTTCTTCTATTTATATCTACCTGCATTTCATGTTGAAATTCCTATTTTCAAGCATATGTATCTATTTATGATCTTTTTTTTTCATTAGATTTCCTTTTGATTTATGGATCAAAAGATTTTAGAAGAAACACTGCGTAGAACAGAACTGTGAAATGGAATGAATTGAGGAGTATGTAGACATCTCAAAATGGCAAAAAAATTATCAGCAATTGGCTGCTAGTTGTGGGGGGGTCTGGGGAGGAAAAGAGTGGATAAACATGTTTGAGAAGCACCTGTAACAAAAGTCCTAAGCCGCTTGGATCTTGGTTCACTGCACTCAATGTGGCACTTGCACATGCACAGAGCACAAATCTGGACCCCTAGAAGAGAAGCCAACTTGCTGATCAGAGGGTGCCAGAATCTAATGAGGAGGGAGGAGATGCCAATTGGGTAGCCCTGAGATGTCTTCCTCAGAGCTGTACAGAAGTGGATAGAATTGCTTCTGCATCCCTGTACATCACTGCATTGATCCCTCTCTTCATGTATTCCCTCAAAGAAGCTTGCATGTACTTCACTTGTGTCTTCTCAGACACCATCAGAGGAGGAAGCGTTGGTGGTCCCCAAACAAAGAGCGTTTCACTTGTTGGATCTCTGGTCTGAACATGTCCCAAACAGGAGAATAGGTTTCAATCACTCCTTTGCACTTAAAGGGAAAGGGAGAGAAGTGCTCCTCCTCCCCTTCCTGGTTCCTCTAATGAGGTGCCTGAATTCATGCCAAATATTGTAGTTTAAGCAATGTGTGAGTATAGCCAGAGGTCCTAAAGAGACAAAACACTCACTACAGTAGGCTTTATACACATGCCAAAAGTCCTCCCTTCTTTACCTCTGGGACTCTCTGTGTTGGATAGCAGTCAATAGCTGGTAATGGACACTGAGTGACACAGTAGCAACAGGGACAAGACGCCTGCCAACCTGATACATCCCTAGTTATGTACAGATGTTCATGGGTTTGAGCTTTCATTACTCTAGGCGCCTTTGTAACTTCTGAATTCATCCAATTTGGCATATTCCTTGAGAGAGGAGACAGATAACAGAGACAGAGGAAAGAAGGCGATTCTTATGAAATGTCTTTAAGGAGAGTTAATTTCTTTTGACTGATGTCTGCGGAGTTTTCATATTTATTTGGAAGAAAATCATGTTCAGCAATTGTCATTACCTCCCAGAGAAGTGTTGCATCCTTTTGAAGGTATATTTGACACATATTGTGTCAAAGCTCAGTCTCTCACACATGACATGTGACAGCTGAAATGATTTGAGATGCTCCAGTTAAAGGAATTGAGAACCAAATTCCCAGGGGCTGTGGACAGTTTCTGTACATAAAGCTGTCTTTGAGTATAAAGTAGATTTTTCTGAAGCATTCAAAATTGTTTTTACATGGTCTCATAGATTTAATTCTGTGTTCTTTTGACTACCCAGATAATTCTTCACTACAACTGATCCAGTTTGGCAGAAATTATCTTAGCAAATAGGGTGGGCCATGGACCACTCGCTGGTCTGGGTACCATCTGGCAGAGCTGTGCTGTGCCCTTACAATGAAAATCTCTGGAGCTGTAGAACTGGATGGTCCCATCCCATGGGTCTGATGTGAATACTGCTGGGGCTAAGGCAGTCTCCAGCCTCCTCACAGAAGTTGTCTTGGGAGAGTTATCTTGGTCAAAATCCCATGGCCAGAGACTGTCTTAGCAATTAAATTATATGATCATATTCTGGTGTCTGTCACTGTTTAAGAGCTGTAGTTGCAATTTTGAGCTCCTTTGTCATGAGTGCAAATGACCAGAACTGTGCAGTCCTTCAGATGAGGAGCTATACACTCATGTCTTGTCTCATAAACCAAATTTCTGTGAGACTGTTCTGAGCCAATGAGAGCATTAGGCCCCCAATGGTGGGCACCCTTCCAGCTACCCTCACTCAGCCTCTGAAAAAGGGGCCCACATTGAGAATGCGTATGGTGAATGGTCCCCACTATGTGCTAAGTCCCAACACACATCTAGGAGTTATTTGGGGCAGTGTCACATCCCCAAAAAACTCTTTGATTCAGGTCAGAAGTATTCCAGGCATCATTCCAGCAATTTCTCAGTATGGCAATCAGAATTATATTGTCAAGGACTTTTCACTGGCACTGTTTAGCTCGTTAGTAATACACAAAGACAGCACTTACCACTTGTGCTAGAGAAATGTTGCCTGGTACATCCTAGCACTCAATTTGCTTTGCTAATAGCTGCACCAAGCTTGCCCCTGGGCATCCTCTCCTGGATGAGAACACTCATGTCTTTTCCTAAGTGGTCTCAGGTACAAGCTTCCAGGTGCTAACTGAAATACCTCATACTTTCCTAAAGTTGAAAGCTCCTTTGTTGAAAGCAACTGAGGAGATTACATGGGTGTATGTGGCACCCAGACAGTGAATACATCTTCCAGGGTACAGACAGAGAGGGTATTTTCTGCAGATGCAATGTGTTGTTGGTGCCATTGCACAGGATACCATTTAAAACTTGGGTATAATTCATGTATTATTGTGGAAATAGTAACTGAAGTAGGAGTCGATACGATACAGAGAAGGCCTACTACAAAAACCAGGGGACTGATGAACCTGTCTTAAGGGAGGAAAGAAACGTGGCTTCACTTATTTAGCTTAGTGAAAGGAAAGCTGAAGTTCTTGACAGCTATCCATAGACACTTCAGGGGTCTGAGTACTCAGAAGGGAGGAGACTAAAAGACACTTCTGGCATGAGAACAAATGACTATAACCTGGTCCTGAATAAACAGACATTGGGAATTATAAAGAAGTTTCTAAACAGCAGAGGAATGAAGTTTTGGAAGAGCTTTCTGACAGCAGAAATAACAGTCAAAAAAGCAAAATTTAAGAGGGAGCTGAAGAAATTCAAACAAGGCATTATATGACCTGATGGCCCATGACAGCAAGAACTGAACTCAGTGACCAAAGAGGTGCCTTCATGTCCTATTTCTGATGATCTGAAAAGTGTCTAAGACCATGTCCCATCGATATGAAATGACAGAGAAGGTGGAGATTGAGTCTCAGTCTCCCCAGATCTAAATACAGGGTGACGTCCTTGAGCAACAGTCCTGCCATTCTAAAAAACAGCAAAAGAGCCCAGAAATAGCTTCTCTGGAGACACATACAGTAACTTGATTTAACACAGTTGTGAAAGAATGGACTAAAAGAGTTATTTTTCCTAAAGTGCAGTATTTTTTCTCCTGGGTATGTTATAATCATTAGAAATAAATTGGCAGATATCTAGATACAAATTTTAAATCCATCAGATCTTAAATGCAAGAGCTTTTGTATCCACATGGCTGCTTCATGCCCTAAATTCTGAGTTGTGCTTCATTCTTGCAGCACATAAGGCATGTAAAAACCACCCACTCACTACTTCAGAGCCATTTTTCTTCATCTAAATGAAATTTCCTTAGTTCCATTCATCTTTACAGCTCATTCAACAGGTCCCTCTGCAGCAGTGAAGGGAAGCGTGTTTCAATGTGCTAATCCAGCTCGGAGATGTATTAATTGACTCACAGGCCCCTCTGATCACTAGCCAGATGTCTCTCCCCAGCTGGCAAGCCTTACTAATTTTCTTGTTGTTGTTGTTGTTGTTGTTAATTCTGGGTTTCCAGCCAGCGGGGGCCCTTCTCCACTCAATCAAGGGCAACGTGCCCTCTGCCAACATTTTGTATTCTTTGGCCTGCTTTCCCTTGGGCAAAGATATTCCACTGTGAACCTCCTTTCCTGGCTCTTTGTTATCTGGCCCGTGGCCCCTGGAGAGAGCTCTCCCGGTGCGGTTGCACTTGCACCTCCGGCACGCTGGGCCAGCAGGGGCAGTGCCGTGGCTATTCCGGGTGGGTGTTAGAGGCACGTGGGACACGGAGAGCCAATTTCAAGAAGCTGTCCAAAATTTCAGTTCTGTGCACTGAATTTTAGGGAGACTGCACCCCCCCTCCCCAGACTCATAACAAGAGTTAGAAATCTTTCCTTCATGAGGCTGGGTGCTATGAAATGACATAGGAGAGAACTCTCAAGAGTGCTTAGAAGGACTGTGCATGACTAGACCAGTTAGGACACTAAACTGGGAAGCAACACAGCATTAAGGATGGTTTGAAGATGTGATATATGTGTGCTGTAGGCTCCACTACTGATTCTGCCATTGCCTTCATGTCTGGAGCAAGATATTTCCCTTCTCTGGTACTTCTATTTTCTCGTGACCAACATAAGTTTAATGAGAACCCATTTTTTAAGATACTTGCTAATGAGCAAGACACCATATAAATTAAGTACCATTTGCATCACTGAATATACAGCCATGTATTCAGTGTGAAGGCTTCTGCAGTGACTTGCAGTGGTTTGGGTAAAACCATGATGTTGCCAAATGAAAAGGTGTCTATTTTGGCCAGACTGTAGAATATTACTTGCTCTTTACCAGTGTCGTGGGTCATCATCGTGATTACACTGAGTAGGAACTTAATGCACAAGAATTCATCTGGATGGTACAACCTTTATTCACCTCAGCGGTGACTTCCTCACACACAGGTTAAGGGCAGTAACTGGTCACTGAGGGAGGGCAGCAGTAGGAATATTTAAAGATTTGTACTATTTAACACCAAGACCGTGAAGTTAGGCTGTGCATATAGCTATGCATATAGCTGAAGTATTCGGAATTATAAAGATGCAACTCTGGTTTTCTAATTTCTCATTAATGGGGGTTATTTATCCTAAGCTGTAAAAAAAGAGAATTTCTGGGCTATATGACTATTCCCCTTTTCTTTCCCTTTTCCTTTTTTTCCCTTCCACCACTTTTTTCTTTTCCTTTTTTCCCTTTTCCCTTTTTTCCCCCCTTTCCCCCTTTTTATCCTTTTTTCTCTTTTCCTTTTTCCCTTCCCTTCCCTTCCCTTCCCTTCCCTTCCCTTCCCTTCCCTTCCCTTCCCTTCCCTTCCCTTCCCTTCCC
>JAWWEU010000040.1:6813657-6863040 GCA_035583155.1 Acropternis orthonyx
CCCTTCCCTTCCCTTCCCTTCCCTTCCCTTCCCTTCCCTTCCCTTCCCTTCCCTTCCCTTCCCTTCCCTTCCCTTGCTTTTCCCTTGTAATGAGCTGACAGAAATTAGTTCACCAGAATAGAAAAGCAAGTACTTCTCCTTGACTGCAGAGCTGAGTTTTTTTCTTTAGAAAAGAAGTCACAAAATATTGTTTCATGACAAGATCAAGTAGAGTGCAGCTTGAGAAGCGAGAAGCAAGAAGTTCATCTGAGGTGTGAACATTAGGAGCTCAGCTGCATTTCCATGGACCCAACACTTCCTACTCCAACTGAAAACAGGGAGGAGGTCAGTGCTCCAGCATCAGAGCATTTGCTTACAATTCATAGGGATGTAAATAAGAAGAAAATCTCATTCTTGTAATTTAATATCTTTGACTGTTTTTAGCTAAGGTATGTGTCTTGTATAAAATCCCACCACAAATTTCTTCCCACATCAGGCATAGCTCCGGGAAAGTTGTTTCACAGGGAAATAAAGGCTTTGACCTTTGATCACTGTAACCTGGCTTCTCACAACCCTGAAAACAACTGTCTAAAAAATTGAAATGTGAGCAACACACACCATCAGTATCAATTACAGCATTGTTAGGTGGTAAATTTTCCCCACAGAGGGTGAGCAATTCACTTGATGTATTTGGCAAAGGGTTTGATTCTCCTTCCCACAGGCAGCAATGTGATGCTGACATCTCTATAGTCTTTGGTGGGGTGCAGAGCAGAGTAAGGGAGCAGAGCAGGAGTAAGAGTCAGACCCGAAGCCTCTGCGAGTGCAGAGAAAAGTGGTGTCTGTCAAGAGAGGGTTTATGCAGCCTGAACAGAGAGCTGCAATCTTCGAAGAAAAGACTTCAAAGAGAAAAGGAGAAAAGAAACAATGTCTAATCTTCATACAAATGTGCTCAGGGGTCTCTGAAATACAGAAACTTCCAAGATTTAAGAATTAATTATCACTTGCCAGAGGGAAGCTTTATTCACAGGTAATGGTTACAGCAATCCATGTCCTTTAGGTGTAAAACTCATGGAATTGAACAGATTAAAGCTCAGTAAATCACCATTTTCCCCTTTGGTGTACTTGCACACTTGCCAAGTGTTTGATGTCATCCTTCACATTGTTTATGAGGGACACATGACAACAGCTCCTAAAATTTTATCTTTCAAACTGTGACTTGCTGGTTCACATTGAAACATGCAACAAAGTGATGCAGCTCCTCAGCTCCTGTAGAGCAATGCAGCCCTGTTGGCTTCTGTTTACCACAGCAAAAGAAAAGACTACATTTGTCAGCTCCATGGCTGTATAAATAGCAAGTTGCACTGTGGGTGACTAAAAGCAAAATGGTGCTGCTCTGATTCCTCTTAACAGAATGGTGTATGTAAAATGTCCCTCAGGTCAGGTATTCAGGATACCTCAACACCTCACAGACTTTATTGTATTTGTTCTTATAATACCCTTTTGAGTAAGCACTCCTCTTGTATCCATTTTACACTTAAAGTTTGAAACCTAAGGAGGTGATATGACCCATGGCTGATGGGCAAGTTAGTGGTGAAATCAAGAATTAAACATTTAAGTATCTGGAGGACTCAGTTACATGATGGAGTTATTGTGTTGAAGAAAGTGAATGATTTATTGTTGATATCTGACCAGAGACATACTCAGGCCATGGTAACATGTAGTTTAAATCCTGCATTTACTGAGGTTGAGGGTGTGAACCTTGCTGACTGGTGTGGCTCAGCTGCTGCACAGAAACACATTAAACCACAGTAACTTGATTGTGCATCCCAGCTCTCTCTTCTGTAAAGCACTATCTGTCTTTCACCTTTAAGACATCAATGAAAACAGCTGCTGAAGAAGCTCATGAGAGAGCTGCACCACAGCAGAGAACCAGTTCCCTGACATGAGCAAGAGGGTCTTCAGACCCAATGCAGCTATATCTGATACACGATAAAAAAAAATCTCCTCTCCTAAAATGTCAGTGAGTCAAGGCACCTGTACAGAAGGGAAAGGGCTAACAGGGAAAATGCAGCTACTTTGAAATAATGAAACTCTCTAGTAGGATTGAAATTGCTTCATTTTATGTCTATAGCTGTAAGATTTTTGAGGTTAAATGGAATGTATCTTGATATTTGCCCACCAGCAGTCAGAAGGCATCTGTGACTGTTGTCTCCCTGTACATAGGAATACTTTGCATCCCAATAATAAGCAGACCCAACCATTGTGCACCACCAGCATTGCCAAAGAGATGGCCAAAAACTGAGTAGATGTTGCAGTTTGTGACATGATTTAGTGGCCAAGGTGATATTCAATAAAAGGTTGGACTTGATGATCTTGGAGGTCTTTTCCAACCTCCATGATTCTATGATTCTGTGATCTGCTGCTGCTTGGGAGTCACTGGTCAGCACAGAAGATCTAAGTAACCCAGGGGCAGTGCAATATCCCATGTTAGAATCGAGAAGGATTCAAAGGATAGAGTTTGACCCTGGTGTTGCTTTACAGGCAGGGCTGTGGGTGTTTGTTTTCAAAGGAAATTTTCTTCTGTGAACATTCAGAAAAATTCCAGGCAGTCTCCTCTTGCTGACTGTGGCAGCTCCCAAGACAACAAACCCAAAGGTAACTGGTGCTGCCTCTCCCTCCAAATGCGAAATGTTGATATTTCAAGTATTTGTTTAACTGCAGATAGTTGACACAGCTTGTGAGAAATTATTCTGGGAGGAAAGGAAACCTCCCAAACTCCTCCACTTCCTTTCTCCCCGACCCCTCTTGGCTCCTGCTGGGTGCTCTGAATCACCCCACCAGGAATGTCTCTGCCCCAGAGCAGGGTCCTCCACCCCTTCCTTGAGGTTAGTGTTCTCCTGCAGCCATCGCTCCTGCCAGAGCTGGGGATTCAGGGGCTCACAGGGAGCAGATCCTTGACAACCATAAAGGGATTCAGCTCTCCTGGCATCAGTGGGGCCAAGCTGTGATGCCCCAGCCCAGATGGGGTGAGTCAGGTGGACTCTGGCCCTGAGTGACTTCGTACCAAAACAGGGAATCTGGTACCGAGCTATTTTTGCCCAGTGGGGGATATTTGCAGTGTTTGTTGTAAGGTTTTTTGTGTCACTTATCACATGC
This sequence comes from Acropternis orthonyx, assembly GCA_035583155.1. Classification (NCBI taxonomy): domain Eukaryota; kingdom Metazoa; phylum Chordata; class Aves; order Passeriformes; family Rhinocryptidae; genus Acropternis; species Acropternis orthonyx. The sequence goes on from JAWWEU010000040.1 coordinate 6,816,793, forward strand.
TTGTTATAATGCATTGCCTGAGACATAATTAAATTCAAAGGGCATGTCTGTGTTGAAAAGGAGGGTTGCAATTTGTTGCTGTTAGGATTTTTCATTAAAAACTGAGCAGTTTTTCTGACTGGCAGGAACAATGGTTACAGAACCAAAATGCTGTTAAATAAAGAGAAGGCAAAGGCTTTTCTTTTCTTTTCTTTTTCTTTTTCTTTTCTTTTCTTTCCTTTCCTTTCCTTTTTTTTTTTTTTTTTTGAACAACTACCTGCTTGACATTCCCACACTGACTTGGAATAAAGCACAGCATTTAAAAATAGTGGGATTGTAACAGCAAGACAAGGCAAAGAAAAGAAGAGCCTTGACATTAAGAAAGGGCTGGCAGGTCATAGGTATATTATATATACCAGACTATATACGTTTATCTATACACACAAATATGTATATCTCTACATGTGTGTATGTGTTACATCTCTGAATGAGAAATTTGCCTTTGCTGCGGAAGTTTCCCTGAAAGCTCAGTTAATTAGTTCTCATAATACCCATGGAGGCAGACATTAGTATCATCCTTATCCACAGACGAGGAGATAGGAAAAAGCACAGAGAGAAGGATGCACAGAGAGATTAAGGGATTTCTACTACAGTGAATTCAGTGTAGAGCTGAGAATTCAGTCCAGCAGGCAAAATCCTAACCCTATTAAAAGCAATGGGAGACTAACTTATGAGAAGCCTGGATTTGGCAATTTCTGCTTGCTTTGTTCAAACCTCTCTGATCTATTCACAGTTACATGTGTCCTGATGATGCTTTCAGAGGAAAATTGCACCTCTAACTGTGTACGGCTCCTGGTCAAATCTCAGCTGAGTCCTTCAGTCTCAGAGTTCCAGAACAATGGCTGAATCTTTCTTTGAGGGACTCTGTACCATACATTTACATATATCTTAAAGATAGTCTGGAGTGATAAGTAAAGTAATTTAAGATCTTCCTAAATAGATTTTTATATTCTCCCAGGCCACTAGGGTCACATAACTGAATTTTTACATCCCTAGTTGCTATATTCCACTGCATAGTGCTATCAAGAAATGACTGGAGGGTTTCAGCTAAACAGATGAGCTACTTTTAAAATAGATTGCGCAAAGCAGGCTCATTAAAGAAAAAAATAATAATGTCCTCATTTTATAATGGCTTTGTTGCCTTCCTGTTTATATACTTGTTTCAGGGCAGTATTTTCATGTTATTAGGGTGTTTTCAGCTCTTATTTTTAAGCTTACTTCATTAATGTTGGTAGAACACTTTGAAGTAGAAATGAGCACTAAGTGGTATCACTGACACACTCTCAAGGCAATGCTTTTGCCATCCCAGAGCTCAAGTGAAGCAAATTTGTCACACCTGCAAATGTGCACAAATTGTTGCTGGCAGTAGAGGGACAAATTTCCCTCGAGCTGCAAGTACCTGGAAGAGGATTCCTCTTTCCAGCATAGAGCTGGGGTCTGCCAGCTAGAGAGCAAGTCCCCAGTCTTGCTGTGAGGAGTCTGGCAGTGAAACAGCTGTGATGCAGACCTCCAGTGTCTGATACTTATGTGCTGGATAAAAATCCCCTAAACTCATCTGAAAAAGTCCCCCAGTGACTCTTCCAGTGGTGGGCACCAAATCTCCAAATTTTCATGTTTCTCAGCAAGACTGTAATGGAGTGAGGAGTGTTGGGAGGAGCACAACATGTGCTGGGTCATATGGGAGAGGAAAGGCTGTTGGAGTGGGCGCAGATGCACTTGCTGTAGCATCTTTGAATATGGGGGCAGTTTCATAGAATCACAGAATCACAGAAAGACTTGGATTGAAGGGACCTTAAAGATCATCTCGTTCCAGCCCCCTGCCATTGGCAGGGACAACTTCCACTAGGCCAGATTGCTCGAAGCCCTATCCACCCTGGCCTTGAACACTTCCAGGAATGGGATGTCCACAGCTTCTTCAGGAAACCTGCTTCAGTGCCTCACACCCTCATCTAGCATCTGTATTTTGGGGCTTGACCACTGAACAGGGGTTTAACAGTGGTGCAGTGCTGTTGAACACCAGCCTTTACTGCTTACTTGTCAGCAGCCTGGAACATCCCAGAGCAGAAGACAGGTTTCTCACACCTGAGACAAGGGCTTATATGCGAAGAGTGGTAATCTATAGAGTCCTATGACCAGTATGAGAAATCTCTGGCATCAAAGTTATTTTTGAAAATCTGTTATTGAAACCATGTCCTGGCTACTTCTATCCATTCCCCATCACTCTCTAGGGTGTGGGATCACAGGAGGGATCCTCTCTATTGACTTCTGGGTCCAGTTTGCTCATACACAGTGCTGCTTGCAGAGAGCAGAATGGGAAGTTGCTGTACGGCATCCTTCCTGCTAAACTGCAATAGCACAGCTGCCCTGCTCACCCGTGGCTCTGATTTATTATCTTGTCATATTTCAAAAGCTAAAGCAGGTTGAGCTTGGTCAATGCTTAGATGGAAAGGTCTCCAAGGAAAACATGAGAACTAGAGGAAATGTTCCCTGAGTCAGAGTCAGGGCAATAATCCATCGTGGTGTTAAGGATGTTGCTTTTGGTCCGATTGCAAAATCAATGTATTGGCCACTGGTGGTCTGTGGGGAGGGACTGTAATACCTGCCATGACAGGGCAATAGCTGCCAGGTATTTCTTTTCTTACAAGGGCCAGCTCTACAGGAGGTGTAAATTGGATGAAATGAAGATGATGAATCTGGCTGATTGAATTCTCTGTTGTGTCTTGTTATATGAATTTAGAAGTTTGGTTGTTTTTCTTTGTCATCTTCCTTTGTATGATGCATAATTTCTTAACTGGCATGGAAGTACACCAAATAACAAGAAAATTCACAGCTTAAGGGTATCATTAAAGTTTTTTTCTGCTTAAAACAGGTACATGGGTTTTAATTTTCCTTCATAATTCCCACAGAATTATCTGAAAGCTCAGGCTGCTCACCACTGTCTGCAGGATTGGATCCATTATCTATCTGCTTCTTTTATTGAGCATCATCTCTGTGCCTGGCCCTTGGAGCCAACTGGACATATCTCTTTCTGTTAGCTCTTTAGATGTTGTGATTCAGATACTGGATTCTGTTTGCCAGTGTCCTGGGACAGTGCATTTTTCCACAATGAAGTGTGCCGATTATTCATCACAGAGTTTTTTTGAAATTGTGCCAGTCAAGGAACATCAGCATTTCTCTTCTGTGAAGCAAGTTGCATGCATGTAATAAAAGTCACAATCTTTTTTGTATTTGCAAAAAGTATATTAAAAGAACAATGATCTAAATTTAAGGAGATAATGAAAATGAACAGTTTGATCCATGCATCAATTTTGCCTCTCTGGTTTCTAAACAAATACCTATTTCTTCATCTATCCTCCATTTTTAGCACCAAAAGGAATATTTTTCCATAGGATGATGGAATTCAGGTTCAAAAGCTGTATTTTCATTTCTTCATTCTTTGTTTCTGGTTTAACAAATTGCAAACTTGAAGTAGTAAGGGTGCTAAATGTTCATATACTAAAATCTGCAAAATAAAGGGAGCATGTCTACCCACTCTGTTACTTTAGGTGGTCATTTCAAGAACGAACCAACCAAACAGCTTTGAGGATGGCAAGGTGTTTTAGAAGCACTGCTGCAAACACTCTGTGACTGTAGTAATTAACTGTGGGCCTCCACTGGGACAGCAGAGCCTTGATAAGCACATTACAAAACCACTGTCAGAAGTACAAGTGCTTTGAAGAGAGCATTGAAAATAATTTTGCTTCAGAGTATAAGAAAGTATGTAATGTGAGATTTCTCAAAGGAGAAGAATATGCTGTATTTGGGCTTTTATATACAGACTGAGAAGCAGAATGTGAGAATACTTCACAACTTATTTAGGAACACAGATATTTGCAAGCTGGACTGCACCCAAGACTAATCTAGCCCAGCATCTTGTGTCAGAGAGTGGCCAGCACCAGATGCTGCAGAGAAGGTACAAGAGAATCTGTAGAGGTTATGTTTTCACAAGTGGGGAAAATATCTTCCTAATTTCCAGTTCTTCTTGTTGCTGCTGTTATGTGTAGATTTATTTTCTTTCTACAGGGCAAAAATTAAGCAGAGGTGTATATTTCTGACTTTAGATACCATTACCCAAAGCATTAAATGCTTCCTCCCAGTTATACACTGAATGACTGTAATGAAGCCAAAAAACCTGACTTCCACCCATGCATTCAGCAATTCCAGTGCATCTTTCCAGTATAGATACCCATAACCTTCTTCAGCAGGGAAATGTCCACTTTCCTTTGGCCACAGAGCAGTCAAGGCAAATGGGAATCTACCGTGTGGTTCTGATTGAGATGCTGGACTTTTCCTGACTGTCACACCAGCAGGTCAACACCCCCAAGCTCTTGCAGAGGGGACACAGAGGAGACATGGACCAGGATGGGACCCTATTTGTGGGGGTCCTTACTGACACCGGCTGCCTTACAGATATTGTACTTGCTGATACTGGGCAAGTTGTTTCTCATGTCTGTGTTGCCTCTACAGAGCAGAGATACTGACACTTGCCTTCTTTGAAAAGCCATGTGATTGACAGCTGTGGCTAAAAAATAACTGTAGAACATAACAGAAGAGAATTTTTCTTTTTTCTTTTTCTTTTTTTTTTTTTTTTAAGATTATCAGCTCCACCACTGAAACTGCTTAAAACCACCCACAAAACTCTTCTATAGATGGAGAAAAACACATTCACCTCCATGCAAAACTTCCCCTTCTGCTCCTCCTGCAGAATTAAGTTGAGCCTTTTACTTTTAATTCTGGGCATTGGCTTTTTTGTTATTATTATTTTTAAAAACATACAATGTGAGCTTAACTAGAGTCAGATCCTTCATTCAGCTGTGGTGGAGGAGAGGCATTTGCACTGGAAATTAATATGGCTGGCATGTCTGCATTGGTTTTGAGAATAGTGTTTTCATGTTCTTTTCCTTTCTTCCTCAGCTTTCTTCTTTTGTGTCTGCCTGCCTCTTTCCCGTTTCTTTCACAGTCACTATTTTTGCTCGAAGTGAAGAACTCAGTCATGCTCTCACCCTCTCATGGGCTCTGCATACACTTGAGGTCAGGCCAGCAAACCTTACTGGAGCCAAACTTTGCATCCTTCCCTTGCCCTTTTCATACCCTCTGCCTCATCACAGTTTCCTGTCCCCTGAGTTTTCCCCTGTCTTGCCATGTTCCCAGAGGGCAGCAGTCCCTCACTGCTGGCACATCTGGCTGGGACCAGCTTGGGTGCTGTCAATGACTCTGATGCAGAGCTCCTGTTGGACACTGGACCAGTCACTCATATTTCCTCTGACGTATTTTACCCTTTTCAACCACATGATTTTCAGGGAAAGGCACAGTCTGTTACTCTTTGTCATTGCCCACTGTACCACAGCAGAGCTCCCCTGAGGTTCAATGCACCATATGCTTCTTTAAAATACACAATCACTTCACATTCCTCTGAACTCACTTCAATCTCCTGTGCCTTCTTCCTCCTCTCTCTACTCTTCTTTTAACATCATCTTCCTTTTCAGTGCTGTGGTCCTTCTTCCTTTTCCCCACGCTCCCCTTGCCCTCCTCCAGGGCTGTGCTGTCCTGGGGTGGAGATGGAGCCGGGACGAGGGGTCAGCAAGGATTTGCCAGGAAGGACTGAGCCACTGTGACTCCTCTGCCTTGTGAGGAGGCAGGGATTTCTATGCCTGATCCTAAGGGGGCAGGGAACTAGGCAGAAAGAAGAGGCAGAGCTGTCTAATGAGCTCAGCAGAGCAGACATGGCTTGTAGAAAAAGCTGTATGTGCAATGGGGAACAAAGCTCACTGGAAGGATTATTTAACATCTGGCTTGCAAAGACTCATTCCTTGGAGGTCTGCAGACACTTTTTCCATTTTCCCTGCCTTTCATTTTCATATCTGTATGTTTTCTTGTATAGGGTTTCCTCCAGTTAGGTTCAACCTTCTTCCTACCATTCCCATCTGTGTGACCCTATGGGCTGCTTCACTCCAACCAATATTCCTAAACTTCTTTGATTAGGGTGCTCCAATGCAACAATTAATTTCTGTATCTATAATTTGTTTATCTTCTTCTAGAGAGTCTTATAACAAGCCTCAGGAGAGGGATATAAATGATGAATGCAGGTTAATAACACAGGAGTCTGCGGAAAATTGCATTAAGATGGCACAGCAATAAGGGATATAAAAACAACTGAAGCATGTGGTGAAGCCCCTGCTATATCAAAATATTTCCACTGGTAATATATATTATAGTTTGTGCTAAAAAACCTGAAACTTAAAAGTGATAAAAAATTAATACTTCCAAACTGCTACTAAGAAGAAAGAATGCTAGGCAAATTATTCCCAGTTGTTACAATAGGTGAAAAAAATAAGCAAAATGGGTGATTTTAATCCTATTTAATTTTAATTGTTCAAAGGCCTGGAGCCTAGTCACATGTATCAACATAGCTCCCTCTTTCATCAGTGCAGAGTGGTAGAGACCTCAAGGGAGACAGATTCATCCCAACCCAGGAAAAGTGCTTAAAAAGCAGGGACACTGGCTCTCCCTGAACTGGAGAAGACTAAGTCATCTAGTCTTACATAGACAGGATGTCTGAACCTTCCAACAGCTACACTAAGGAGCTTCCTCCTCCTCAAAGACAGTTGAAAAAACTGACCTAAGATCATTATAGTCGGACTAAGATTAGCAGAGCTATCTGTGGTTTCTGGGTATTCTGAAAAGGAGGTAAGGCCATTTCTATTTGTTTAATAACACAGAGGCAGCCCATGGGTTTATTTGGACGCACTGGAAAGTCTGCGAAATGTGAGGTGTTAGAAGCTGAGTTGCACACTCGTATCAGACACTCAGGATGCTCAACAGCCTGTATATCATCTTTGTAAACATTTTGTGTGCCTTCATGAGCCTAAGGGAAAGCTACCTGTGTGAGCTAATATCACAGAGGGGGCTCAGAATAGCTGCCACAAACCTTCAATTAGGGAAACAAAGCAGAGGAGCTTCACCCTCTCATGACACTTTATCATTCTGTTAGGACAGGTTGAAAAAAGCTGTCAAGAAGTGCTGTGGGAAACCATCACATTGAAGTGGAAAGGGAAATCTGCTTCATTTTTTTCCAGTAACAAACAGAATGGGAGCTGGACATCATCTGTGGAGGTTCAACTGGACAAATGTGTATCCCACCCAGCATACATGTAGCTGCCAGGGTAATGGGAAAGTGGTGGGAGCTACCTGCTGAACTAAGAACACGGATAGGGTGTGTCATCATAGTGAGATATGTTTCTACTAAGATATTTCAGCATAAAGAGTACTGATAATGGTTTTTGGATGATAAAGATGAGTTGGGTAAATCCTTGGACTAGAGGTGCATTCCTAGGGAGCCAAGAGTGCAAAATCCAACTTCAATGGGATAATACAGAAGAAAGTACAGTGGGAAAGCACTTAGATGAAGAAAACTTAATCGCTATAATTGTCTGTTTTTCCAAAGCATTACCAGTAATACGTCTGAAACACTGTTTTTCCTTATGTGATCTGGTAGCTCAGAGACTGCTTCTAAGGTAAGGATTTTGGCTTTTTTTTTTTTTTTTAATTTTTATGTTAAATATTATTTCGCAATAACAGTAAAATTTCAGATTTCAACCTGCAGTCTGTGAATCTGCATGGGTTCAGGATTAATTTCCTGATATCTATACTTTTCTGCTTTTCTGAGAAACACAACCCTAATGACAATACATTTTCAGCAGAATCTGCATCCACAGAAAAAAATAGGAAGGGTTTAGCCATGAGGAGTGAAAACCACTGGTAAAAAAAAGGGATATTTTTGAACTCAACATGAGAAAATTGATCAAGATTTCCAGGGCTACTTTTGTTTTGTTTTGTTTTATTTTGTTTTGTTTTGTTTTAAAAATGGAAACACCTCGATTAATGGAGCACCACCAGCACCTGTAAGAGGAAAGACTGAAATGCAGAGAAGATAGATGGCAACAGTCATTGACATTTTCAACAATGACACTGTCATTGTCCAAAGAAAGTAGTGTAGAAAGTGCTGAACTGGAGACACATTTGCTAAACTGATCCCTGGGAATTGGCTAGGTAGGCTGTGGCCTTAATCTCCAGCCTGGTGTGTGAGTCATGGCCCTTTGCTCTGAGAAAGGGGAGATCTGAAGTCCTACCATCACCCTTGATGAGAGGGGAATCAAGCCAGGAGGCAAGAGGAAATTAGAAAGTGGAAAATGCTGACTGCCATTTTTATTTCAACAATATAAAGGTAACATGGAACTCTACAAGTCCATAGCCAGCTGTTCTTAGATAATCATGGCATATATTTTAGCACAATGCAGATTTTTTGGATATTACATTGTGTAGCAGGATGACTGGTCTATAGAAAAAGTGTTGCTGGATTTGCCACAGCAATCTGCCAGACACAACATCACCAGCCAAGTGGTAAAAATATGAGCACATTAAAGGTATTGAGGATTCAGACTGATCCAGCATTCTATGCAGATGAGACTGCAAAGTGTGTTTTCTTTTACCTGTCTTGAATTTGCTCAGTGGAATAACAGTCTGTGAGATAAAAATAGCTCACAGAAAGAGAAAGTGCGTTCTCCTTGGTGTTGGCTATGTTCCTCACTTGCTACATGTTGAGTTGTAGTTTGCTTTTGTGGCAGGTTTCTGTTCAGTATCCACTGGAGAATTAGCAGGTAGATTAGAGATCAAAGGCCTACGCTGCTGAAAATCTGCAGAATTTCTCAAGTCTCAGAATCAAACCACACCAAAAAAACATTCAGGAAACAGACTTTCAATTGACCAGCTAAAACCCATGATCAGCAGGAACAACTAGGCAAAGTCCGTGTCTTTGAGGAAGTCAGGGAGAGAGCCATTGAAATCACAGAGCTCAGATGTATGATAAAAGCCACAGACATAACTTTATGAAATTACAGTCTTTGTTGTCATCTTAATAATCTTTAGCTGCTTCTTCTTTTGTATTTGTGGAAAACATGGCCTTAACTCTTTCAAATCATAATGCTTGTCTCTTTTTAAAAAGATAGTAGCATCTTTAATATTCTCCTAGGGCTGTTTTGCTCGACTATGACATATTTATTTATCAAAGGCAGATGTCCAGTATTATGAAATGTCTAGCCTAATATCACAATTTTTTTTAAACACAATGTGACATTAGAACTGAATAATTTTTAGACATGAGTTCTGTACCTCTAGTCATCCATTGACAGTTGGGATTTATTTTAAAAAATATGTTAACTCTGGACTGGAGCAGTTTAAAAAGAGTTTGGATCTAGTAATATATGAGTCATAAGGAGAGTTGTTTCCTGGTTTTGTGAGTATTTTTTTTTTACTGATTTGAGCAGTAAATACATAGCCTGGTGAGACATAAACAAAGGTTTATCTATTAAAAATGCCCCCTTAGTTTGTTTAGCTACAGCTAAGATCACAAGAGAGTTAGTACTAGTGGTTTTTTTAAATCAAATGGTACAAGACAATAACTTGGTCTGCTTCCCTGATGTTTATGGTGTGTAACTCAAAAGTTATTTGGTAAAAATCAGTGGAGATCCTGCATTTCATGCTGGAGAGACATTTTCCACTGTGAAGACATTATCAAGAAAGGACATTCCTGGACAAGTGGGAATACATTAATATTAAATTTCAATTTTTTGTAATTCAGTCATAGAATAGGAAAAATGAAATCATCAAAACCACTAGTGCAACAACAACATCCTGACAGGTGAGTCCTGGGGACCAGTGGTAGCAGGGTCGGGGCTACAAGCAGTCCCTGTGTAGGTCCAGTGACTGTCTCTATTGTAATTAGTCCTCTGCCACATTAACAGATATTGATGTAAGGGAGCATGTGTGAGGGCTTACAGATCCTTGATACAAGGGTAGAACAGAAAGTAGTGAAAAGGTGAAGCATTTCTCCAAAACCCTGAACCTCAAAGTTAAACACGAAGTTAAATACAGGCTGTAAGGACTGAGCAATGCAGATGAAGCATTCTCTTGAGGTTCAGCAGAGGAATGTCTTTGTAATTCTTGCTTTTATGTGGTTATGCCACTCAAAGCCAGAAGGACAATCTTGAACTAATAAATAGGACAATTTGAATATGTAAAAGAATGAACCATATTAACCGAAGTCACATCCACTGAATAGATTATGGATATCCTAATGATCTCCTCTTGATCCTGTTCACAGTCCTGGTTTTTGGGGCTAGAAGTTAGCTGACCTTGTTAGTGAGGAGAAAATCAATCAAGTGGGGAGGTTTTTGGAAGATTACGGTACAAGGGAATCTCCAGGAAGCTTTGACAGCCCGGGAAAGAGTTCCCTTAGCTCTAATTGAGCCAGCCTCAGAAAGAGAGACACTGCAAAGTGCAGCAGGGGAGGAGGAATAAAAGGTAGCTTTGAGGAGGAGAAAAGAGCACACGAGGGAAATCATGAGAATCCACTCCTGGGGGCCATAAGACTGAGATTCATGCTGTTTTATGCAGAAGCGGTAAAGTCTACCCTGTAATCAGAGAGCTTCAAATGCATGACAGCCTATAAGAGAATACAGCAAAGGCTAAAGAAAGAAAAGAAAGAACTCAACCCACCAGGCAACGAATTTAAACTAAACTAAACTCTGGTGAACCCTGTCACGGAATTTGAGCTTAAAAAGGAAATTAGGGGACCCAAGGTCTCAGGAGCTCTTGACGTGAGGAGGAAGAGCAGATATTTGTGATACCGCAAACGCCTCTACATGAAAACCTGGAGTCTAGCAGAAGTCACTTTCTGACAGCATCACTTGGAAGGAAATGTATTTGCTTTAATTTGTGCAGTGCAACCTCCTCCACACTCAAACCACAGAAGCTCTGAGCCCAATTCAGCTTTGTGAACAAGAAGCAGTGCTTTAGTTTAAAAATGTTAAATTTTTGGCTTAGGAAATTTTTGGTTCAGTCCTTATTATCACCAAGATGAAAGTTATCACATATGCATGGTATGTAAACTGAGAAGAGTTTGCATATTTGAATACTTTAATATTGGACGAGGGTGTTAACACTATGAGATGATGGAAAGAATAACAATATTTTCTGAAAGGTCTGAAATGCAAATTTTTCAAATCAACAAAATCAAGATGAACAGTGAGCTTAGACTTGAATGCTTGCCAGGTTTTCTAATAATGTATTTTTTCCCTCTATTTAGAACAGTTTTAATTTGGCTTCCCTGAAGATTATGTATGGCTCATTCACAGATCTACTGACTTTAAAGGCATAGGGGTCATAACTGACCTTCCAGCTTGACCTCTCATATAATACAAGGAAAAGGACTTCCCTGTATTAATTGCCACTTCAGGTCTAACAGGTTAGCATTAAGAAATTATGAAGCTTTGGACCGAGTTAAAATAAAGATCTCTGTAGCCCATTTCTCACTATTCAGTCTCTGACAGAGGTCACCAGTGTACACTTAAGGAAGCACAGGTAGAACAATGCAAGAGATCACCATCAGCAAAAGTAAGCTGTGACTTTCACATGTGGTAAAAAAAAAATTAAACCTCAGTGGAAAGGAAAACTGAAATCTGGGAGAGAAAATCCCTCTTGCAAGATAAATGTATCTCCAAATAATAAAGATGGTATCTTAGAATCTCAAACGCATTTTGATTTCCTCTAATAGAGGAATTGTGTTGCAAAAAGATTTCTTCTTTGGAAGAGACACTTATGGAAATAAATGAGGGAGAACAACCTGGCAAGGATCAGACTAAAAACAGCAGCACCAGGTTTTCCTCTCTCGCTGACACGGCGTTTTGTTTGAGGTCACAGAGCAGACTCTGAATAAAATTATGACTGAAATTTCAGTTATGTGAGAAACATGGGCAAAACTGAGCCTGAACTGCTGGAGTCCAACTCTAAACATTTAGATGATATTCCTTTAATGAAACAGTCAGATTATATTGTCCTAATGTGGTCTGGTTATTCAAAGACTCCTTTAAAGACACTTTATAGAAAAAAAGGGCATTTTTTGGACATGATTAATTTCTTCCTATAGTAGATGTCTGCATTAGATCAGGTGAATCACTCCTTAAAAGTGTAATTCTTCTTTTAATCATGAAATATGATTTTCCAGAGGTGTAGACCTCCACACTGTGGCTGTCTCTGTCTTTACCTTATGTCTGCCGAGGTAAAACTCACCCTCAGATGCTTCTTTTCTTTTATTTGTTCAAAAAAAAATTGAAGTTGTGGAATGAAATGACCAAAAGAAACACTAATTCTTTGATACTCACAGAAGTGGTGCAAAGTGCAACGATACTTCTTTTCTCCCTCCCTCCTGCAAAGTCCACAAACTTCTGAACTGGGAAAAGCAAGATTATCTCATAGAAAGGGCAAAGGAGAGAGACTGAATGTTCTTCCAGGCATCTGAGTAGGAATCAAGACAATTTTTGGTCTTTTAGAAGGACATGAGGCAAATTAAATATTACCCTCACTGTTGGTATTAATCACAAAGAAAAGGCTTCACTACAATTACCTTAATTTGATTTGAAGTGGAAAGGACTACTTGTTTGCTTAGGAAAAGTTTTTATATGATGTAAGTCTGAAGTGTCTAAGATGAACAGCAATTATTTGGTTAACTGCAAAGACTACACAGGAAGACTAAATGATACCAGAGACCTAGAAGCAAAACAATTAACAGAGTTGTGCAACCAGCTGAGCCTTTACAGTTGCTCTCTGCACACTTAGTTGTGCTGGAGTAACTCATGACCCTGAGGGCTCGGGGCACAAGGTTCTCAGTGCTAGAGACAGCAGGAGGCTTGTGGCAAGAGCAAGGAGACCACTGCCTACGTGCCAGGCACAGATCCAGGTCATATTGTACTCTCTGCAGGCCCAAAGATCCTCCAAGGCATTGTAGTTTTACTCCAGAGGAATGTGTTTGAGCTGAGAACTAACAATGTTTTGTAATTTCAGGTATTCTTGTCTGCTATCACTCTGAAAAAGTCATCATGGGTGTTAGAAGTTAAAGAGCACCAGGTCCCAAAGATGCCGAAGGCAAAAAGGAGCTTGCTACGCAGTCTGTCTGTATTCTGATGGCTCTTAGAAAATTTCATGGAGGAAAGTGGCTTAGAGGCATCTCAAGGATGTCATTAAGCTGTGTTCCTGGGTTCTGCAGTGAATGGGAGGATTAAACAAACAGGGGAATGCTTCAGGCCCTAGAGCATGGCTGAAAGTCAGTAATGAGGACAACAGCCTGCATACATATCTGATCATCAGACAACACCAACCTCCTTCCCTCCATCTCAGCAGAGAGGAAGTGAATTGATGTCCACTGGCACCTAGTGCAGGTTGAGCAGGGACCAGGAAAATTCTGTAGTGAATCTTCTCAGCAAGGAAACGCCCCCCAGCCTGAGGTTTAGCCAAGGCTGCTGCCTCCAGTTGCTTTGCTAGAGAGGAACAAGCCCTAGGCAATGAACACAGAGGCTGAAGTTATACCAGTAATTGTTTACTCAGGAAAGGTTTTGAACCAACTTTTGTTTTGTTGCAATAATCAATTTAGGAAGCACTGTGACCCTTAAAGGAGATTTTATTGATTACAGAAGAATAGGACACTAATAGAGAAGAAATTATCAGAGAAAAAGATATTTCTGCCATCCTCAATATCTTTTTCTTCAAAGTCTGTTCTCCAGCAATAGCTCTTTCTTTCACTTACACTCTAGTTTCAAATCAATGCTATTTTCTTCAATAAATACTCTAATAGAATCTAAATATATTCTTTAATGAGCATAAGAGGTAATAATGAATCATGTTGAGCATTAGTTGGAACAATTATGCAACAGAAACTCAATGCCATTTAAATAACGCTTAATGCACAGGCTGAAGTTTGTCATCTCACTAAAGCACGTAAGACTAGTGGTGCTACAACTTAGAAAGTAAGAAAAATCCTACTGATGAGACTGTGCTTGCCTTTGGAATGCATCCCACCAGTCACACAAACAGTGTAAAACATATCTTGGTATCTATTTCTTATGTTGAAAACAGAATGTTCCTATAACATGTGAGAAAATTAAAAAAATCCCAATCTTAGGACTCTCTTTTTTCATGGGCATTACTTTGCGTCTTTCCAGTGGCAATGAATGTTCCGTGGTCTCGGACTGAGAAGTGGGCCAGTTTCAGACAACTAGAGAAGACATAGACAGACTGGCCTGAGACTCAGAGTTTTCCAAATCCAATCAGCAGTCTCAGGTTCATCACAGATACAGCCAGACCAGATTGTAAGCAAAGCTGAATCAAGCTCAGGGGGTGAGAAATTAATTGGGATGAAAGGAGAACTTTGCCTTCAGTCATTAGCTAAAGCAGAAATGAATTTAAACTGTAAAAATAAATGTTGAATAAACTAACTTTAAATAAAGGCTACACACTAGGGAAAAATGTTCTCATCATAAAGGTACTGAGACACAGGGGCATGCTGCCTGGGAGAGTTGTGGAGTCTCTACCACCAGAAGTTTTCAAGAAAAAAGTAATCTTTTTGGGGCAGGAGATAGCTTGAATTGTCTCTCCTGGCTTTATTTATGTTACACAACCCCCATATTTTCTGTATTTACAAGCTATCTCTGTCCTTGGAGCTTGTAAGAGTGCAGTTACACTGATTTACACTAGTTGGGGGATTGGGATGTGTTCATGACTCATGTTCTCATGCCACCAGCTCCGCAGCAGCTTCCCACTGGTGATGGCCAAGCTCAGAGTCAGAGGGTAGCATCCAGTCTCAATTAGACGGGCAAGTGACATGCCTGAAGGTAAGGCTTTATTGCAATGCAAAGACTTTGCTGCAAAGTCCTCTCTACTGCTTGAGTGAGAGCAAGGGAAGGAAGCCAGCTGACTTTGAAAACGCAAACCTGCAGATCTTATTGATCTCTTGAAGCTATTAAATGATGGAAGCGCAGCACACCTGACAAATTGAGCAGCATTGCCAGTTGCTGTAACATAGAACAGCTCAGTTGACTTTGTTGCTAATTTATCACAGTCTAGGCTTTGACCCACTGAATCCTGAATTAAATTTTTATACATTCTTGAACTATTTATTCTGTATGAAAAATCAATATCTTTTTATTGTTCACCTGATTTAGGATGGATAAAAGGAATATTTCAGTATTCTCCAGGGTCAATGCAGAGAGGCCTTGCATGATGAAAGATGCAGTATCTTTTGAATAGAAGAAAAATTTCTGGGTAGAAAGGAAAGACTGTAATTTAGGCTAAATATCTTTTCTATTGATAATATGAATAATACGTTCTTTCACTACCTCACAACAAAACATATTTTTTTGGATGACAACACCTAATTTTTTATCTCTTTATAAGAAATAATTATTAATTTTGTAAAAAGTTTCTTTCTGAATTTCTTCACATTTTGTATGAGCCATAAAACCTCGAAGGAGTTATTTAAATTTCAATACTGTCTCACACTTTTATTAAAATATACTATAACCCTGCTTCAGTAATTAACATGAAGATAGGACTCTCAGTCTAAAAAACAAAATATTTCAGTTATTTCCGATTTTCCTTAAGTATGCTTTTGATTAAATAATTACTGGACAGCAGTATTAACAATTTATCTATGGTAGGGAGCATATCACAGATTTCCTACTCATGCTCCTGCAGTTTATGCTTTTGCCAATGTGTTTTATGAGTGTTTATTAAAGATGACGCCTTGAGTTAATAACATAAACTACCTACTAGTTTCATAATCATCACTGCAGTGCAGAAATATTTAGAGTTACGGTAGTTCTGCATTGAGGACGTCAACAGATTTACTGCATTCATTTCCTTATGCAAATATTCCAAAAACATACATAACTTTATAACCTTATATAGTGCACTGCCTACACACACGAGTATCAAAGCCTATGAACATGCAGAGCAGACTTTAAAGTTGACAGCACAAGTCGTGCTGCTCCTTCCTTTCTTCTTTGTCTGCTGTCCTAATATTAGAACTCATTTCTTGTTGAGTTTTGTAGGCACATACACTTCTGCATTGTCCCTACAGTAAGAGGTGGGACTGCTCATGGTCTTTAAGTGACAGACTACGTCTGTCTATACTTCTAATGTGTCTGCATGTGAATTATGCAGAGACTTTGATGGGTTCTTGCTCTCTATACATACATGATTTGCCCTTGTATGGCAGAGCTTGCCTCTGTCTGGCAGGACAACCTTGTTTGCTCTTGAAGTTTGTACATTTTTTCCTCCTTTTCCCCAGGAGAAGCATGATGCTCTCTGCTCTGACTGCCTCTGCTGCACATCAGTAGGTTAGCAGTGGAGGCCCTGCTTAGCTGGCAGGTGTCTAGGCTGGCTCCAACAGAGGGAGAGATCTGCAGTAAGAGACCCTGGGATAGGAACCCTGAATAATATTCAGGTGACTTAGAGAAGAAGAGGGTTAGAAGAGACCCTGAAATATCTTAGTCTTCCTTTACCATTACGCAAATCTAAATTAAGTTTACTTCTAACTCATGTCTTGGTTAGCTTGTTTTTAAATGTTCTGATGACAGGAATCTCCTAAATTTCCCAGGAGTTTATTCTGTTTTTCCCACTCTTTAAAAGTTTTCCATGAGGTCTAGTCTTCTGTGTGACAATTTAAGTCTTTTACTTACCTGTGATAAATCTGTCTTTTTTCCCCCACAATTCTTCATGTTGATATTCTCTGCACTCTGAAAGATTTATAATCCTTCTTAAAACATAATTCTCAAAACTGGACACCATACTCCAAAAATGTCCCTACTAGTGTTGAGCAGAGATTAATGTTTATATGCCATATCCTGAAGACAGTATTCTTATTTATTAATCCCAGTTGGAAATTTTGCTTTTCCACAGCAATATGATACCTTGGTGTTGAGTCATGCTCTGCTTCTGAGATTTTGTAGCCTTAGCTCTGTTCCTGTTGCACTGCTACCTGGCCTGTTGCTCAGTTCCCATATTTGTGTTGATACCTATGTGAATAATTTTATGGTAAGTCTATTTCCCTCCAAGGGTTATTTTGGGAGCCAGTGTCTGACAATATTAAAGTGTAGCTGATCTGGAAAAGAAATTTCTTTTTGGAACTCGAAAGACAGGATAATCAAGTTAGTTATCAATAACTCTCTTTCCTCTACTTATCCGGCAAACAGATAGTCAATTACACATCAAAATAATGTCCAAACTGATATATAATAGTAGTCAGCAATCAGCAATAAATTTTAGAACAATTCTTTTTGGTCAGATACAGTCAGAATCACTATCATAGGACATTGCATAGAACTATGCATAATTTTGCAGAATAATATGTCTTAATTAAACATGAAGAGTATCTGGAATCGATACAGATGGAGAATGCATTCACATTAATCTTATTGAAGGAATTTAAGTTTTATTTTAGGAAAAGAGCAGTACAGAGAGTTCCAGTCACATCTTGAAGTCCTTCTGCTACTGCTGTCATGAAAGTTTTGCTTGAGAAAGGAGTATAGGATGCAAGACCTGCACTTCAAGTGAATTTCCTTATTAATAAATAAACATAGGTGAATTAATACATACAAAATAATTTTGGCAGGGATAATAATGGAAACAGAAAGAATATTGAATGGATTAGCACACTTAATTGGTCTTAGGTTGCCTAATGAACAGTTAGCCTAGTGTTTAATCCCCCTCAATCCATTTGTCTTTGCAGCTCTTACTCTCTGAAGATAAACATGGATCATTCAAAATGTGCTTTTGTTTTTGGAACTACTTATATTAGTATTTCATTGTAATCATTGGCATGGAAACCGTGTAATAAATGGGAATGGACAAAAGTGGGACATGCAAGAGCACCTATTACTTAGTGCTTTATAAAAAGTGTTGCAAAAAACTCACAGGACTCTAAAATATGACTGAGTCCTGCTGATTAAACATAGATGACTCTTTACATGGAAGCTGTTTTTTATGGTCTTGGGAACACACTGTTAACCATTTGATAAGTGGCATTACAATGCCAAGCCCTGCTGACCATGATCAGGCAGTTTATCTTAGGTACTTCATTTATTTAGTATGATCTAGGTTCAAGAGACAACACGCCAGAGGAATATTCAGGATTGCTAAATGCCAGATGTGCGTATTACCAGTGGAGGCAAAAAGCATCAAGTTACATCCCATGCGTTGCCTGAATGTGCCCCTCTGTGTCTCTCTCTATCCCAGACTGTATAAAAGTTCTCTCACATGTAGACCAATCTTCCCTTTCACCCAGTGCACCAAAGCGGTGTTTATTTAGCAGTCCCAGTGTGACCAAGTTAGACAGAGGAAAGGGGCTGTTCTCATCCAGAATGGTGGCTTGTGCTCTGGTAGAGTCACACCAGTTAAACCTTCAAAGCAGCTGCTTACCTGTTCAGTGGGAATTCAGGGCTTGGACGTTAATGGTCAGGAACTAATGAGTTGGACTGGATGTGTTTTAATTTACTGAGATATATTAAAACTGCATGTTGATTAGCTTGAAGGCTAGAGGGAACATTTCTGTTGCACTGTTAAGGTGCTCCATGACTTACTACAGATGCTTGAGTAAAAGATTTTTGGTTTTTTCCTTTCTTTCTGAGGATTTGTTTGTTTTTTTAATTTTTTTTTTTTTTTTTAACTAGTACTTTCTTATGCATTAACCCAAAACCTAACAGATACAAAGGGTTCTCTAAGGAGTCTTTGGGGCAAGTACCTGTGGCAGCTTCATTAGGACCTCTCTGACATTATTCATGTCCTGGACAGTTTGGGAAATGTTCTAGACTGGCCAGGGAAAAGTTTGAGTTTTAATAAAGTAGAGAAATTAAACAAGTGAGGCACAAAGTATGTCTAGGGGGCATGAAGTTCTGGATTCTTGCCTAATGCCACATTCATCAGACTTAATGTAGATGAACTCTGTGTGGGCTTGCCAGCAGCAAAGTCGAACATCTCATTTGAGACCTCCTGATGCATTGCTCTGTGGTTTTGATCCTGAAAGCACAAGCAGCTTTTGCCTTTTCACAGGCTTACAGCTGGAATACCCAAATGAATACCAATCCCATATTTGTTATCCATCACTCAGCTCTGCAACATTTTTTGGTACATTTTATGCTTGGAGTTGGTCTGGTGGCTTCCCTTCTACAAACGCTCCTGGGACCTTTTCTCTGACATGTGCAGTCAGGCTGCTGGCTGAACTTAGTGACTGTGATGGTCATTTGGTGCTAAACTTGCTAAACCTTTGTCATGCTGAACATGACGCATGCTAGGCAATGCAGCAGTCAAGCATCCCCTTTCTTTAGCAATGACTGAACCAAGAGAAGTCATCACCCATGCAAGTCCTTCTGGGAAAGAAAACAGAAACAGGTTGCTCTTGTGGGAAAGGAAACGGAAACAGGTTGTTGTTCAAACTGCCTAAAAATTCTTCTTCTGAAATGTTAATGAGGATATGAGGGCTGACAATTGTTTAATTGTAGTTTTATGTGGTTGCAAACTAGAAATGACCACAAGCAGGCAAGAAAAAATGTAGCAAATTGAAAGGTGACGGGACAAGGACATCGCTATGGCTCTGTGCAGCTCCTGAGGGCTCTTTGGGCAAAATGCTGACTGGAGTGAGGCTTGAAGGAAAGAACAAAGAAATAGTATAAAGGATTTCTTTGAGGAATGTTGTATTCAAGACAAGTGAAGTCAAGCCATTCACGGGCTGTACTCAACTTTTGGGTATGGGTCCAAACGGGCTACTGGAGAAGGTCAAAAGGAAACCAGCAAGAATAAAAAGATACTAAAAAAAGCAAATGGCAAAAAGAAAAGCAGATATTTCACTGAGTCAAGAGGAGACAACTGAGGGGAACATTACATAAATGAACATTAAACAGCCAAAATATAATCCCTTTGCAATATAAAAGTCTGGAATGGAAAGGAAAGTGCTAAATTGCTTTGAATTTCCATAGCAGAGAGCATAAGAGTGATAGGCTTGGCTGCAAAAAGTGGGATTTAGTTAAACTTTTGGAGACCTTCTGTCCATAGGAACAGTGAAGCACAGACATGCTGTTGCGGGAGGCTGTGAAATTTCTGTCATTGCAGATTTTAAGGAAATCATTGAACAAGTACTAGTTAACAAAGATTTAAAGACAGTTTCTGCTGTCTTTGGAGGAGGAGATGGATCAGATGAAGTCCTTTCTGGTGTCATTATCTGTGGAACTACAAATTCTGCCTTCAGGCAAAGGGAACGTTGTGTACAATCTTTGAAAATGAGGAATCTTACATAAAAAAGGCCTCTTTCTATCAATTTCTACCCTAATGGATACTGCACTCTTTCAGGATAAGTTCTAATTGGAACCTTGTGCCCTCGCCAGGAAATCACAGGGACTTAGAAGCCCTATTACTCTCTGCAGTCGCTCCCTGGACATTGATTTAAAGTATTTAGATCTAAATGGAACTATTTCTCTGCTTTCTTCCTTAAAACTGGCAAATGTGGAGTAGATAGTCAAGGAGACTTGACTTCACCTTACCTACTGGCCAAAATACTCACATTTTAGGCAGCAGGATCACCTCCCAGAGATAAGAAGCCAACAGGGCACTGCTGCGTTGTGTCACTCCCTGCTACTACAGTTGCTGTAAGCTTCAATTTCCATTTCACCCTTTGGCCAAAAACCTGGGATACAAATTGTATCCCAGCTTCCAGGACATGGTATTACTTCCAGACTAGATTCTTACTTCTTTCTTCATATTGAATAATGCCATTAAGAATATGTTTATCTGAGTTTGATACTTAAGGTATTAGCATTAATCTCTAAGCTTTGTCCTGGATATCTGCTTCTGGGAAAAAAATCTTGGTTAGATCACTGATATTATCAAGAAATTCAGTCCTTAGAAATCTCCAAAAGGTCAATGAAACAATAAAAATAAATCAATTTTCCCCTATTCATCAGAATCCTCTAATGCTGTTGAAGTGCCTGAGGTCTCCAGTAGTCTTTTAGTCTCTGAAACTGCTAAAATAAAGACACCTTTCCCACATTTTCCTTTTCTGCCTTTCACAAATGACGGTTCTTTTAACCTCCTTCTCCCCTCTTTGTTTGCTTAGAGGATCAAAGCTTTTTTATTTATTTCTTTTTCCTCCCAAACAGTTTCTGGAATGTTAAAAAATACCACCAGTATACGGAGTTTACATTACAAACAAGTTAAAATTCCCAGTCTTTCAGAGCTTTTCTCCTAGGATACCAAGGAAAGAAAGTTCAGCTAAACTGCACAATTAATTGTGAATCACTTCTGAGTGAAGAAGAAAAGGTTGCTTTAAGCAGAGCTATTCTCTTCTTGGAGATTCAAAGTCCACTTCAGAAAGCAAAATTATTATTCTCTGAAAGTTATCTGATTTTATTTGTATTCCTGGAGCTACTCCATTAGATCATCTTAGCCTTTTCACTCGCAAAATCATCTTGATGAATCAACTGTGGGATTGGCCACATATAAATGTATCCTTATTGACTGCCACATTGATAATGCAATGGATGAAAAAGACATGGGTTGTATGTTGCTTTTCCTGGAACAGCAGCCAGGTTTGTTCTGCTTTCAAGACCCTGAAGCATGTAATTTATTTATTGGTTATGAAGAAAATGCTCTTTTTACAAAATGTATTTTGCAATAATGGTAAGATAAAGAAACATGTGCTGTATAGTTTAAGAATATTTGGCTAAAACAGACTTCAGTATTGGTCTGCCATCCCCACACAATTGCTCTCCTTTTTCTCAACTTTGGAGGGCAAACACTGGCCTGGTAACCCAGCTTGGTGCATTGGTTGATGTAGGATGGGCTCACACCTGCCTGAGAAAATGCACTATTCTCTTGATCTCACTGTCTGTCACTACCAGGGCTCTTCTAAAGCCATGATGGCTGCAAGGAAGAAAGTGAGCAAGCACGATTAAGAGATCCCAAGGGAATACACTGAAACAGTTGCATGGAGTTTTGACAAGTGTACTGTAGTGTGTTCTTAGAGTCTTTGGGAAAAAATCTAAGAAGATTCCTAGAAACTCTGCAAATTTTCTAGTAAAATGTCATTTTGTGGAAATGTATTTCATAATAAGGAAAACAAGATCTTTATTATTGTCTATGCAAATAACATATTTTAATGTTTAGTGAGCATTGTAAGGTATCCTTTTCACACAATTTAATCCAATATTGCTATGTTGATGTCCCATGTGGGTGCTTTCTTTCCCCTGCTTTTTGCAAGGCAGAGTTAGAGACTGGTAGAATACATTTGTTATAAGGTGAAATCAAGATATTTAATTTGTTGTATACAGAAACACCCAGAAATTTTGCAATTGAACCAAATAAGTTGTCAGTTGGCACCTCATGAAGCTATACCTCTGACTGCTGAAGGTAAGTAAAAATGCCATTAAAAATCTGTGATAAAAAGTGAAGAACTCTATAGCCATATTCTCAACAAGTGACACTCAACAATCAAATACATACATAATCTCACCAAAAATTATAACGAGGCGTTTTGAAAATCCACTTATTATGGCAAAACCTATTGTATTTTTGCATACAAATATCAATTTTTAAATTATCATACAGATAACGATACTTTTTGACATTTCTTAACCATGTGAACTTATCCAAACAAACTCTTTAAACACCTTAGAACTGAACCCTACATGTCTTACTCCACAATATTTTTTTTTTTTTTTTTTTGCCTCCATCCTTTAGATTATTTATCTGTTTTCTCTAGTCATGAAAATACACAGAAATAAGAGGGGAAAAAAGTGATCATTCTATGACTTCTGAAAACATCTCCAAATTTTGCTTCTTGATTTTTGTCAGATCTCTGGCTATGTGCTTCTAACAGCAGGTCAGCCAATTTCTGCTAAGTATCACAAATGTAATATTTTCAAGCACTAACAGAACAATGTCTTCTCACGATTTCCTGATGCTTTCTTCACTGGATGATACAATTACTCTGAATGAAATTAACAATATAATATATAATGACCATAAAGCAATACAGATATTGCTAGGCAGTAAGTACTGGATCAAAAAATACCTCAGAAAAAAAAAATCTCTACAAAACATATGAGAAGAAATGTTCACTTAAATACAGCTGCAAGTGTCCCATCATGGAGGCACAGCACATACAAGCTGGAGACAGTGTGGGATCTAAGGAGACTCAATCACACATACATTATGGAAAACAGACAACCATCCTGATGCAGTGAGCTGTGCAGTAAACTGGTCAAGGTCAACAAGGTCAGGAATGGTCTAGGAGCCTCTCAGAGAACACATTAGCTTCCTATAGGGCTCCACTTCTCACCTGGGAGAAGGAGTGTATTTAGTCTGAGTTCCCACAGCAGAGAACCAGGGTTGTCTGACAATTTCTGCACCATTTCAGCCCTGCTGCTACATGTCTGTGGAGCAGGGAGCTACACCACTGATGGAACAATATTAGGGAATTTTTAGGGATTAAAATATTTAGAAATACGTTTAGGGATAAATTTTAGGCATTTAGGTATGAAACTATTTTTAAGATTTCCAAACCATTTTCAAATGGTCTCCCACCCTGTAGTTCATAGGTTGATGTAATGGTCATTGGTTTGATCACACAGTACTCAATGACTGTTGCAAGCCACTAAATGTCCCTCGGTGTTACATTTGGCATGTAACCCTAGTTTTGCTGGAAGAGATTTAGAGTCTTTTGACACAGACAGACAGCTCCTTGTTGCCCACTTATCTCAGCCAGCCTCTCTGCAGGGCTCATTCCAGAGAGGAATCCCACTACTGCTAAATCTCAGACTCAGTGAATTGCCTGCAGCATCCTCCTTTGCAGACCGCAAGGCAATATCTCAGCCTAACAACATGTGCAATGCCACCACAAACCAGAGGCTGAGGCTTTGCAGTTATGTAGTTGTGTAAACTACTCCAGATGCAGCATTTAGGCAATATAAAAATTGTCCCTCATTTGAGAGTGGACTTGTTAGTGGAGTTTTTGAGGGGAAGGGAAGTTAATGTGTAAGTTTTACTGTATTTCTCAGCTGAGCGTGCTGTCAGTCACTACATTTTCTTTACACTGCACATTTTCTTTTCTCTCTGTTTTTCACCAGCATGCCATCCTCTAGACAAAGATTTTTCACAGTTTTCAGGTTCCCTTCAGTTCTTTCCTCCTGGCAAGCTCAGGCCCTGCCTCCTCCTCTGGTGGGTGGTGACTTCCTTGTACCACCCACCCTCTCTGCTCCTCTTTTCTTCTTTTTTGGCAATCTTTGCTTCCAGCCTTTGTCTACGCTTTTTCTCTGATGTCATGTCAGTCCTAATCCTTTCATTCCCACTCCTCTTCCAGCCCTCCCCTATTTTATTCTTCCCTTTGTCCTCCTCTCAAGCACTCCTCATTTTCTCAAGAGGAGTTCTGTTTCTTCTCACCTGCATACTTGACCTCCTGTTCTCAGCACCCCTCCTGTAAGGTACCCTGTTCCTTAAGGGGTACTCCAAGCTAACATATTCTTCCTTTTTCCCATGAGGAACTAATTATCTCACTAATTCTCTTAATAGAGTTCTGACCTATGAATCTGCTGACTTTGTGGTCACTCACTTAGCTTCTGACTTAATTCTCCTGTGTGTGCACTTGCTTGATTTTCCTTTGGAATCTGACAATGTCTCCATTGACTTCACCAACTTTGTCTGCCCTACAATCTCTTCTTCCCACAACTGAGTTATCATTTAATTTAGTTTTCTTCCAGGTTGAATACTTATTTGAATATCTTTACTGATCCTTTTTCCTTTTCTAACAAACTCTTTTCTTCTCTTCTCCTTATTTTTCCCATTTTGTCACATACAGAGGTATTTTTTCTCAAACTTTTTTTTCCACAATTTTTTTTTTACTCTTCTAATGGAGAATTTCAAAGTTTCAGGCTATCCACCAAGAGTCTTCTCCAAGTTCCCATTTCATCCATGAAAAGTTTATCAACCATTCCCTCTGTACACACCTTGCTTGATGCATATTTGATATAGTTTATATACTTGGTGATCATGCTGTATCCCTTTGGATGTACTGGGAAAGTGACTTTCAAGGTCAGGGTCATCAGTACTGTGGCTTGCCAGACTTTAAGGCACTATGAAGGAAGGCTGCCTCAGTAATTTGGGTTAAGACTGCTTTTGCATGTGGATAAGTTGGGTCTTAGAAGGTTTGAAAAACTGCTACTCTGCTCCTTAGGTTTTTGGGAAAACCTCTTGATTTACATGAGGAGCTCAAATACAAGCAGTACAATTCCTGACTACATAAATGATCCCATAATCTCAGCATAGCTATGAAAAAAGCATGATAATAGTTGCAACAACACCATTTTATATTACAGAGGATGAATATGAGATGAAAACAATATCGGTCTATAGCCTATTTTTTGGGGGGTGTAATTTGCTGTTGCAGTAGTAAATCCTCTTTTTTTTTTTTTTTTTTTTTTTTTCCCCCACAGCAATTTAAGCCCCATGAAAATTTTCTGCATTACTTTGAAAAGGCAGCTGGAAACAAGACTGTATATTTCTTGCAGTATTTTTTAAAATCTGCACATCCCTGAAACAAAATGTCTGAAAACCTCATAAGACAATAGATAAGCCAGGCAATAGGTTTCGATGGCACGGTGGATTCTGGGCTTACCTGAAGAAAGAGGCAATTGCACTAATATGCAATAGTTAAAACACTTCTAACAATGAACTGTGGTTTTGTCTCAGTGGAAATACCTGACAATTGCACTGAGGCTGCTCCCAGGCATCATTGTGCCTAGGAGGAATCCTTATTTTTTTGTGATTTTATTCCTATTACTAAATTAAGCTCAGGAATTTCAACCAATCTGTATTTTCATAAAATGAAAGGTGTCCCAGATTTTTCTGCCAGTTTAGGGCTAGATTATCACAGTGAAAGTTGTCTTGCTAAGTTCATAGCAAGAAACACTCACAGGCAGAGATTTGGGAGTATGGTACCAGCTGAAGGATACTACACTCCTTTCCTGATAGCTTTGGATCCCAGGTCCACCACGGTTGTCCTCTGGACATTCAGCACCGGCTTGAGGGGCAGGGTGGCTGATTATGCCTTTGGTCATCCCTTCTCTTTGGCTGAGGATACCCCTCCCTTGCAAATGCAAACCACTCAGAGTTTAAAACACAGCCTTATTCTCCCCACTAGCAGAGAGCAAGAGGACAATCTTCTTTTTAACTCTCTGACCTGGACTAAGTTGTTGAGTAACCTTTAAACCAGCTCTCAGTTTTATATGAATAGGCAGAAAACCCCCACAACAGTCAATATTACATGACCTTATGTAGCTTACTGTAGTTATACACATTCCCACACAAACAGTAATGCTGTCTGATCCTGGAGCGTGTCAACCTTGGTGTTGTTCTGTGGCATTCTGAGGGTGATTTTATCAATAACCAAAGTTCATACTAGCTGATTAATAACCATAGTACAACAAATCGAAGCAAACAAAGTGCAGAAAACCCAATAAACATTTTATAGGGCTTTGGAAACAGCTTTCAAAAACTGATGAGAGAAAGAAGCCCCTTCAGCAGGATGCTGTTGGCAAGTTTAACAGCCTCACAGACAGGATCTCACACCCTGTGAAAACTTTAGGGTGGATTCTCAAATTGCACTGCTGAACCAGACTCTTGGTGGTGCACACTTCATGTGACCCTACTGAATTCTTGTAGACAGATATAGAATGTAACCCAGCAGATTTAAAGGTAAAATTGCAGTTTGACTCACGCGTAAGCAATGTTAGACCCAGATCATTTATGTCTGATAGGATTCTATATGGGACTCTGTGAGCTACAGCATAATTAATGTTCTGTGGAACACTCCCATGGGCAAGTTGTGTTCACACAAAACATCCAAACAGCTCTTTCTTTAAATGCCAGTACATCTCCCTACACTGTCTTAATTTCCAAATTCAGCTCCACTTATGTAACACAGACCACTGAACTGAATGATAGCATTGTTTTGCAATGTTTTTCTTTTATTTTGGCTTTCCAGTCTGATTTAGTACTTTGCTTTGTCACATTTATTTAACTATAAAAACATTATATGAATTCAGGAAGATACTTTACCCTTGCATCTTGCTTTAGATCCACTCTTTCAGTGATAAAATTAGAATCTTACTCCTAGACAAGGTGTCAACATTTGCCTAAAAAAAAAATCTTTATTCCCTTATTTGTGGAAGCTTATAAGTAGGTCATCAGCACAAGTAACCCAGGCAAACATCAACAGTGATTAGAAAAGAATCTTGGCTTCAGGATGAAAGTCTAGTATTAGTGTACTGGGTACCAATGCCATTTTCCTTGTTTTTAGGTTACAGAGAACTAAAACAATTGGTGGATGTTCTATTTTGAAGTGTGTTTTGTTTTATGTTTTGTATATAATGCAGACTCTAGAAATATTGAGGGTAGCAGTGGACAGCATCATTCTTAAAAAAAACCCCAAAACCAAACCCACGCAAATAACCCCCCCCCCACAAACCACCAAGATAAAAGCCACAGAAATTAAAGGATGAAATATTGTGGAAGAGCACAAATTAATTTGCATTGCTCTTCAAATAATTAGTTCATTAAGAAGGATTTTCATGAATTGTTACTGATTTCACTCAAAGGACGAACATCACAAAAGTACAATTTTTCTATTACCTTAATTGTGAATAAAAGTAGCTTAATGGGCAATTTCCCCCAACATAGCCTAAATTGTGAATAAAAGTAGCTAAAGACACAATTTTTCCCAATATAACTGGGGAATTGCATTTTGTTGTAATACATTTATCAACATAAGTAACAGCAGAAGAAGTCATCATGATTTAGGTGTGTTTGAAGAAAATGAAAAAAGTAATTTTCCTAATATATATATTGGATCAGGTGGGTTGTGTGCTTTTCAAATTGTTTTCATGCATATTTAATCAATGTGAGACATATACTTATGCAAGCTGAAATAGGTACCAGTCTGTGTCCCAGGCTGTTCTGTTTCAGTCTTCCAACTGAGATTTTTTTAAAAGCTGATTTAATTAATTTCAAAAAAAAACCCCAAAACAAAACAAAACAAAAAACTAAAATAATCTTCAGCAGGTGGCATAAACTGAGGAAAAGCCAAGGAACTCACAAACTACCAGCAAATCCTTAGTTCAGTTCAGTGCAGTATTGGTGTGATGCCTAGTTTTTCAAGAATTGCTGGGGTTTTAACAAGATTGCTGAAATACAGGGATGTATAGATAAAATGATCCATTGAAACACTGAAACACTATGATAGCCTGGGGGATAAAGCCCCCCAAATTCAACACACCACCCAAATCCTACCCACCTGCTGGCACAGAGATACACTTTCTCACACCCACATGTGTAGCTTGGCAGATACGTGTGCCTGGCACACACAGGGATGGAAGGTATGTACCCACACACCTCTAGGTCTACAGAGGGTTAGATAAACACTGTCTAGGAATAGAAAGTCGTTTCTGTGAATCTGTGCATATAAAACATCCATACGCATCCAAGCAAACACATAAGCACGATATGCACACCTACACACCCAAAGACACAGGGACATAGGCAAGACATATCCACAGCCACAGACATATACTTACACAGCTGGCTGCATACTCACATGGACAGACAGATATACGGGCATGTACATGAAGGAGAGTTTACATTGGCTCTATCATCCCTGCTAATTTCTCCTTCCGTTTTGAAGCATTCTGATTTTAGGATCCTGGAGTGAGCCAGGTCCCTGCAGTGGAGATATTCCCGGAGGAGCAAAGCACTTTCAATTTTTTTAACGTTTCCCCACTTCTATCCCCCTTTCTGCCAGCAGCAGATCCAGAGAGATGAGCTGGGCACTCAGCACGGCTCTCCCAGCTGCTGGCTTGGCACCTTCCACTCCAGCTTAAGAAGGGTATAGGATGGCAAGCTTAAGATCTCATCACTTCACCCCCAAAGCCTGCGGGAGCAGGAACCTCTGAGCAACATCTGGACACAGATCCTTTCTGCACACCCCCCTCTTGCCCCGCGCCCCTCCAGCTGCGGACTACAAGGATCCCCCTGGACCCTACCCGTCCTCTGCAGGTGTGAAAGCCCTTGCCCCGCTCCCCCCTTCCCGGTTTCTCCTGGCCCCCAAATCCCGTCAGTGAACCTCTTCGCAATCCACCAGTCTAAACTTTTTCCCAGCTGCCCAACCCGCAACCCCGCGGGCAGCGGCTGCGTCTAGTCCGGAGGGCAGGATGGGGCGGGGATGGGTTGCAGGGACTCGGGATGCAGGGATCAAGGCTGCAGGGTGTGGGATGGAAGGACTGGTATGAAAGGAGTGGGATGCGGGATACGCGGATGTGAGGACCGGGATGCGCGAATCTAAGACGCAGGATGCAGAGACGGGGATGTGGGATGCAGGGACCAGGACTCGGGACATCGGTGCCCAGCTCCTTACCGTGCAATGAGAGTAGGTCCTGGCGAGGGTCTCCAGGTGCTTCCAGGCATCGCGGGCCTCCCGATGTGCTCGTTAAACATCCATCGGGGAGTCTCGCCCCCCAAACTTGTGTGAGCTGCTTCCTCTGGGAACAATCACCCTTTCCCCCCCCCACCTTGGATCGGATCCCGATGGAAACTCATTAAGGCCTCCTAAGCGGTCAGAGGTAAGGCTGTGAGGGAAGGAGAAGAGGAGGGCAACGGGACAGAGAGGTTGAGATCATCAAGCGATGATCCCCTTCCTCTCCCCTCTGCTCTGGAGCGCCCGCGTCGCGTTCCTCTGACCAACTTTGGCTCTGCTTGGCAAGGCAGCGCCTGGGACCGTCGCTGTGAATTGGGGTCCCTTTTCGCAGCCTGGCATCTTTCTAGATTTCCTCTCCTTTCCGGGCAAAGGGGATTGGTGCAAAGCTTTAAATTAGGAGGCGACCTAGAGTTGCAAAGACAGGGAGTGGGAGCTGGCTGGCGTTCGCAGACCGCCTCCCTCGGCACTAGGCTGCGCGGAGGGGCCGGCTGCGCCTTATCCCTACCATTTATTCATTGACTGCGTTCCCAGTTCTCACTCTGGATCTGGCTATCGCTCCTGGCACGGCCGAGAGCGGGGCTGTGGCAGGAGCCCTCAGAGGGAGGAGAGCCCCATGCTGCGGGGCTCCCCGCGGCTGTTTAACTGCGCCGGCAGCGCGGGCAGGAGCGCAGCCCGGTCCCGGGGGGAGGACACGGGTGTGTGTGTGCGGGGGGACGGGACACGGGGACGCTGCTGTCGCCTGGCAACCCTGCATCCCTGCCCCGAGCATCCCTCCCCCAGCGCCCTGATTGGACGGGGCCGCGGAGGAGGGGGGGACACACGCCCCAGAGAGGATGCTGCGCCCCGGCACTGCGACTTGTCGCATCCTCAAAAAGCCAGGAGCGGGCAGGGGGAACACAGAGCAGCCGGGAGAGCCCAAGCAGTTCAGGGCATTGTATCGCAGTCCTCCTGCTGTTTCCCTTCCAGCTGACTTGATCAATTTGTTTCTGCTTTATATCTCCTAGTAAAAGAATGTATCTGTGTGTGTATGTATGTATGTGTGGATGGACAGATGGATAGATAGATAGATAGAAAGAAAATATACAAATATATGCATATAAATATATATCTATAAATATTTATTTGTATAGATAGATAGATGTATATATATTACCTACAGTCTTTATATTATCGCTCTATATTCTAACTCTCCTGTAAGGGAAGAAAGAAGGAAGATAGTTACTGAGAAATTATCACTCTACAGTGAAGAAATGTTGGATGCAAAAGGAAAAAGAAAGCTACTTTTTGGGTTATGTATGTTTGAAAACCAAAGGTTTACATTACCTAGAGTGTTAAGAGAAGGTCGTGGTCCTAAAGAGAGAATTAAACATGGTGAGGTGAGTGAGGGTGAGGTGAGTGAGATATAACAGTCAGTGAGAATGGATTCATTGAATTCAGAGGGGGTGAGTTTCAGCTGTGCTGCGTGGGGCACTGCTGGTACTGTATGTGGCTTCATTGCTCATCTTCTGCTATGGGGGGACAGTGAGCAGCTGCTTCCTGCTGGTTGAGTGTAGTAGGGAGAGAGTGTGTGTAAATCCCAATACCTCCCTTTCCATCACAGCTCCAGCTGGGACACTGAATTTCTCACTCTTCAGCAGGGAGAAAGCCTTTGTCCACTTCTCCCTGAATGCTTCCCCTCACATTTGGACTTGACCCCAGGAAACTCCCCATCAGTGCTCCAGTAAAGTAAGGAAAGAGACACTGCAGTCAGGAGCTGCAATCCAGCAGCTCACATGGGGCCACTATTGTTTCAGCAGGAGTGGATCTGGTAGGGAATTAAGCCAAAGTAAAAGGAAATAAAATAATCTGTTTCTGCTTTGTTATATTTTATGTAAAGTTATTTAACATCTGTTTACTTTTGTGATCTACCCCCTACATTTGAGCTACTTGGCTAATTGTGTGAGTGTTTTCTTTCTTGGAAGCCAAGGATGTTTGCTAAGATGTGCATGTTAAACTGTTTCATTAAGGACTGATGTTAAGCAGGGAGCAAAATGAAAGAGACCAGTTTCTCTCAGGTTTAACCTTACTGTAAATTGGATTAAAATGTACATGGGACATTGCATTAAACATCAGGGTAAAAATGAATGAATAGGAAATCAGTCCCATGTATTTCAAATCATAGCACAATTTGACAGATAGGTTTGGATTGCAATTTTTTTCTCAGTCTTGCAGGCTGATTGCCAGGAAAGACTAGTGGAAAGAAGGATCTTATTCTGCATTGCTTTGTACATAGC
Source organism: Acropternis orthonyx (assembly GCA_035583155.1). Classification (NCBI taxonomy): domain Eukaryota; kingdom Metazoa; phylum Chordata; class Aves; order Passeriformes; family Rhinocryptidae; genus Acropternis; species Acropternis orthonyx. The sequence continues at coordinate 6,848,542 of JAWWEU010000040.1, forward strand.
AATCATAGCTCAAAGTGAGTATGAAAGTAACTTTTTCATTGGGTAGGTGATAAAACCCACTGTGTATGAAATTGGCCACCACAGGCAGCAAGTGGAATTTGTCTGAGATGTATTGTATGATTTGCAGGAGGTCATTTAGAGGCAAAGAGGTGACCCGGTCACTCATGTCTTTGCTTCAAGAAGCATCCTTGGTACTGATGTTTCACTCTTTTTCCATGCCTGCTGCAGTGCAATGTCTGATAACGCTTCTACTACTTGCATTTACACCTGATTGGTGGCTACTCAGAAGCAGGAAAATAAACTTGAACAAGCTGTAGGCAAACTAGCTGTAGGCAAAGTCATGAGGATTTCCTTCCCACTTTCTGCCAGGGCAGAAGATGCAGTCAAGTACTGAGCATGATGTTGAGACTTACAGGTACACACAGTGTTACAATGCAGGACAACCCAAAGATCTCAATGAAGCCTTGTGCTAAGCTGCGTTTGGGTGCTACTAGGGAAATCATTCACTTGAGGCTAAATTGAGCACCTCACGCTGCATTTGGTTGTAGATATACCCACAGTTAGACACAGCAATCAGGCTGTGTGAGTTCTGCCAGGGGACAGCTTGGAGCAAATAATCAACAGCCCTCAATGTCTTTGACCTAGATCCAAAGAAGGAGTCTTAATATGAAAAATATTTCTTTATTTTCTGCCTGTGACACAAAGATGGTAAAGCAGCATTAAATGTTTCTGAAATAGAAATATTTTGCCTTTGTGAATTATCTATTAGCTAAACAATAGTTATAGCTAGTTAAAAATTGATTCCTTTCAAATTGAGTTCCCACATAACACCAAAGTGAGTTGGTAGAAAGCTTTGATGAGCCAAAGAATTTGTTTTTATAAAAATCATGAATGTGATTAATTAAGAGGCTTACCACTACAAATAAACAGATGTGTATATTTTCCTTACACAGAATTTTAGCATGAGCTTCAAGACTATACATGGGAACTTTCCAATCTTACATTTGATGTCAAGATACTGTTCCAGCAAAACACTTTGTAGGGTTCCCTAACTTGCTCTAAGCAGCTGTTTTGGGACACACTCATTTGCTGATTAAAACCTAAAGCAATGCTTTAGAAAAATTGCAAATGTGCATGTACAGCCACCGTGAGTGATCTATGGATTGGGCCCAGCTACCTGAATAATTCATGAGACTTATGGTCTTTCCTCCTTTCCTGAGGACCTTATAGAAACGGACAGGAATAGGGCCATGGATCAATGAGTTTTTTCTACCAAATTGCTCCCTGCCACCTGATTTCCAGCAACTCTGCAGCTGCTTCCTCTGTGAGTGGGCATGATCCCATTCTGCAAGAGTTTCCCTGAGCTACCAGTTGTGGTCATCACCCCAGGAGCAATCCTGGCATACCTCACCTGGAGAGGTTATCATGTTCTTCTTGGAGTCTGCCAATCTCAGGGTGCAAAACACCAGTTGGATGGAACCGGGCTGATTTCCCATTTTTGGGTAGTCACAGGGATCTAGATGTGTCTCCATAACACTATGGACATGTCAGTCTCTGTCTTTGGAGACACAAAAGCAAAAAGTTCATAGTGGCTGATGCAGAGATCTACAAAACCCCACACTATCTGGCTCATCCCTACCTGCCAATTGTAAGTGACACTGACACACTTCAAAGGAACAGACGAGTGGCACACAGCTTTTAGAGGAGCATGTTAATTCCTAGGGAATCTTGAAGATTCACAGTTATGGAGAATGTAAGAGGTCATACTCAAGGACCTCAGGGACTGCTATGGAAAACTGTGCATTGTTGTGGTGGGTTGGCCCTGGCTGGACACCAGGTGCCCATCAAAGCCCCTGTACTACTTCCCTCATCAGCTGGGCAGGGGAAAGTGTAACAAAAATACACACTTTCTTTTCTCTTAACAGCACTGATGGCTGATTAACTTCATCATGAAGCTCATAATCCAAATGGAATGTCTTCTTATTGTTAAGTGGTTTTGAAGAGATTTTAGGTCAATACACAAAGTGCAAAAAGTCCCCATGTATACTACTACTAACAGTGTTGATCCCCTTATGACTGAGTCATGTGGCACCCCTTGGACCTTCAGTGACATTGTTACTTCCTGTCAGATGTCCTGTGATGGGTTTTTCAGCTGACTGAAGGGATACTGGCCTAGAACCAACATTAAGAATATGTCATGACACACTCAGGCTGTTTTTGGGGCATTCTGAGCCTTTCTCATCCACAAGGACACTGGCAACCCTGACTACAAGGCTCAACACAGCAAAAACTTGGGCTGTATGTAGTAGGGTCTGGCACATGGAAGAAAGACTGCATGTCACACTGCCTGTGCACATGCAACAGCATCCTTCCTTCTGCCTCCACCTCCCATGATCATCAGTGTCTCTACCAGCCTCTTCTACTCAGCTTCCCTTCGTCCAGCTTTCCAGTTTCCTTCAGTTTCCCTTGGTCTTTTTCACTGTCTTCCTTTTTAGACAGCTGGCTGCCTGCTTGTGCCTGTCGGCCATGTCTCCAGTTAACCCCAAGGTCTCCTTGCCTCGTCTCAGCAAAGAAACCTCTTTCCATGGAAAAAAACCCAGCAGCTGTTGTTCATCTTCATCAGCTACAACAGGCGAAAAGGTCTGACTTCACTGTGGGAACAAGCTGCCCTCTTTCCACCTCTGCTTCCTTCTCAGAGTTCAGGTTTCCCAACATACTGCTGGGGACACACATGACATCCAGATGTTGTCTAAATGTGGCTCCTTCATAAAAATACATGAGCAGCAAGGATCCCTCCAGGTCCCTGAAAGATATACAAGTATATACACACTCCACTTGCCCTCTTCCAGCCTTCCCTAGCCAAAATCCTACTGCAGTTTGTGCAGGTGCAGGGATGAGCATAACAGAGGCTCTGCCTGATGTATGTCTGATACATGCAGGACTCCTTAAATCACCTCCAGTTTCCATTGCTCACAACTCTGGCTCCAAGATCCACCTTGGACCTTGGTCTGCATCTTCTCACTCCATCCTTCCTAAGTCTCTGATATAGGAGATGATATTTTTCTTCTGAGAGACCCTAGCCTTTCCCAGGAGGTGCAGGGGTCTTCCTCATAGGGGGCAGGACATGGCGCATTCCAGTCTCTCCCATATTTAAATTAATAAGAGCAGCTCTACATAATCCTGGCTGTTATATCCTTTTTCTTACCATGTGCATAATTGGGTACCAGATACCAGAATCACCTACACAATTTGCTTTTGACTTTAGCCACCTTTACATTTCTGTGCATTATTGTTCTCTTTATTAGTGTATGAGCTGCCAGTGGTCTGGCTTCTTCAAACTACTCCTCCCTCCCCCTTAAATCCCCTAACAACATTTCTTCTCTTCTGAAACACTTTCCCTTCCCCCATCACTCTTCTCTGTAGGAATTACTGCATTTACATATTTTGTTTAAGGTGCTTAGGAATTATTGACAAGTTTGTCTTGCCCCTTGGGGGTTGATGCAACACAATCAAGCTGTGAACCACTTAAAGCATTGACTGGCTCATAGAAGGGATTGCTTGTGACTCTGAATTAGGGCACGGGCCAAGAAATGTAGCACAGTGCTGTCAGGGGCTGTGGCACATAGATCTATTTCCTTTATAATCCTATCATATCTATGACCTACCACATACGGAGCAACATAAAAGACCTACATTTTCCCATTAGTTCAAGATACGAGCTTCCAGTGAAATAAATTTACTCACAGCCTCTATACCACTGCTTTGCAAGCCTAAAACCCCTATTTTTATTATGTCAGTGAGTGTATTTCAGAAATCTTTCACACTGGGAATCCATCTGGATAGACTACTTTCTAAATGTCCTGCTGAGATTCTGCTTTGCCACTAGTTAAAAATGAATAGATAAATTTATAAACAGGAAGTTTATTGTATTTGTCTTCTGAAATATACTCTAGATTTTATCTTGGCTTGGATTTTTTTTGGTGGTGTTTTGGTTTTTGTTGTTGTTCTCTTTTTCCTAATCATTTAATTTTACTAGGACCCCTGGAAGGAACAGTGAGTCCAGAATTAGAAAGCTGAAATAAAAGGAACGAAGTTCTTGGAAATGAGGCTGGAACAAAAAAGCAAGAAGCCTATATCAGTCACAAGCTAAGGATTTTGACTTTCCCTTAACAAAGACAGACCATTTTCCAAAGAGGAAGACATACCTGTGCTAGGAAAACTGCTACTAGCACAAAATATAACTGAGCAGATGGTGACAAAAATAGCACTTGGGCTGTTTAAAAGCCTTTTATTGAATACTTCCCCCCCACCCCACCCCCCAAAAGCTGTTGTGCTCTCTAATTTAGGAAAAGCCAGGAAATACAGGTGAATTGAGAGAGATGTGTGTTTTCCTTCAGCTTGTTCTATTTAAATTGCACACCAGTAGATGTGGTTAAAGAAAATAACTTGAAGTTTCAAAGCAGTGAGAACGAACATTGATAGTGGAATCTTAATTCAGCTCCCTTGTGCATGTGGATACTGTCTTTAATTGGTTTAACACTGTCTTTTTTCCACGTTCAGAAAATTCTGACACATTCAGCACCATAAAGAAATAGGGCTTTGTCAATAATTTTTCTGCACTGTTCAGTGACTGCCTTGTACCTTGGGTACTGTGCACTCGTTTTACCCTGCATTACAGTGGTAATGGTCCATTTCTTTTCAGGAAAACATTGAAGTGTTTTGCAAATTTGTATCTGTCTTTTACAGGGTATTTGCCAAATATACATTGTTTTCAAACTTTGTAAGGACATACCACTGTGGGTCTTTCTCCCTGCTTCCCAAATGAGGGAGGCTGAGATCCTCTGTGGACATTTGGTAGAGATGAAGGACTTTGCTCAGCCTTCCTTATTGGAGGGGCCTGCCATTGTTAGCTCTTATGTAGCCATAAGGCTCATGATGTGCATCAGTACTGGATCATCTGACTGTGGAAACACAACAGCAATTCCATTTACACATCCTATTTTTCCATGCAAAGTCTTAATGAAGAGAAAAATGTCTTAATTTTCCAAGTAATGAAAGGCAACCAACATCAAACACTCTCACTGTAGTATGTTCTTATGTCTCTGGGCTTCACTTCTAAAAGGTCTGTATTCTGGTCTACTGTGAATAAAGGCTTTTGGAAAAGAAAAAGAAAAAGAAAAAGACAAAAAAGAATGGGTCTCCAAAATAGAGATCCTAGATGGACTATGCCCTGTTATGTTTCTTATGCTATGGAAGAGGCATCTTATGTGGTGACAGATCCTGGCCTGGGAACAGAAATAGTTTCTTAAGAATAGTGTTCTGTGATCACACCAAATGTCCATTCAGGACAGTATTTTCTGTCTAATCCTGGACAGTAACATATGCTTAGAAAAACTTGGAGACTGGACAAAGTAGAACATTTTTCTCTTGACATACCACTTATGGCTTCCAGGAACCTGTGCTTTAGGGACTTTAATCTTCTTTTGATCCCATTATTCTGTTTGCCTTTACAAAACCCTGCTATGAGGATTTCCCTCACCAAAATAGGCAGTGTGTGAAAAGCACTTCCATTTCTTTTCATTTTAAGCCTGCCTCAGCAAGAACTCTGATCTACTGTATTCTGGGAAACCACAAATACTTTTTCCTTCCTCATCCTCTTCACATTATTCATGGCTTTAGACATTTGTCTGATTCATCCCCTGCATAAAAGATGAAAAATTCTAGGCCATTCAGTCTTCCTTTCTCATTATTTGCTTCTGAACACATTTTTGCCCTTCTCTATTCTTTTTTTAACTTCACAGTCCCCTTTTTCTGAGATCGGCACAGCACCATGACCTCTCAAGGTGTGGGAGAAATACCTATTATAACAGTCTCATCGTAATGATGATATTGCTTGTAATTTTTGATTCTTTTGCTCTTCCTTCCTAAAAGATTCTAACATTTTCTTTGTCATTTTGACAGCTGAGCTAGCATTTTCAGAGAAACTATCATAATGAGTAATAGTTAATTTAGAGTCCATTGTATCATACACAGAGCTCGCATTGCTTTTTATCTCATCTGCAGTTTTTCACATTCCTCAACAGTGACTTTAATCTGCTATTTTATTGTCCAGTCAGTCGATATTGTGAGATCTTTTTGTGCCTAGTAGCTGCTAGTTTGGCTTTTTACTACTCTGGATATCTGTCTGTATAAGTAACAGTCTCATATCTCATTAGTCAATAATTCCCCAGTCTTTCCAGACTATGCTAATCAATATCAGTCCCAGAATAGACATTTGGGGAACACACTGGGGAGGGGGTGGGTGGGGGGTTGGAGGGCCTTCCTTCACAATGAAAACTGAATGTGAATCTCTACCCTTTGCTTCCTCATTTTCAGGCACCTTCTATGTACTCATGTCTTTGCTAAGTTTCCTTGAGACTCTTTTACGGGGATATTTGTCAGAAATGTTGCAAGGATCCAAATACAGGTCACCTGTGTCTGTTTGCTTATGGGCTCCAAAATGCTCCTACAGCCACACATAGCACAGCTTTTTCCATTTCAAGAACCTATTCCTAATAGAATTTTCCACATATTAGTTAAGGCCGTTCCTTGCTAGTTTTCTTAGCAATTTTCTGATATGACAGACAGATTTATTCATCTGTTTTAATCCAGATCACCGCACAAAATGTTTTTGAACAGCTGACTTATTCTATTCCTTTGGTAAAAGGGCTAAATTAAGAAACAGATTACAGATAACAGGTAGTAGATCAGCAGTTTAATATCTGAATCCCTTTATCACTTGGGTCTGGAAATCTTTTATTGTTCATTTTATCATTTTATTTTATATATACTTGCTCTTGACAACTAGATTTGAGACAGATCCTCAGACCTGTCACCTGTAAAGAAAGGCTATGGTGAACATAAATGCAAAAAAACCCCATTTGTGTTTTCTGCTACAGCTTTAGCATCTTTCAGTTCTTCTTCTATATCTGGACTATTTATTGACCCTCTAACTCTGGCAGCTTTCTTCTTATGTTGTAAAGGAATAAAATTACTATTAGTAGTTATGCTTTTTTTTTTTTTTTTTGCACATTTCACTTCAAAACTCTTTTCTGTTTAATACATGGCACTGAAGATTTTATAGATAATAAAGCAATTGCCTAAGTCCTATCTCTGAGACCAACAAGCAATTGGCTGCAGAAAAGGGAATAATGTAAATCAGCTATATTGAAGATGAAATTTCCAACTATTTGTGAAGGTATGGATATTTGTGGTCATTTGGATGGCATCCAAAGTGGCTTGTACAAGTTTGAGGCAGATGTGAGGGATCCTAAGTTCAGTTTAGTGAAATCTCAAAATGCACTTCCAGCTACCTCTTCCATCAGTCCAGCAACACAGGTTTACTTCATCAATTCTTACCCAGCTGTCAGTGCCTACTGTAGAAAGTCTTGCAGAGAAGTAAATGAAAAATACTTTGCTGACACTACTCAAAAGAGTGTTCATTCCTTAGACTGGTGATTTCATTTCTGACTCTCTCACCTTTCTGGTCATACTTCTAAACACTAAGAGAGTCAGAGATATCACCCTGGTAGTAAAAAAAAAAAAAAAAAATTTCCCCTTTTCCCTTCTCTCTCTGCTTCATATGTCTTGAATTGCTTTTATGGGACACAAAAAGATGCTGGGAAGTGAAATGCCTAACCTGTTACACCTGAGTGATCAATATATGTCTTTTTTTTGCTCTACAGGAGAAAGATGAAGCTGGCTTAGGTAGTTTAACAGCTTACAACTAACTTGCTTTACTTCAGTCTAGGCAGACCTGAAGAAAACCTGTGCATACAAATGAATAAAAAGGCTCGAGGATATCTGCGGAGAAAATACTTCTGGTTGCAACTCAATGGGTCTTGTTGACATAGTTCAACTAGAGAAAGAGGAAAACTGGCACCAAGTGCTTGCAAAAGGCCCAGTAGATTTATTACAAACACAAATACGTCTATATAACATAAAAACACACACTGCTAAGTACTTGAGACAACCCTATGCTCCAAGGGTGACTGTCAGAATAACTTTGACTTCCTGAACTTCCTAGTCTAGATAAACACCTGCTACTAATGAAGCAGAGGAGACAGGCAAAGGAAAGATTTGATTTGCCATAGATGTTGATCCATGCAGCTGAGACAGAATGTAAGATGTCTGCAAATCAGTTGACACATCAGCTGTGAATTGTGGCACAGAGAATTAGACCTCAAGAGTGTGAAACATCTATGGCATAAATGGGTACAGTTGACTAGCCACTTTTAGATCGCTATATAATCAATGGAGATAAACAACACTTTTTTTACCCTCTTTGTTTTAATTTAAGGTGTGCATTTGATCTTACCCATTTTCAAAAACTCATTTTAGATGTAGGGTATTAGATGACTCACATCCTTAAGCTACCTGTTTCCCTCAGCTAATTGTAAAATGAGTTGCACCCTAGGCATTTGGCCAGATGAATACCTCTGTAAATTCATGTCTACCTCTGAGCCCTAAAAAAAGCCTCAGCAACCCTGTGGTGCCCATCCCTGCAGCTCACACGGTCACAGCATGGCCATGGAACCATTCATCTCCTCTGTAGTGTTACTAACACTGTCACTTACTGAAACTGAGAAGATTAGAAAAGAATAGAGAAAATCCCTACTCCTTTTTTTTGCCTTGGGGCAGCAGAGAATGGCAGGAATGGACACTCCAGGATCACCTGGATTTATAGAGTGGCATCCTAGTCAGTCTCATGTATTTAATCCTTTTGTGCCAGCAAGAAGTTGAAAATTCTGGATGGATTGCAAAAATTTAATTATATATTTGTAAGGCTAATTAAAAATAGGAGGTGCAAAAAAAAAAAAAAAAAGAGAAAAAGTCTTTTTAGGATTCGTGAAATCTTACCTAGTCTAAACATAAAATTTATTTCTGTGACTGAAGGCATTCCTTTAGAAAATGTGAGGAAATAACTTTGAAATAGGAAATAAAAGCTACAGATACCATGGTTTTTATTTTTGATTTTTGTCTTAAAGAAATAGCAACAAATATTTTTGTATACTGTTTTGCTCTGACTGACACATTCATGTTCAAATTTAAATGTTGTTAACAGCCATTCTTTCAGTAAAAACACATTTTTGTGAACAAATTCTGCTTATGTTATTTCTTACAGTGCTAAAACTTTGTCAAATACCTGTGTCAAACACATATCAGTGATACAATGTGATTGGGATAGAGTGGAGGTGACTGCATGGAAAACAAACTTTGTGGCCTTTCACTTGCAGTGTTTCCTAATATGTTTCTCTCAGATATTACTACTGTAAACCTCTGAGATGCTCCTAATAAAAACACAACAAAACCAGCAAAATAAAACTCACTCATCTCAAAAGTAAGTGACTTTCTATTAAATAAGCATTCTTCACTTATTTCTCTGTCCCCAGAATTACACTTGTCTCAAACTTAGAAAAAGTGGGATCCAGCACAACCACATTCTACCCTATATATGTTTGTTTACACATGCTCCTCTGAACAAATCCATCCAGTTTCATAGTTACTGTCCTTTTTTAATGTGGAAGTGAAGTTGGTGCCATGAGAAACATGGTAAAATGGTACAACTTTTTGATAAGGCTTATCCATCATAGACTCTTAGAATGATTTAGATTGAAAAAGCCCTCATTGAGTCCAACATTAACCCAGCGTTGCCAAGTCCACCACTAAACCTGTTCCCAAGTGCCACATCTACACGTTTTTTAAACACCTCCAGGGACAGTAACTCCATCACTGCCCTGGGCAGCCTGCTATTTTAGTATAGAAGACTTCTAAGTATTTAAGTTTTTAAGGCCTCGACTTATTCAAACAAAATTAATTTTGGGTGTTTTGGGGATTTGGGGATGAAATTTGCAAGCAGAAATTAAGGTTTTGAAGATATGAAAATGTTATCTCATGCAAATTCCTCTGGTATTCATAAAATCTCATCTCATTGAACCTCATTTTGGATGTCTCTGGAACCTGCTGCTGCACAGTATGGAGAAAGCCAGCCCCCACCTCTTGGGGAAACCTCACAGGCACTGATGAAATAATTATCTGTTTGCTAAACATTCCCTGCCTTAACTGTGAAGCCTCATCCAAACCTCCTTTGCCTGTGACCTTTCACAAACCTATTTCTCCAGAGCTTTTTACACCGGATGCATGACACAGGGAGCTTGTGCTGTGTTTGCTCTTCACCTGCAAGTCCTTCAGGCAGCGAGACAGCAGCTCCCACACCACTGATAGGTGCAGTGCCTGATTTCCCCTTGGGTCCCTGGGTTGTGAGCTTCAGCTTGAGGACACTGTGCCAATAGGTGGGATTAATCTCATTAAAGACAGATATTAATAATGTAGACATGTTTGTGTGAGCTACTCACTTGAAGCTTGCTTTCTCTATGTCTGCCTAAGGATGAGGTAAAGTGGCCTTTTCCCCTCCACTGCTTCCAAAGGTAGCCTCAGGCAACTGATCAGGTGAAGATGTCTTCCCTGCAGAATTAGGAGAGATGGATCCCATCTCCTGTAACAATGACCTATTCCTCCAAGTGCCTATGTATGGGTCATGCTGTGGGGCTGCTCACATTTGCAGGGTTGCTCATATGTATCAGTGGTTCCTGTGTGGGTGCAACCTGCAGAGGCAGGGAGGCAGGTCTGCCCCGGTTTATAGAAATGGGCTGATTTATGCTGTGTTCAGGATTGCCCAGAGAAGTTGTGGTTGCCCTGTCCCTGGAAGTGTTCATGGCCAGGCTGGATGAAGCTCTGAGCAAGATGTCGAAGGTGTCCCTGCTCATGGCAGAGAGGTTGGAACCAGATTATCTTTAAGGTCCCTTCCAGCCCAAACTGCTCTAGGATTCTGTGTGGTATTTCCAATTTCTTCCATCACCTTCCTTGCTCTGAGCAATGGCACAGAAAGCCTAGACACCCAGTTAGAGTAACTGCTGAAGTTTTAGATGCCACTATAATTTAGTGCTCAAATAGGTGTCTTGGTCCTTGGTGTCCTCCTATGCAGTTACAAGATGAGGAGGCAACTGCAAAGGAACCCACTCTTGGGTTCCATATCTCCATACTGGGAACCCATTATGGAGAATGGATTGAGACTAGTCCTGAGAAGAAGGACTTGGGAGTGTTTGTGGATGCAAAGACAAACATGATTCAACATTATGTGCTTGCAGCCCAGAAGGACAAGTGCATACAGGGCTGCATCAGAAGAAACGTGATCAGAAAGTTGAGGGAGGTGATTCTCCCTCTGTACTCTGTTCTTCTAAGACACCACCTGGAGTCCTGCATCCAGTTTGGGGCCCTCCAATACATGCACCTGTTGGAACAAGTCCAGAGAAAGGCCACTAAATTGATCACAGGGCTGGAATATCTCTGCTATAAAGACAGGCTTAGAGACTTTGAGCTGTTCAGCCTGAAGAAGAGAAGGCTCCAGGGAGACCTTAGAGAACCTTCCACTACCTAAAGTGGCTACAGAAAGGCTGGACATAAGAACATGTAGTGATAGGACAAGGGGGAGTGTCCTTAAAATGAAGGCAGGTAGGCTTAGATTAGATATTAAGAAGAAATTATCTACTATGAGGATGGTGAAGCACTGGTGTAGGTTGCCCAGAGAAGTTGTGGATCCCCCATCCCTAGAGGTGTTCAAGATGAGGTAAGATGGGTCTCTGAGTAACCTGGTCTAGTGTTAGGTGTCCTCTGCCCAGGGGACATGGAAATAGATAATCTTTAGGGCCTCTTCCAACCCAAATCATTCTATGACTTTATGATTTCTTAATCATAAAATGTTTAAGCTTTGCCTCCTGATTTTGGAAAGCCTGAGGCTGGCAGTTTTGTTATACTAATCTTTTGTTAAATTTCCCTAAGCCTTAGCTCTTTTTTTGCCCAAGGTCTCATTTTCATAGAGACTATTCTACAGCAATTAATTTTGTACAAGAATGTATTTAAATTAACACTTTGTCTGGGGTTCATTTACTTGTAGATAAAAGGATATAGAAGAACTGGACTAAATAAAGGGCCTCAGAAACTTGTTTTGGTGCTGGGAGCAAACACTCCTTATATTGTTATGGCAGAAAAGTTTTTTTCTTCTCAGTCTTTTTTCTGTGCAATGTTTTTGTTTGGATTGTGAGATTAGCACAACAAATACTTAAAAAATAAGAGTGCTCTTGAGCTGACACCTCTTTTTTTTTTTTTTTTTTTTTTTTTTTTTTTTTTTTTTTTATTAATGAGCCAGTGAATCCTCAGAAACCCAAGCCTTTCCTTAGTGGTTTTTGAAAACTTAATCCAACTTGTTTCTTCAGTGTTTTAGTGGGAAAGATAAGACTCTCTTTTTTTCCCTGTTTTGCTATTTCTTTTATTGAATAGCTCTATTAAGTCATAAACATAAAATGTGAAATTTACAAGCTGATGCCTTTCAAAACAAATATGTTTTCCCCAGAAAGGAACACAAGCAGTGTATTTTCTCTGCTGTGCAAGTTCACACTGCTAATCAGCCAGATCACTTATAAGAGGCATAGCAGATAGGGAGAAGAACTGTAATTTCTTACTATCTGCATTTTGGTGTAGTGTAGAGAGTCACATTAAAAGGACAACTCTAGTTTGGTATGATCTTATAATATGACCACAATGAAAAGTGTAGATAACAAATACTTTACATAGAATCATAGGATTGTTGAGGTTGGAAAAGACCTTTAAGGTCCCTAAGTTAACCCAGCACTGCCAAGTCTACCACTAAGCCGTGCCCCCACGTGCCACATCTGCACATCTTTTAAATACCTCCAGGGATGGTGACTCCATTACTGCCCTCCAGGGATGGTGACTCCATTACTGCCCTGGGCAGCCGGTTCCATGACAACCTTTGCTATGAAGAAATATTTCATAATATCCAATCTAAACCTCCCCTGGTGCAACTCAAGGACATTTCCTTTTGTTCTATCCCTTGTTACTTGAGAGAAGAGACCAACCCCCAGTTGGCTACAACCTCTTTTCAGGTAGTTGTAAAGAACAATAAGGTGTCCCTTGAGACTCCTTTTCTCCAGACTAAACACACTCAGCTCCCTCAGCTGCTCCTCAGCAGGCTTGTGCTCCAGACCTTTCCCCAGCTCCAGTGCCCTTCTCTGGACATGTTTCAGCATCTCAGTGTCTTTCTTGGAGTGAGGGGCCCAAAACTGAACAAAGGATTTGAGGTGTGTCCTCACCAGTGCCAAGTACAAAGGGATGATCACTTCCCTGGTCCTGCTGCTACACTATTACTGATACAGGCCAGGATGCCGCTGGCCTCTTTGGCCACTTGGGCACACTGCTGGCTCATGTTCAGTCACTATTGACTAGCACCTCCATGTTCTTTTCCCCTGGGCCGCTTTCCAGTCACTCTTCCCTCAGTCTTTTTTGCTGTGTGGAGTTGTTGGGACCTAAGTGCAGGACTCAGCACCTGGACTTGTTGAACTTCCTGTAATTGTCCTCAGTCCACTGATTCAGGGTCTACAGACCCCTCTGCAGAGCCTTTGTACCCTCCATCAGTACAACACTCCCATCCAAGTTGACTTTGTCTACAAACAAATTACCTGGAGTGACTTTTCCTTTCTTGTTTGTCCCAAGATGATCCAGCTTGCCCTAAAATTTTGGCTTGTGCCTTCAAGCTTTAACACTTTAAACTTCAGCCTTGGATGATTGTGGCTCAAATCCCTGTGAATTGCTTGAAAAATGCAGTATTTCAGGCTTCTCTGTAAGGAGACAAACTAAGGAAGAACAATAAAGCAATGGTTCCTTTATATAAACTAGTGGATCAGACACAGAGATGAATACATCAAAGTATTTGTATGTCTAATTTCTATTTATCTCAGAGGGAATGCAAACAGGTAAACATTTTCCTCGATTTCCAGAGGCTAAGCAGAGGACTGTCAAAGAATATATAACACTTAGGTATTTTATAAATAAATAGTCTGCACTGAAGCAGCATGATTTTTACTTTTCATATGGACAAAAATTTCAACTCAGTCTTCTAGACACAACTGTATATAATAATGTTCTGGTTTAAAGATAAACTGGCAGGAGGAATTAATCCAACTCACAAACAGACTACAAGTCAGAATTACAATTTAGAAAAAAAGATCACAATAAGTACAAGGGTACAGAGGAAAAAGGTCCGTTTGACCCACAAAAACCAAAAGTGTAACCCAGCACCCTGGGGCACGAACAGAATGGTGATTGTCAGCCCCTGTGCTGAGCACCATCTGGCCCTCCTAAGTGCAAAGGAAGGGGAAAGAAGAAAATCTGTCCGTGAGGATGGTGGTCTCGGTCCAGCTGAGAGTGGCAGTCACGGTCCAGCTGAGGCTCTGGTCTTCCTCTGGATCCAACCAGCAATCCACAGTCCCAAAACCTCAGTTTATATATTCTTAGGTTCAGGTGGGCATGCCCAGTACTTCCCCAAGGGTGGGGAGTTTCACAATGGGTGATTTACACTCTGACATATTTTTGGAAACCCTGATG
>JAWWEU010000040.1:6870567-6935867 GCA_035583155.1 Acropternis orthonyx
GGCGGGACAGCTGGCAGGGAGTGGAGGCAGACCGGACCCCGTCTGGTTGGCAGCGGCTCCGATGGACTGGGCTGGGGCATGCGGGACTGGTGCCTTCTCTGGCAGTGGGGCACGGGCGTCCGGCGGTGGCGGGCTAGGAGTGGAGTGGGCGTCTGTGCACAGGGGGGTTGATGTCTGACCGTAGCGGCGGGCTAGGAGCGGAGTGGGCTCGCAGGACGGAGCGCCCCGGCGGCGACCAGGCAGTAAGAAGGAGAAACGGATCGGCTTGTCTCAGTGCCTCAGGATCCACAGGAAGGCTGCAGAGAACAGCTCCGATGCAGCTGGGCACATCGGGAGGCTGTAGACTGTGGGTCCGAACACAGCGCCACCAAACCGTGTGTGTCCAAAAAACCGATCCAAAACCAAAAGTAAAAGAGTCCCCTCCCTTCCTCTCTCCCCCCGGAAATTCTCCCTTCCCCCCACCTCCTCCCCTCTGCTCCAGGCTCCACTCCTGGTCTGGGTGGGTGAGGGAAAGAGAAAATTCTCCAAACTTAAAACCATAACAGGCTTGATCCAGCTGCCCTTATTTTCGTAGAATCACAGAACATGCTGAGGTGGAAGGGACCTATAAGGATTATTGAGTCCAACTCTTAGCCCTGCACAAGACACTCCAAGAATCACATTATGTGCCTAGGGGTATTGTCCAAATGTATCTTGAACTCTTGTCAGGCTTACTGCTGTGGTCACTTCCCTGGAGAGTCTATTCCTCTGCTTGACCACTCTCTGGGTGTAGAACCTTTTCCTGATATCCAACCTAAACCTCCCCTGACTCAGCTTCATGCTGTTTTCTTGAGTTTAAGATTCTTTTGGTGTTCATGGTGGCTGTGATCAATCCATTTATGCAGAGGGCCTTGACTGCCCCATGATGACTTCTCTCCTTTGCTGCACTGAGCAGAAGCTGGGTACAGGGAAGAATCTGTCTCGTGGTTACCCAGTGAGGACAGTGGAAATGTATTGACAAAAGACGACTATTTTTATTTGATAATTTGCTTTATAATCCTTTTTGTGTTGTATTGTTTTTAAGAAGACAGTTCACAAATAAATCTTTATAAAGTCACAGATGTCCAATAAATCATCTGTGTACATGATGGCTTCTGTGGAAAAACAGATAGCTCAAGACTAAAGCAAAAGTTTCTTTTAGGAAACTCTATGTCCATATTTGATATCCTTATACTTAGTGATTTAATTGAAAACAATTGAAATCATATAAGAAAGCGAGAAATACCAAGGCCTTTTAGAATAGTCACTGAATAATAAAGATCAAGCAAACATTGTCATACTTGAAATTTTATCCAGGGTTTCAAACCCATCAGGATATTATATTTTTTTTAGTGATTAATGGAAGAATGAGGTGAAATGTGCTGGTGGTTCAAACAGAAGCAGGGCTGTTGTCAGAGGATGTTCTCAGTGCAGGTGTGTGGCACATCACTTCCTAGAAGGAATCAATGAGAAGTGAAGGCCATGGGAAAACAATCCCAAATAGCATGGTTCTAACTGGAGTAAAGAGCTGGGCCAGAGCCACAGGTGATGCAAATTTGCAAAGCTCAGTGAAGATTTGTTGAGTTACAGAAACAGGAAATCTGCCTATTTGTGCTTTATTTATTTAATATATAGATGCAAATGACAGAACTGTTAAATTCGGAGTGCCTGATTTTTTTCTCACTTATCTCAGTGTCAATCAGGAATAACTTCACTGAATTTACTTAACACACTTCTTTCTGCCCTCTGGCTTCCTTGCAGCTAGTCCTAATTAGAATTGTGCAAAGAGTTGGCTGTGTAGGTCATTCTCTAAAAAATAAGATTAAAAAATATTTTAAAATCTTAGATTGAATAAAGGAACTTAGATGCCATTTGCTGTGACAAAGAGGTTTTCTCTGACCTTGCAATAAAGAACATGTTTATTTAAGTAGCAAAGACTCAAACGATTTTGAGGCTTGAGTGGTGTAAGCAGAGATTCAAAGAGGTCCTGTCTGTACTCCAAGTCAGGTAAGAAGCAGTTTGGATATGGGCTTTCCACACACTACATGATATTCCAGTATCTGAGGTGTATGCAAAAACTGGGAAAAGGGGCCCCAGGTTTATTATTAGCACATATTTTTTTAAATGTTGCGCCCCTGAAAATAAGTGCTATTGTGGAAATGTCAAAACAAAATATTTCAGTGTTCTGAAGAGTCTGCTTTTTGTTTTGTTCTATTGGTTTCTTTTGTCATATGTGAATGTTGTAAATGTGGTGTTTTAGAAACCTGAAAACCCCTTTTGTGTAGCATGAAGAAGTGATTTTCTAGGGTTGTCTGTCTGGCTCCTCCCTCCCCAAATCCCTTCCTGTCTGGGTAGTGCTAATTTGCATCTATGTAAGCCAGACAAAGTCAGACCAATGAGATTATGCTGACAAGTGCCTGATACAAACAAGAGGAGAATGGAAACTGATGGAATCAGACAGTTCCTCTCAGCCCAAGCAAGTAAAGGTCCATTACTCCATCATCAGCAAAGCAATTAAATTGAGGAATTCTACAGACTTCCCACATAGTTAAAATGAACGAAACCAGATTGAATGCAGAGCATTACACACCAGGGAGGAGAATAAGAGGGCTGGGGTTAGGAAATGAAAATCCCAGAGTACAAACCAAAGAGAAGTAAAATCATCAGATATAAGAAATTATTATTATGATGGTGAAAAAGAAATGTATTACTGCTTGGAGCATTTTTGTTCTATTTTATGAACCCTGGTTTGTATTTATGATCTTTTGGCATCTTTGCTAAGATAGCTGTGCTCAATTCTCCATGTGCCATGAAGTGTTTTGTTAAACCATTCGTGCTTATATGGGTTGAATCTGTCATTAGTTGTAAGAGTGGGGATATGGAAATATATAGCAGTTCCATAAATAAATACTGTATACCCTGTCTGTGAGGACTGACCAGTATCAGCTTTTCTCTTCGAGCTGTGAAGCTGCAAGCATCTGCCTTGAAGTTGCTTGACTCCTTTTGGGACTTCTCTGAATCCAAGTAATCTCCTTGAGCAATGGATTCACTTGATGGTTCACAGTATTGCTGCCAAGAAGAGATTTGTCATATCTTTAGACTCAGGGGAGAAATTCTGCAGTACTAGCTAACTCCTCTCCGCAGGGGAAATCAGCATATTCTTCTGGTTATACTGCAGTCCCGTGATCAATATATTTGTTCACATTTAATGTTACATGTGAAAAACAGCATTCTCATTTTGACAAACAGCTGCAAGCAAATAGTGACCTATATATGGGATTTGTCTTCTTTCCAGCTTTATTCTTAACAGAACTTATCTGGAATTAATTGTAAATAGCTGGATTTGAAGGTGTCTTGATTTTTTGGAGGAAGGTTGGCATTTAAATCTTATTCTGCCTAGCCAATAACAATGTTCTTAGCTTCTGAAACTTGGACAGATTTGTAGCTTCAGCAAACTGTTTCACATTGCCATTTTTAAATACACATCATATTTTTCACAGAGCTCCTCAACAAAATTTTTAGACATGCCAATGCGATTTAGAAGTCTAGAGTATATTTAAATCCGATTGAAGCATTTGGGAAAACAAACCCCAAAGACTTTCAGTAAGATTTAGACCATCCACAAGTTTATTTCCAAAACGGCACATGTGCCTAGATGTAAAACTATCAGATGCTCTGATAGCTATGACACAGATATTAATCTTAAATGCCCTGTTCTTAAACATACCTGCATATACAGATAAGTAGTGAGAAAGGCATGTCTCTGGTTTCCCAATATCTTGATTGTATTCAGATGAGGCATAGAAAGGTTTTTTAGGATCAAATGCCTCCACTTGCTGAGAGAAACCACATAATATGCTGAGTTAGAAGGGACCCACAATGATCAGAGTCCAACCCTTAGCCCTGCACAGGACCATCCCCAGGAGTCACACCATGTGCCTGGGAGTATCATCCAAATGGTTCTTGAACTCTGGCAGTCTTGGTGCTGTGACCACTGCCCTGGGTAACTTGTTCCAGTGCCCAGCCACCCTCTGGGGGAAGAACCTCTTTCTAATATCCAACCTAAAGTTCACCTGACACAACTTCAGGCCCTTTCCTTGGGTCTTGTTGCTCCTCACCACAGAGAAGAGGTCAGTGCCTGCCACTCCTCTTCCCCTCATGAGGAAGTTGTAAACTGAACTTACAGCAGTCATGTATGAGGAAAATGCACCAGGAAAGGGATCTCTGAATTGCTCCTTTGTAAGGTTCCTTGCTGCAAATGGGACCATTAAAAGTTGACTGAGATGGAACTAAAAAGTTGTGAGAAGTCTTTAGCCCAGATAGCTCAAGCAGTTCTGAACAGAACTGTTTTCCCTACTTTCCTCAGAAGTGATGCTTAAAGTTTACTTTAAGAATGGAGATCAATGTCTATTCACAAAGAAATGGGATTTGTGTTAAGGAGTCTTTTCTATCTCCATATACTCTTTCTAGGCCACTGGGTATCTCCTATCTCCATATAGTGTTTCTAGGCTAGTAGGCCATCTCCATAGGGTGTCAGAATCTGAATCCCACTATGGACTATCCCTGCTGCAGATAGTAAAATTCTGCTTCAGAAGTAACTTTTCCTTCTTTCATTTTCCCCCCCCTTTCTCATTTAGGACTTAGCTTGATGCAGGGTGGGACTATGACTGCAAGATGTCTGCCTGATGTTTTTGTTGATTCCACAGCTGTAGTAAGAGTTACAAAATGACCAAGGGTCTGCAAAGAGTGCTGGGGCTTACAGCTCTGGAAAAGGCTTTCAAGGACCTAGTGTGTTGACCCTGGAAACCTGAATGGAGCTCAGCTTTTAGACTGAACTGCAGGAAGTCTCGGTTGCTGCAAACCTACTGAAACCTGAAGTGCCTCTCAGATCCTGGGAGCCTATCTCAGGGCTCCAAGCCATAACTAAGCAGTACAATCCAGCTGGATGTTTTAACAAAGCTGGCTGCACAGAAGTCACAAACCCTAGGAAGGCTGGCATATTCAGCCCTAGATGATTCCTCCTTACAGCAGGATGTTTTGGGCAAAATTTGTGCTGCTTAATGAATACTAAATACCTATTCAAACCCCAGGCCCGAAGTTTTATGGTAAAATTGGACTGCAGATTATTAAGTTCCAGTCACATTTAGAAATGCTATCTGATGTATTTCAATATATTGGCACAGCACTTATTCCAATGGAAATGAAAAGAGCAGAGTTTAAATATATATAGTGTGGGATGAAACTATAAAAAGCACTAAGCTGACCTACTCCCTTCAATTACCTCTGTGATATACACTTAGTGTTAATTAGCTCTAAAAATCCCAACTGCCATATTTTTAACTGTAGGATTTTCTGGAATTGTCCTTTCCTGTAGATGCTTGAGTTGGATGAGTTCTTAAATTACAGAGTATTTAAGTCTCTGAATTGTTATGAGTTAAGAAGGTGTGGACAGAACTGTGCACTGTGATGTTTTTGCTCAAAGTTAGTTGTTACAGTTTTTATTTTCCTAAGATCTTTGCTGAATTAAGGTTTTAGGATGATAGAAAGTCTTGGAAACCATTTCCAGGCACAGTGAGAATGACAAAATCATCAGGAGTAGTTAGCATGGCATCATCAAGTCAAAGTCATGCCCAACCAACTTGATAAATGTCTATGATGCAACGACTGGCCTGTTGGATGAGGGGAAAGCAGTGGATATTGTCTACCTGGACTTTAGTGAGGCCTTTGGCAAGGTCTCCCATAAGACCCTCATAGAGGAGTTATTAACGTATAGGCAGGATGAACAGACAGTAAGGTGGGTTGAAAAGTGTCTGAATGTCTGGGTCCAGGGAGTGGTGCTTCAATGTCTAGCTGGAGGCAGTTCCCCAAGGATCAATAGGTCAAGCGTTGATTGACATCCAGATGATGGAGCAGAGTGTACCCTCAGCAAATTTGCTGGTGACACCAAACTGGGAGGAGCTGCTGATACACCAGCGGGTTGTGCTGCCATCCAGAGGGACCTCAACAGGCTGGAGAAATGGGCTGATAGGAACCTCAGGAGGTTCAACAATGGGAAGTGCAACGTCCTGCACCTGGGGAGGAGCAGCCCCATGTACCAGTATATGCTGGTGCCCTCTTAGTTGGAAAGAACCTTGGCAGAAAAGGAACTGGGGATGCTGGAGGACACCAGGTTGAATGTGAAAATCTCAGTAGTACCCAAAGTGAATATCTACACAGATTCCATTTACATAACTACTATATATCCCACAGTTTTCATGATGTAGGTGCAAATTTATGTAACTGAGGGCTACCAGTCTCCCAAGCTAGTTAGTACTATACTTCATCATGATTTTCATATCCAGCTCTTCTGAATTTGCTGTTAATTCTTTCTACAAGTTATTGAACAAAAAAGCCTATTCTTAATAACAAACTACGGATCTGAAAATGTTTCATAATATTTTTTAGGGGAGGATAATTTCACCTGGGCATGTTCCAAAGAAACTTGTTCTTGGACAAGTTTCACTTTTCAGATTGAAAAATCACAGTGCAAATCTGTCTCATCACCTAAAATCTAAAGACCATTTACATAAGGATAAACAGGGAAAGGACAGAGTTATCAGGATTGAAAGTGTCTGAAAATAAAGATAAGACCTGATCTGCCAGTATGAGCTTTCTCTGTAGTGCACCTCAGATGATGGAAAGCAGCTGTAAACTGGTATAACCAGCATTTGCAACTCTCTGCATCAGTGGAGCAATACCAAAGGGTTCTAGTGTATCACCAAAATCCAGGGCAAGTGGCAGCTGCATCTTTCTAGACAGATAAAGCTTCTTCTGATGAAAGGAGTTGGAAGAAAACATCTGCATGTGCACAGTAGGGTATTTGTTTGTATGTTGCATACATGTGTGTTTACACGTACACACACCCAATTCTGCGAGTATGTGGTGGGCCTTGTAACACCATCTGGTATTAAATTTGCCCATCATCTCTGCTGATAAGAGATGCTGTCTACAGTCTTGGTAAATGCTAGCCAGAAAGCTGAAGTCTTCCATATCATCAATAATCCTTTCTGGACTCAGGCAGGAGAAAAACATAACCCCCCCAAAAAAATCCCAAACCAAACCAAAATCTAGATGCACATACTAGGTCAAAAGGCCTGGTGGGTCTGGGCATGTGGAGGAGAGACTGGAACTGATTGACTAAGTGAATGCTGGGACTGGTAGTGTCTGTAAAATGGACAAAATAGTACAAAGGTATGGAGGTTCAAGTAGGGAGACAGTTTGGAATATTTTTGCAAGCCCATTTGTTGGTGCACAGCAAGGGGGGTAGCATGAGAATCTGGAATCTGGAATATGTATGGATAGGATGGCTAAGGACTGCAGATCAAAAGGAATAAGAGTTAGCATCAAAGTGAAAAAATTAAAGATCTTAGAGCACTGGGGGAAGAGGCAAAGATAGCAGCTGTTCAGGAAAAAAGACTGGCCCAAAAGACCAGGAAGGGGAAGGAGGTGAGGGGGTAGGTCAGTACAGGATGGGTCTGTGGTCCAATAAGAGGCTTGAGTTAGGGCTCAGAGAGTAGAGAAGGTAAAGCATGAAGGAAATCTCAAGGAAGAGTAAAGATGAAACCGTCTGGACAAAGAGACAGGAATTGTTTGGGGCATACTTGTTTGCTGTGTGAGAAATGGTGGCTGGGACACTCAAGCACAGATGATCCTTGCTGGGACTGAAGTATGCTCAGGAGAGAGAGAGCTATTTTTAATTTCAGTTGCCAGGCTCAGAATAATCTCTCAAGCATCTGTGAACTGAGAGGGCTTTTCCCCCCAAGGCTTGTAATTTGCTCATCTCCTTGTAGATTTTCCTATACACAGTGAGCAGAACAGCCCAAATTTTCAAATTACTCCCCAAAGCATCCTAAAACTATCTAATCTTTCTAAGAAAAAATGGTCTTCAAAATTTGTTCTCATATTGAACAACAGTATTCTCTTTAAA
This sequence comes from Acropternis orthonyx, assembly GCA_035583155.1. Taxonomy (NCBI): domain Eukaryota; kingdom Metazoa; phylum Chordata; class Aves; order Passeriformes; family Rhinocryptidae; genus Acropternis; species Acropternis orthonyx. The sequence goes on from JAWWEU010000040.1 coordinate 6,878,552, forward strand.
GGCTTAGCTGTTTTTATTCAAAAAAACTAGTTTTGAGTCTGCCTGGATAGCAATAGCAGGGAAAAAGCCCTAATAAAGATGTTTAGGAAAGCTACGAAAAACTTATAAAAGATCCTGAGTATTGAGCAACATCAATTACAGGAAATGCTGGAATATTTATAGACACATACACAGATATTTGTAGAACAACCTCTAGGCTTTCAACTTTCCTGGCCTAATCTCAGTGGAGGGTCTCTTTCAAGTGATAACCTAAATATTTTGGTTCAGTATGTTTATAAACAACCCCCAGATTTCCTTGAAAAAAATGAATGGAGTCTGACACATGGTTGGGGTTGAGGCTGAGTGTGTGTCTTATTCATTAGGGAGAATATTTAGCTATAAATACTTTCTTTATTTGTTTAGAAGAACCTGCATTTTGACTTTATGATTTTTTGAAAGATAAGGTTGAAGTAGTTGCTTACAGTCATGTTTTATTATCTGCTGGAGCTTCAACTAGCACCTAATCCAATGATTGCTGAACACATCTTTGGTTCAGAAGCAATTTATTTTCTCCTGTTATCAATGATATGACACTTGGGGAGCTCTTTTGTAGCAGAACTCAGAGAAGTCCCGCTAGAAGAAAATTTGTCTTGATTTAGGTTTTTGAGCATTAGAATCCTTCATACTGTGACAATTATCCAGGATAATTCAAAACATTCAAAATGGCTGTAACTTCACATTTAGCCATAAAAGTTGCACTTACAGTTTGGTGTATGGTATGAAAACACAAATCACCAGCTATGGAAAGCCAAGGATATTATGGTGATATTGAGTGCTTAATTGAACAGACTTACAAAGACAGCTTTTTTACATAAATGACTTGTATTTTTCCGGTTATAATGGAGCTGGGAAACTGTTGTTTTAAACATTAAATCTTATTATAGATTACTGTTGATTACAGAGAAAAGAGCCTGGTTTTCTTCTACCCTCCCTTTTGGTAGAAAAGAAATGGTGTTACTTGCAAACATTTATGTCTTGGTTATGATGCCCAGTCTAGAAACTCCTACTCAAACCCAGGCAGCAGGAAAGGTGCTGTGTTGATTCATCTGACTGCAGGAAAGGGCTAGGTTTTCTTCTTATAGGGCACCCTCTTTGTTGCACACCACAGCCTGTGCCGCAGGAACAAATACTCCTGTGTAGGCTTACCTTCAGGCAAGTACTTCAGAGTATGAAATTTACTGAGGTGTTACCAGGAAATGACCACATAGGACATGAAAACTAAAGATAGAAAAAAAGATCCAATAATAAAATGGCAGCTTCTTGGACAGTCTTAACCACCCCACAGAACTTTGTGAAAATGTTCCTTTACACCATCTGAAATCTTGGTCTTTTAAGGATAGACATCATCTTCTCTAAATTGCCTGCCATGAAGAAAGACAGCACTCTATTTGCTGCTACTCAGCTAGCAACTAGGTATTTATCATGATAGTCTACTTCAGCTGTGTCCTGCTGCTGCTAGGCATCATCTCAATGCATCTTTTTAGCTAAGAAAAACAATTTGGTGTCACCTTTGAGATTTAGTTGCAACTGTGGTTTATAGGTGGAAAAATGATACCTTGCAAGCAAGCTTCATGAAAAAAACCCCAAAAGCTGAAAAAATCCCCACAACTTTCTCAAATCGTGAATTTCAGGAGATATTCATTAGAAATGGTTACAAATAGCAGCAGTGAAAATTACATCTTGAAAACATTACAGGTCCCTTGCTAATCTTTAAGTCAAGCAAATCTAGGAAAGAAGGAGGCATTGGTGTTTCTTTTACTGCTTACATGAGCCATAAAGGAAAATGTTTGGGAAATACCAATCTTTAATAACAAATGCTGTAATTTAGAGCATAAATAATGCTTTATTTATCAGAAATATATAGCTCAACCCTCCCAGCTTCTGTATCAGCCTGCTATTTTGTTCCCTCATGATGGTTTTTGAATAAATAGAAAAATAAAATATTTCCTTAAAAGCACTGAGATGATTTGTTTCAGGGCTCATAAACATCTTTTATGAACCGCAGTTTGGTAATACCTAATATTATGTAATACCAGTGGTGCTGTAATTAATCTAAACTATGGATGCCAAAGAAATAATATTTAGAGAGTTTTATTAGACTGATCTAACTGAAAAATTAGATCTGCTTTGGGGCACAGAAACCTCGTGAAGCTTGTCTATTTTTTTCCAAATTGATGTGATATTATTATTAATATATATTCTTATTATTAATACATGTATTGCTTTGGAAGGCACAAAAATGAGGGCAAGCAAAATGTCCTTGGGCCTTTTGAGGCTGGATTCTTACCTTGCTTATATGTGCATTCAGAGGATGGGCATAGAAGGGTTGCTTCCCATTCCCAGGTGCAGTGGGTATTCTGGCCACCTTGGAGCTGCACACTGGATGAAGTAGTCCTCCGTGGGCTAAGTTCCAGGAAAGCTGAGTGTCATTTCTCCTTCAGTGTGCTTCAGACACCTGAGTGAGCTGGCTTGGTAGATTGAGTGGTTTTGTGCTTGGAAGAGTACTTAGGAGCACTGGAAGTGGTGTTTGAATATCTGCTATGCCATTTTACTTTCCCTCTTAAGACAGCTTTCTGTCATAATGCACACAAAGGTTGACTGTAGTTACACTTTTTATGTGCTCTGATAACATTCCACCATATTAATTAAAGGATCTCTTGCTAAACTGCATTCTCCTGCCCATCTAGATTCCTGCCTTACATTTTATTCTGTATGCCTGTAAAGTGTCTGTACAACACTTATCATGCTGAGATCATGGTTCATGACTGTGTTTCCTACCTCAATAACTTAGGAAGCAGCTCTACCATTGGCATCAAAGATACTGTGATGGTTTCGAGGACTTACTGTTCTGGAAAGTCTGAAGCAGAAAAACAGCCATACTACCCAAGAGAGGTAGATTGTCTATTCTGGGAATAGGATTCAACTCAAAGACAGATCTGTAGTAGAAAAGATGAATCTTGCTCAATTTTTTTTTGGTCTTCTCTTCTGAGTATGAAAAAGATGTTTAAAATGTGTCTTACCTAGATGTCTCTGGTATATGCAGTGCCTTTTCATAATTTATTGTATAAAGAGCCACATATGTCAGCTCCTGAGAACAAGTATCAATAAATAAATAAATAAATAAATCCATCACTCTTCCTTGAAAAATGCTGGGATGTTTAAGTCAGGCACTTATATTAGTGGTTTGAATGCAACTGCTGTGCATTATAGTAGCAGAAACTGTAAGTGATAGCAATAACACTGGAAAGCTTTTATCAAATTAAGTGATGGGTTTGGATCAGCTCCCAGCAGCTATGGCTTCATTTCTCAGAAACCAGCAGCTGGTTACCTGCAGCACCTTTGCTGTTCCAGCAGAGTCGTCATGGCCTGAAAGGCTGATGGGAATTGCTTCCAGGCTATGATCCGCCCTGTAGGCTAAGACAGTCTCACGCAGCTGTGCACGGGCAGGGATTAGTCCTTTCATTGAAACATTGTGATTTGAAATAGGAGTTGTTAATTGTGGTTGACAGTATCTTGGCAGAGAGGAGACAGGCAGATCCCTTCTCCTCCCTCAGTAGTTCTTGTTTCTGCTGTTTTATTAAAACAGCTCATCATATTTGTAAGCTTCAATGAACAATTGTTCTTAACATACTCCCACAAAAGGATCCATTGAACAACTTGCATTGTCTCAGCTATTTTGAGGATAAACATTTCTTCAGGAATGCGCATGAAACCTGCAATTGCTAAAGTTTCAAAGATGACAAATGTCACCTTCAGCCCAATACAGAAGGTTGTTTCTTTGCTACTTGCAAAGATAGAAGTTAGGAGGAATAATGCTGCCCTTAAAAAGAATGTCAAAAAACTGTGGTAGTATAGTAGGACCTTGGCTCAGGAGCGTGGTAAAAACTGTGAGTTCATTCCTGGAAGGAATGTTAGATGAAAAAATATTAATCAGTTACTAATGATACAAGTAACCTTTAAAATGAAAGAATCGCCTTTCTCTGGGTTTCTTAGGGGTTATTTGTTTCCATACTCAAGCACATACAACCTTTACCTAAATCAGACAGGATGGTTGAAGAATTTTAGTGGATAATACAGTGAGAATTTACAGTGAGATTGTGTAGAGATCAATTTCCTGAAGTGCCTTGTTCCCTTACGCTTATTCCTACTTTAAAACAGAATTCAGGGGTGACAGGCTTTTGTGAGCCTTGCATCTCTAATAATTTGTGGGAGTAAGGTTCCTCCATCCCTAAAAGTGTGCTGCATTCCAGCTGCCTTAGGTAGCTCTAATGTAATTTGCTTGGATACAAAAAGCAGTATAGTAGGTTTGCGTGGCAGTTTGCCCAGACTAATATAGCAATTTTTAGCTGTGTTAATTAGTCACAGTGGAACTCCACAATAAAGCTTGTTTGTTCAGCACTTGATCAGGTATCTTCATGCTGCACTGCTTGGTGACATACAGGTATAATCTTGGGTGCTTCTAAAATTGTAATTTCTTGCCTGAGGGAAAATTAACGTAAAAATATCCATGCAGATTCCATCTTTTTTAGCTGCCTGCTGATTTTCAGATCAGATACTTTCAGTCAGCGCTGAACCTCCCCTGCAACACCTCAATCCATCAGCAGGGAACTTTCAACAGCACTAGGTGTGAGCTGTAACACTTTTTAGCCCTTGTCGTGCTGTTAAAATGTGAACCATAAACTCCATCTCAGTCCTACATGGCTCTGTTGATATTGCAGAACTAACTCAAATGAAGCATAATTTAAATATATTTAGAAGAAAGGTTGCCTTGAGTAAATAATTCCCAATAGAAGCTGCAGGAAGAGGACCCTTATATCTATGTTATAATTTCAGGAATATATGTAGACTTCCTTCAGGGCTGTATTCACCGTCCAATTTAGAATCAGAGCTGCAAATACAGGTGGAAGCTCTAGAGACCAAACTGCATCCAGTTTTATTCTAGTTCAGCTCTGTTTGGGATGAGACTCTTGGGAGTTCATCTTCTCCTCCACTGGAGTTATGGTTAGATACAAACTCAGTAAGTGACCCTCAGAGTTCAATCCTTTTTTCCAGCTTTCTAAAGCCTCTTCTGCTGTCTTTTCCGCTTTCATTAAGCTAGGAATGATAACAGGTGTAATGCTTAAGAAGTAAATATTTTGAGAAAGAGGGGGCACTTTGTATTTGGCCCTTTGTCTTGTTGGATTATAATTCCATGTTTTTCTTCTTTGTGAGGGTAGCACTGGTGAAAGGTGCCAGACTGACATGCCTGGGGAATGAATAACTCTTTTTATGCACAGTTGGAGTCTAAGTACATCAGAGGTTTTGGGCTAATAAATCTCCTTAATCCCAAGAAGTACATTCCTAAAAGATGCTATTGGTAAATGCTAATTATTTACCCTGAGATGGAGCTCCAAGTCAGACAGAAAGGAGATAAAGAAACATGGACATGCCTGATAATTCTGAACATATCACCAGCCCTCTCTGCCAGGTTGATAAGGAGGTGTCCTGCTCTCTCATGTTGTTTTGAATTTGCTTATCGGTTTCCTATCAAATGTCACAGCCTCTGGCCACTCTGCAGCTGACCTATGCAATGCAAACACAGAACTGGAAAAACTCAGCCTTTAGCTCCTGGTTATGCATTTTTCTTTCAAGACAAAACAACTGTGACAGTTTTTCTTAAAATGTGAATTTTCTACTCATGAAAAGCAGCAGTTCAGATTTCTAAAAATAACTGGCATCTTTGCATGCCAGTGCTGAGAGGTCTAAAGGATTGTGCCAATTAATTGACTAGGAAACTTAAAAATGGAAACGTGTCAGATGGATGTGTCTGGACTGTAGATCGGGAGGAAAGGAAGATGGAGAGCAATTTGTGTGCTGGCATTTCTGTCCAATCATGTAGCTTGGAGTAGGCACTCTCAGCCAGGTGATACTAATGGGGAAGGAGCTATTGCTCCCCATCCTCTCTCCTTTGCCAATCTTAAGTGACTCATTGCTTTGGAAATTCTTGGCTAACATATTCATTCATTTCTCACAGAAACTAAGTGTTGCAGCTAGAAATAAAACAGAAGATGGCTAGTAGCGACATCGCTATGAAGAATTCATAACGCATGATTTCGTGTCTCAGAAACTTCAGAAAAGTTATAATTTATTCCTTTTCCCACTCTGCAATATGTCTAATACTTTTGGTATAAAAACTGCATGATCCAACTGCTCATATTAACAGCAGTATTGGAAAGTGTTTAGTGGTTACGCACCCTTCATTCCAGCATCCACAGTGTCCAGGTGGCTGAGCTACCAACTGCACACCTGATAGAGGAATAATAGGCCACCCTGCTAACAGCAGGGAATATGAAGTCTGATTTGTGTCTTTGTGTCTGTGCCCTTAACATTCGTCCTGTGCAGTTCACACAGCTTCTAGCTCCTTCCTGATTCCTCTGCAGGTTTTCTGGGTGTATAAGGTGCCATGCACTGGCTTTTCAAATTTATGATTTGTTGAATTTTGGGGCAGGACCTGTGTTAAGTGGCTCTTGCTTCCCTCTCTTCCAGTACCTAAGAAGTTGCTTTTCACCATGGTGGTGGAACTTCTTCAAGTCTCTTACCTCTCTATACCAAAAGTTTTTATCAAATGCTTATGAACTCCATCCTTGGAATAGGATACCACCTGTGTTCCAGTAAAATTAAGCTGCTTTTTAGCAGACCAATTTAGCATCCAATCTATTAGATTTAAAAGCTATTTTGAGCAATGTCAGAATGTTTTTGTCATGTCAAACTCTTGGACAGTCTAAGACTACTTTAGCTGCTACATTGTCTTTCTGGACAGAAAATCTCCATCAAAACTGTTTCTCCTTGGAAAACAAACTTTTTAATACAAGCATTTTACAAAATATATTTACTTTTGGTGGATAATTTTGATATAGCCTCCAAAATAAACTTCCCATCTACTCCAAATATTTTGAATGTGAAAATTCTTTATGACAGTTGTGATTGATGGTATCTGATTGAAGGTGCCCTTCTTCTCTAGGTCTTTGCTTCCAGCTGACTGCATTGCTGACTGTCAGCTCCCATAATGCACAGTCCTCAAGAAGACAGTTTTATGATGTCTCATGGGAGAGAGTCAGGGTTTGCTCTAAAGAGATTGTCTGTAGAGGAGAAATGGACCATTGGGGATTAGAGAGCCACCTCCCATAAGACACTGCAGAAACATTTCCAACAAACCCTTTTTTTTTTTTTCCACTTCGAAAAAGTAGTTTGATTTTTGAGGGTAGACCCTTTTCTGATATCCAGCCAGCATATTTTTGTATGGTTTTCTTATTAATTATTCAGTTTTCCTGTGCATCCTTCTTGCCAGTAAAACTCTTAGGTTGGAGACAGATATCTGAACACTTTGCAAGGACAGTCTGCACTGACAGCATAGAAAGGATGATAGAGTCAGCCAACTCAGCCAGCTGCCATAGTGCTGAGCTGTCCACAAACATAGAAGCGTTCCAGAGATGGAGCTATGACCACAGGAATCTCACAGTCAGCATATTGATTTGATTTTGAGGAGTAATGTGTCTGATGCCATATGGTGGAGCTAATCTTTTTTATCACTGTTTCCCCATCCATTTGGTTCGTAGTAGGAATTATCACACAAACAGCTACTGCTGAGATCTTCTGCAGAGACAGAAACAGGTGTGAGTGGTCTGGGGAGGTCTCAACAGAAAAGTGCAGCTGAAGACTGAATAGAGACAAGAAAACTAATCCTTTCTAAGTTGCACCAAAACACCCAACATGAGATAGATAAATAGCTCTGGGAGAGACTTCCAGTGGACCTGGTAAACTGTTTACTTACTTCAGCTTCAGATTTTACATTTCAATAAGACAATTCTATTACCAAAGCTTTGTCTGTAATGAATTTAAGAACAAATTCCTATGTATTAATACAGAGTCCAGTCTGCTTCCTTAAAGATTACAAATTCCCTGTTTATGCCTGTGTTTTTTGAAGGTTCACTCACAGTGCAGTGTTTATGCTGCCTCATCTTACCAATACCTGCCCTTGTAGTTAATGTTATTTCACTGCCTGCCTCAGACATCTGCCTGTATGGGTTTGATGCTCACTTCAGTCGTCAGCAACAGGAGATTATTAGCCATTGACCACTGACACTGCCTGTGAAAGGTCCATGCCTTGGACTCTTAATTGATAAAGTAAATGCCAGGTTGAGGGTGAAAACAAGAGATCTTTTCTGTTCACTTTGACAGGACTCTGAACACATTCAAAAGGGCCAAATACCTTTTCGATACAGTCTGAGTTGTTAGCAGAGTTTCACCCTCTACAATTTTGCTGTCACCTTTTTATTCTCATGTATTTCCAAAGGGCCAGCATTACTCCCAGTGTGAGGTTTGCCTCTGGCTCCACTGAGGGCAGGCCCTCACCTGTTGTGGTTCAGTAGGTACTGGAAGAACCTGTCAGGGTACCTGCTAGAAGAGGGATGCCAGCTACCAGCTCCTGTGTCGGCTTAGTTCCATCAGGAACTGGCGTATACAGCAGCTAATTCACTGCTTGAATGCCTTGGTTCTAATGGGTGAACTTGTATAACATCTTCCTTTTAACACTCCACCCTGAGTCATGGTAGGAGGACTACAGGGTGCCAGCTTTCCAGTGTCTGTGAGAAGTGGAGCAGTGTTCACACTTCCGAATGCATTAGTCATTCAAATCCACCCTCAGTTTTCTTCTGTCATATGTTTATTTGTGCATGAGCAGGTAAGCTCAGAATAAGTTCGAATCTCTTCTTGGAAAGAAGGAGCTCTGTAAGGCAATTCTGCACAAATTTTAATACAAAAATCTTGTAACTCCACTGATGTGTGTTTCACTTCTATCTGTGGCACCTGTAAATCTATCAGGCTTATAAGACACCTGGAAGCAAAATTTGTTTGCAGGCTTGGGAAATTATTTTGAGAAGTTTTTATCCTCATTATTCTTAGAAGAGATACTCCCAGTCTTAGCAAGAAAGAGGGATAAAGTTCAACCACCTAAATCCACCTTCCTCCTTCTAGCCTTCTTGGCACCCACTTGCACTTCACTCTTGAAGTGTAGTTACAGACTGTGTAATCGCTACACACAAAGCACCACCTGGAAAGAGAGCCTGGGTAGCTGCTGCTGTCTTGTGTCAGGAGGGGGTGAGGGTGGGGAATAAAAAACCCAAGAAAAATAAATTTGGTTGATGAGGACATATTGTTTCTCCTCTTTGCAAGCAGTGGTTCTCTCATGTCAAATCCCAGAGAATGAAAACAGCAACAAATTTAGCTCTGTGGTGCAGTCTGAGAAAGAACAATGTCACCAAACCTGCCTGGTTTCAGTCTGCTTCTGCATGTTTTATGTATGTGTGCATGTACATGTACATATATATGTATACAACCTGAAGACAATCAACACTTGTAAGAAATGTGCAGTCATCAAAGAATATATCTCTTTCTACATTGTCTGGAATTAAACTGTTAAAGAACAAGGGTCAAAATATCTGCATAATTCCCAATCCCAGCACCACGTTAAGCACAGGCAGTAATCTTTTCTCTCTCTGAACAAATATGCACAGAAAATTAAGACTGTGTTCAGTATCCTGCAAGAGAAAGTGCTTTGCTGCTTAGATGAGTTTTTCAGAGAAAAAAATTCTACAAAAAGAAGATTTATTTCCTCAATAAGCATCTGTTCTTCACACACACACACACACACACACACACACACACACACACACACACACACACACACACACACACACACTGACATGAACACACACACACACACTGACATGAAGTATATTGTGAATAGTATACTCCAAACACAACACTAAAATGAGAAAGAGAAGAGCAAATCCTATTATTTGGAAACAGGAAAGGATGAAGAAGCAATTGTAGCTTCAGTCTTCCCAAATACCTCTAAGGAGGGATTCCCTCTCTGAGGAGGTTTAACAAGCAGACAATTCTTCAGTTTCTTCCCTCTCACTCTTTGCAGCATTGGCATCAAAAAAGGAAGCAGCTATGTTGTCTTGTACACCAAGAGATCTTGTTGTGTTCTTAATCTTCTCCCCACCTCCAGAAACTTTGATGTACTGGCTGTGTCCATTCTCGTGCTGAGTGTTTTTCCTGAGACAACAGTGTCTGTGCGTTTGAAAGAATGAAAGTTTGCTCTCGTGTTCCCAGACCCAAGCCCTGCTGCTGGAGAGCGCTGCATGAGCTGCATCGAAGAGACATTTATTGGGCAAATGAAAAGGCACGAGCCAAAAGATAGAGCATCCTTACTCAGCTAGGAACAGCAGAGTGGTCTGATGGTGGGAAGAGGTCACTCCCAGCACCCTGTAGCCCCACAGTCCATGCTGACTGCCAGTGTTTTTTCTGCTCTTGATCAGTTGCCCTTAGAGCTCAAGCCTGCACACCACCAGTCTCTCACCAGAAAGGAACTACTCTGGTTAACAAAGTACCTCAATGATGAATGGTTTTGGTCTATGGCTACTTTCTTAATTTTTCTGCAGGTCTTGGACACGGCTTTGGCAGAGGTTCTGCTGACACCATGGCTTGAACCAACAATGAGACTCCAAGATTTCTCCTTTTCTGAAACAGAACTTATGTCTACACCAGTGTTTTGGGTTGAACCAGTAAGATACTTTTTGGAGATGGTTTCCTGCTTTTGTCCACTTACCATGATTCACTTCACATTTGTGGTTTCAGAACATGCAAATCATGCCCATCTCATATGAAGCCAGAACAGAAGACATGCCAGAGGAATTTACTCAGTGTGCTTCTGCCACTAATAGGTGTTTGATCCAAAGAAAACAAATGGAAACTAATCTCAAACATAGCCCCCTAAATTTGCCTATGATAATGAGAGGTCTGCAGCACTGTTTCACCTTTCAAGTCCCTTCTATTGACTGTACTGTTTATCAATATATACAGATGCTTCTTTCCTTCCCATCCTTCTGTCTTTCTGCCTGCCTTAATAGGAAAATGAGGCAAAATTTGTGTTATCCCTCAAACAGTTCCTTCCTTCATAGCCCCAGGACTGTCTCAGAGAAAGCCAGTACCTGACAATCTTGCTATTCAGAAAGAGCCATCTCCAGAATCACTGTGCATTTCACCAGGGGTGTATTCCACTCATTCAGACAGATGTGATCACCAAAGCATGTCTGAGTTACAAAGACAGGCTGCTGGAGGTGTGAAATTAGGAAATGGCACTGTTCTATTTGGAGCAGTGTGAATTTAGCCAGGGACCAAACATGAGAGAAACCTATGACACAAGTTAATTTTATTTGCTAGACTGTTCTGTAAATGTAATGCTAAATTAACTGACAAGGCCAAAACAAAACCACAGAATTAAAATGCAACAAAATGTCACAACACCTTTTCCCCTTCCAAGTTTCGCAAACGAAATGTCACTGAAAGCTTTGCCGGAAATTAGGAATACTACTCCACCACCACAATCCCTGGCGCAGATTTCGACAAAGACTGTCAATCTCACCTAAAAAAATATTGCAGTTACATCTCATTTTCTGTGATTAAACTCTTTGCAGATGTTTATTGTAATTAAGGAAAACTTAGCTTTATTTAGCTTTACAAACCATAGCTCTTTCATGACTAAGAGCATGCTCAGATAGTTTATTCTTAAAACTGTCTCCCACTGAGGACTAAGGACAGTGAAGATATCTGATAACTACTGTGGGTCAGATGATATATAACTCATTACCTAAGCCATATCTCCAAGCTTTTTATTACCTATTGGCTAATAAGGATTTCCTCACAGAAGTAAGCTAAAGAGTGTTTTGTTAAAGAGCAAATGTCTGAAATAATGAGTTAAAAAGAGAGGAGTATAAATAGTGTAGATCTTCTACTGTGGGAACTATATAATTTTTTTTCCTAGAACTCATAAACAAAGCAGAAAAATAATTCTGGCTAAAATAATTGTGAAAGTCTCACTCTTACAAGCCCCACTGAAAGAAAACTTCCTTCTCCAAATTCAATCTCCATTATCCTACAGATGATGGAACTATCTGTAGGAAATGAAAAAACCCCACAAGGGTTAAATGTGGGATTTACTTAATCTAACTTAATCTCCTTGATATTTAAGTGTCTAAATTAAAACCATCCTCTTGGCTCTCTATTTTGAGTACAGAGTGGGAGAAATGCCTCCAGAGAGTATCTTCTGTCTTCTAATAATTTGTCTTGCACAGGTAGGTGTTGTCTTCAAGAGGTATGTATATATCTATTCATTGCTGAGAAAACCCTGAAAGGCTGAATAGAAAAGTCTGGACTATCAAAGGTCAAGTATGCACAATCCCATGGGTCAGCGAGTGGATTGCTCATGCGCCGGGGAGAGTGGAAGGCAGTGTTTTGTTTTGACTTGGAGAATAGCCCAGGACAGGACCCAGCACGCTTGATATGAAGGCATCAGATAAAAAAATACTAACAAATTTGTATCCTTTTTCTACTACTGTCATAATATATGACATCTTTTTCTATTTAAAAGACAGTGGTATTCTCTTATAAAATAGTTGTCGTAACAACATATTCTGAAAAATGCAAATTCTGAAATTCTGAAAAATGCAATTACATGTAGCTTGAGGATTTTTGTTTCCCCTTAACTCACTCACTTCATTATTTACTTCAAGTGGTAAAATGAAATCCATTGTAGAAACATTCACTCCTACAATGTGTTATGGATTTTCAGTGGTGAACTATTAGGTGTTTTGCAATTAACACAGCATGAAAGTACTGTGACTTCTACGGATCTCTGAGTTCACATTTCCCTCTAATGAGAACCAAGATAAGTTATTCCTGTTTTGGTGTATTGGCTACCAAATTGAAGCTGGTCCATAGCTCATGTCAGGCTTCTGTAGTTTCAATAAACTCATAGTATGTTCAGATCCACCAATTGCAAATGTCTAAAATTCACTCATGCTACTCCAGAAGCTAAAGCCAAAATAAAAACTCATATATTTTGCTCGAGCTTGTATTTTTTCCCTTCTCTTCCTCTGAAAAAGAGCACTGGTATCCATCTACACTGGTATTTTTGTCAGAGATGCAATAGGGCAGAACCTGACCTTGTGTCTTAAGGGAATTCCTTAGTGACAGAATTATCCTTATTAATAGATGACATAATTTCTTCTCCTCAAAATGCAAAAGAGGCAACTCTGTTTATACCCACACCATGTTTAATAAACCTTGTCCATAGAGGAGTCTGACAGTGCACTTTCTATTCTGGGCCCATTTGTACGTATTCTTCAGAAGAGGCAGCACATGAATGAAGCTGCTGATTGCTGCTGTCAGCATACAAGGTGGATGTTACAAAAGAATGGATGAGGACATTTTTCTGCACATCAGCACTTCCCAAAATGCACCTCAATGATTGCACACTGTGAAATTTTAGTGCTCCTGCTGGGTATGTAGCATAATATGTGGAATTCCCAGACCAGAAATCTTCCTTAATAGCTATGGGGTTGGGCTCTGAGAAGTTTTGAGGAGGTGGGTTTGAATTTCACGGGTCCTGCAGAGCAGTCGGTTATAGTTAGACCCTGAGAGCACCCTTGTCCCTCCAGGAGGTCAGGTCTATCTGCAGAGAGTCCCTCAAGCCCCGAGGGGATCAGGAGACACCCACAGCAGCCTATGGGGAGGTTATAGCAGGACCCATCCCAGATCAGGGCACCTCTCACCCTCAGCCCCAACCTGAGCCACAGCCTTAGCAAACCATTTGTGAAAAGCTGTCAGAAGAGATACATAACATACAGACATTATTTTAAAATTACATAGCTAGCAACTAATTTTTTTTGGGTAAAGTCAGATTCTGCATTATTCATGCAAGTCTGAGGGGTTTTCATAGGAACTGTACCCAGAGCAGGACTGTCTCAAGGACCGAAATCTGAAGATCTTTAATCAGTGATAAAGTGCCTGAAAAAAAGACGCAAATTTATGCTAACGATTTTCCTGTTTTTTCTTGAAGTTCTATGGTTACATTCTTTGGTTCTTGAGATGCTCATGTATTCTCTGCCTGAACTGGACACATGGAGCAAAGGGGCTGGAGATAAGGGCCTGATTTGGGATGTAGCATCCCATTTTCCTCCTCAGCCTCAATCTTTCACTAAGGAAAACAAGATCATTGCAACAATAATCTGATTTCTAGATAGTGCAGGAGAAATCACTTGCTTCTCCCATCTTTGTGAATTGTAATATCCTGCAATGTATTCCCAGATATTCAGGCATCACTTGGATTACACAAGGTAGGATTTCTTTGCAGAAAGAACTTAATGATCTAGGAAAAAAACTGTCTTGATGTGTAGCTTCCTGCTGATTTACAGTGGTATTTGACTTCTGTCAGGCTGTTGGGTCTCTGAGGGATTTTGAAAAAAAATCTCTATTCATACTAATGTTAATTCCTACTTAGTGTTCTAACATGCTGAGCAGAACTTGATATTTGTGTTTCTAGGAGCTAGCCAATAGGTCATTGTCCTTTGCATGATTGACCTCCAACAGAAAAGAAGCCAAATCCAGTTGAAGTTTGAATATTATTTTTTGAAACATAAAAAGTAAAGTTGTTTTTTTCTTCAACAATAATGCTTGCTTAATGAAATAAAAAATGATTGTGACAATTTTTCTTACATGTCTTTAGGAAAAGCATTTATATATCAGAGTCCATGATCTCATGTATCATAAGTCTTCAAAAAGTAAAGCTGGGAACGATGTGAATTAGCCTCCTAATCCCATATTCTGCACTGAAAAAGGCAAGTACTACATAGTGAGGTCTCCTCCAACAGATATTTGATTTATAATCTCAAAGAAAAACAATTCTGCAGATCATATAGACAATGTGTTGTAGTGCTTTCTAACACTCTTAGCTAGAAAGTTTTCCCTTGCATGTAGTCTAAATTTTTGTTGCTGCAAATTAAGACAATTCTTGTTTGGCCCCTACTGAACTGTCTGAATGATTTATCATTCTTCTTTGTTGTTACTGTAAAAACAATAACTACTGGATGATTAGAATCACGTCTTTATTTAATATTTTCTAGATTAAATAAATCCAAACTTTTATTTTAGTATGTGGTCCTAAACACCTTATTGTTCGCCAGTCTCCTTTGAACTTTCTATAGCTTGTCTCAGTCTTTCTTACAGTCTTACAGGTAAAAACTCCATGTTTGTGTTATAATCAAGCCTTCTAATAACACATTTCACATTGCAATATGCCTTTTAAAAGTCATACAAAGTTTTTCTTCTTACAATATACATGATCTGCTTTATTCCTTCAGATGCTTCTTTGTGGTAGCATACACATTTTTTAAATCTCAGAGCTGGATTTCTTTCTTTCAAATGTAGTGTCTTTCATGTTTTTATTAAATTTCATTTGATGATTTCAAACCAAACCTGCGGTTTACTGAGATCACTCTGTATTTTATCATCTGAAAGTACTATTTCACAGATGAAATGCCTTCACATACCTCTGTGAAGTATCACTGACCTGAATAAGGCTTCATTTCAAGGGCTTTTTTATTGAGATTCTGGATCAGGTCCAGGTATGAAGTCATTACACGGTCAATTATATGCCAGTCTGCCACAACAGTGTTTCAAGCACATGTACTGGCACTTTATGTGTGTGGAAAATAAGATGAAAAAGAACTTAAAAATACCTAAACTGACATTTCTGCTTTTCCATAATAATCTAAAAGAGTTTCTATATTTCCATTTTTATTGATATTATAAATGAACTTGTGCACCCAATATATATTTGCCAACACATTGCCTGTTTAGATTTTTGCATATTTCTGACATGCAACAATCCTTTTGCACTAATTGTTCAGGTTTTTTGAGTCTGCTCTAGTGGTCTCTTACACATAAATAATATTTTTTCTTACGGTCTTTTTTCATTTCCCGGCAATTATGTGTTTAGACAAATAAGCACTTGAAAGTAAACTGTATTTGAAACCAATGGAGGTCAAAAGGGGTGACTCAGTATTATGCTAATTTAACTCTTGGGTCCTTTTGTATGTTGTCCAGATCCCTTCAGTTTTAAGAGTGAAGAACAGAAGCTTTTATGTTGCAGTGTTTACAGTTTTCCCTTTTTGCTGAAGTATTATGGTTGATATTTACATGTAACTAGGGCTTAACTGAAGGTGATCCTGGATGTTGGCTCCATTAGGCTTGAGAGATGTCCTTGAAACAAATAAATATTAGCATCCTGGGTGAGGGAGAAACTAAAGAAAATAACAGTGACGAATTAAGAATAAAAAGGGAGAAATATCTTTCACACATCACTCAGGTTTCTCCAGATTTACGATAAAAATGAAAAGCACTTTGAAGATGGGAAATTGCAAATGCAGAAACTGTGTCCTCATGTCTCCAATACGTGTTGCCACATGCTTCAAATGAATGTGACTGATGGAAGTGTTACCAGAAAACTGCGGCCAAGAATCAAAAAAAGGACTGCTGGATTTTAAAATGTGTGATTCATTTTCATGTCATTAAGGCAAGAAATGCGTTTTCTTTTTCCTCTTCTCTCTCTGGCTTTTGAATCTTTTCCACAGACAGAGTTGTC
The DNA here is from genome assembly GCA_035583155.1 of Acropternis orthonyx. Lineage (NCBI taxonomy): Eukaryota > Metazoa > Chordata > Aves > Passeriformes > Rhinocryptidae > Acropternis > Acropternis orthonyx. Next base: position 6,895,116 of record JAWWEU010000040.1, read on the forward strand.
TGGAGGCAAACCTAACCTTTGGTATGTTTTATCATTCTCCAGCATCTGACTAGGAGGGTGATGAGTTTTTGTCTTTAAATGTCAAAAAGTCATGAGTTGTCATCTGCATGTATCATCTCAGTTTCTGAAGACACAGGGGAGGTTTCCTTCTGAATGCTTTACCAGAAAATTTGTACAAAAATTACTGATTTAAAACCAGTAAGATATACTTTGATAATGGAAGACATTTTTGAGAGCTTTGACAATTACAAGGTTGGTGGACAGTTTTGCCTTCTAAAAGATACAGATTTGCAGAAAATTCTATATCAAAAGAAATAAATCTACTTCCAGACAGCTCAAATTAAACATGCAAAACCGAAGCATAGAAAATCTGAAGCTGCATTCAAAATCCTTCCCTTAGTTACCAGATTTTAGTCATAATCCATCTGTTGCCAAGGTCTTAAGGCCCAGAGTACCTCTGATCAAATTCTCTGTTCATGGGGCAAAGTTTCCTTTGATGCCATCACTGGTTTCTTATCAGCTGAGCCCTTTTCCCAAGGAATTAATCAAGAGGATGACATTCAGCATAAGCTTCTTGGCAGTCTGAAATGAGAGAAATGTGTCAAATTTGAACTACATAAAAAATTGTATTTAACTTGATTGAGATTAATAAAGTTATTTTATCATATAATTTTGAATATTTATTTTATTATGTCTCATATTCTGATCAATATTATTTTTCTGTATTATTTTAATTATATTTTTATTTATTTATTTATTTATTTATAACTGTTCCATGCTAGTGACAGATTCTAAGTTTGTGTCAAGGTGTGTATCAAATACTAAGAAATCCTTGGAGAGGAAATACAAATTATTATTGATTAATTTATTTATTTGCTGTGAAATAGAAGATATTACATTAGTCTTCACTGGACTAAAAAAGATAGTCTTTGTTATTGTGAGCAACCTGAGCAATCAATGAATAAAAGGCAAAAATTCCGAGTAGGAAGCTGCAGTCACTAGTCAGCAATGCAAAGTAGAATGACACATGCAAATTGAAGTGCATACAGTATTTTTCAAGCTCAAAATCAAATTTGTTAAGATAAAAATGGTGATTAAAAAATCAGACCTACTCAAATCCCATTTTCTGAACTGATTTGAGAATCACGAGGCTTGAATCTCATTTTAGGCAATTGAAACCTAAACAACTGAGAGGCAAAATCCAGCCTGTACTTCTTAGCATCTAGAAATGGGATATCCAGGCCTACCTGTGATGTTTCACAATGACTCAAATCAATTTCACTGCTCCCAAGGCCACTTTCATGTCAATGTAGAGAGTCTACACCTTTGATGAGAGTTTGTGTTAATGGGAGAACAGATGAATACGAGTGGAAAGGCACAAACCAGCATGTCAGGTGCTGCATCTCACTGGAACTGATCACACCATGTCTTAAGTAGGCATCTGGAAGGTGTATGGTAGTAACAGACCTCTAGACCATCAGTTGAAAGAGTCCTGATTTGGTCCTCAGTGCTCACAGTTTGTTATACTCTCTTCAGTTATGAAGTTGTCAAATGACTTTGACTCACGTTTCATTCAATGGTCTGTCCAGTGTTGATTTTGGTGAACAAATAAAAATTAACAATGGTCAAACATAACAGAACTGACTTTCTGGTGGGTTATGCCTAGTTTCTAATTCCAGTTTCCAGATAGTATTTTTTTGTCTCAGTCACTAATGAGATCAAAAGGTGCTTAGCCAAAGAACTACTGTGATTTTTAAAAGACATTGAAAAAAGGCAGCTGTAGACATATCTGCTTACCCTGAGGTCTCTCAGGTTTGGTCTTAGCATAGAGGGTATCAATGTCTTTTATTTTAAATAACCTTCATAATATCAATAAGTTTGCAAATGCTTATTAGCACCCATGTTTCCCCTGTGCAAGAAAAACACACCAAATTTAATTTACCTTCTCAAATGTTTTTATCATAGCTATCTAGAGTTATTTTGATATGTCAACCCTGGGGGCAGTACTACTCACGATTACGTGCAGGGAACTTTTATAATCCTTCCACAGTGAAGCAGTCTGAATTCTAATGATAGTATGATTTTTGGTTTTGTTTCACTGACCTGGGTAAGGCCTCTGTTATTTTGCTACCCTTTAAAGAAGGAGAAAATCTTCACACTTACAGATGGTGCAGCAACAAAGACGGAACTGGCGCTCTTGAAGTACTCAACACTTATCTTTACAATGGGTATTTGCTGTAGTTCCATGACTTAAAATTCTTCCTTGAACCTCCAAAATCTTGAACAAGATTTTCCATTGAGCACATGAACGTGTTTCTGTCTGCTGGGTTTATTTTAAGAGCATGGCAATTTGAGGAGATTATGTAAAGTGAAGAAGCAAAGACAAGCAAGGAACAAATTACAGAAAGTTGGAGGAGTATGCAGAGGAAAAGTTTAAGCCGCAAAGTGGCAGCACTAATGCATCAAGAGGGTAAAGGAACCCAAAGCAAATACCTTGGATAGTGGGAAGTGTCTGGGACTCTTGTGAATGATGGTAGACAGCATATTGTATGTGGGTGTCTACTGTGAGCTGTTTCCCCCCAGCAACACACGAACTGTACCTAGTCTCAAAGTCATATTTCCTCATAGTTATAGTTCTAAATGCTTTTTATTTTTATGCTTCATACCCTCCTGAAATGTTACATCTGAAAAGGTTTCTGGTCAGTTCTGAACATTTTATTCCTAGAAAGATATCAACAAACTAAAGGGACTTTTAAGAGGAGTGAGAAAAAAAAGCTGTGGAGGTGGTCTGTAGTAAAAGAAAATATTCACAATAGATAGCAATGGTTAACTGTGATAAAAAGAAAAGCTACCCATTGCCTAGCAGCAGTTCCAACACGTGTTCTTACAAAATACTTTAATTGTTCTTCTTTTTTGGGGGAAGAAATTTTGAATTGTGTAATAGGAGATCTTTACTAAGATGTAAAAAGAAGACAGAATAATGACTTTAGGTTCTAGATTACTAGAGCTTAAAAAAGGGAGAGTGAAGGAGAGCTGTTTTAAATGCATGTGTTCAAGATTTCTCAAAAAGAATAAAAAATGTGGAAGAAATAATAATAATAGTAAAAAAAATCTCCTCAATTTTGAATCTGAAAATGGTGAATGAAAAATTATGGCCAGATTAATGAAGGTCAACTGGATAAAATAAACCTTGAACTCCAACCCTGCAGCAGCTGAATGTTCAGGTTTTGCTCTCTCACTCATATATCCTTTAGGACAAAAATTCTGATGCATATTTATCCTGGTGTCACTGAGATCACATTTTGAGGACAATGGCAGAATTGAAAAGGAGATTAGATCATGGCTTGGCTAACACAACCTCTGCTGTCACTGGTGTTGTGTCAGAGAGAAAGGCCCACTGTCAGAAACCAAAGTGACTCTGGGTGAGGGGCTGTGAGGGAAAGCTACTTTCCATTTGTATGATGAGAAAATCAAATCTAGAAGTGAGAAAAGCATAATGAATAGAGGACACCAAACAAAACCTCCTCAATTTTTGGTAAATAGATACACTATTTACAGTAGGTACTAAAGTCCAGCTACTAGGAGTTACAGCTGTTCAAATCTTTACTGTTTAGAAACTTAAAAACTATCCATTAACTCACATGTTTTGATTTCAGAGTAACCAAATACAAAGCAAAAAATCTCCATAAAGTAATGAGCACCTAATCTCAGAACATTAAATCACAGCAAAATAGTTTGACTTGGGCATTCACACCTTGAACTGATCATAAAGTTCTCAACAGATTTGACAATATGGACTTTATTCTTACCCAACAGCAGGTTCACAGTTAATCTTTGTGTTGTTTGTACTTACAGGGCTACTGTTACAGAAGAATGTGCACTGTATTGTAAACCATAATATAGTAACTTGGATTTAGGGGGAAAAAAAGATTAATTTTGATGCATTATTACTTCAGGTGATATAACAGGCATAAAAATATAGCAAGAAATTGACTCTGTGCTTCTGAATTTATACCTAAAAATGCCACTAGCTCGCCTCAGGGACTTAAGTTGTAGTTGCAACCACTGAAAGCAGTAGATTGTGTTTGCTCCACTGGTATTTCCAAACTGTGCCTTTACTACCAATTGCTTTCTTAGCCTTTCTTTTAGTATTTCCTCAAACCTTTATATCAAGTTCTGCCAGTGACTATCAAAACAGGAATGGCATTTCTGGGCAAAACTTAATGAAGTAGTCGTTTAGCACTGTCATCATATATTAGAGAGTGAACTTTAATTTGTCAGGTAGCAAACCTGCTTAGAAATATAACAACACAATGGATATGGAAAACAGTTTATGTTAAATGAAGCACCTAAATTCACACCTACATTAGCACTGTGTGATTTTGCCTTTATAGAATCTTTACTCCTGGAAAGATGCAGCCTGTGGCTTGGCAGGGTGTGTGTATGAATGTGTAGAACACTTCGGTGTCAAAAACAACCAGTTGTGACAATCAGCCACTCAAGAGTCTTGAACACCTTCCAGCTTTGCTCCATTTATTGGCATCAGTAAATACAGCACTGTTCTTAAAGCTGTGCTTTCATTTATTTTTTTCTGCCAGCTAGTGCCAGGCAACTTAGTGGAGCCTCCCAACATTGCTTCCCTATGGAAATAACTTGAATCAACATTGTATCTTTCTTCCCCAGCACAAAATGTTCCTTCTCTCTTTCACACTCCTCTTGCTTCATGAGCAAACAGCTTCATAGTAAACAAGTAGAGGGCCCTTGTATACTTTGCTATCAGTTCCTTAGATTTATTTTGGTGTTCCTTTTCAGATAAATAGTTACATTTAGGAGGAAAGGAGAGAGAAATTCTAGTTCTACTGCTGCTGGTCCTCAGTTCATTCTCAGAAGAAAACTAATGGTCTCCAGATATATAGTGCAGCTGTTGAACTTTTGACAAGAAATGTGTTTAAGTCTAGTCTTTACAACTGAGGTGGGATTTTAACATAGTCTTGTTTTCTAATGGCAAATAAATACTTATTTTTCTGTGTTTTGGTTTACAGCTGGGTTCAAAAAATGCAGCAGATGATTTCCCCCCCTTGCTACTTCCCCCCCTCTTCTTTCCTTTTCAGTTATTTCATGAAGAATGACATTTTCCATCCATAAAGATGAATGTTTTCAAAATATCTTGACATCTGTAACACAAAAAAGAAAGCAAACAAAATCCCCCAAAATGACAAGAGCAACCACAAAAAACCCTCCCAAACAACCAAAAAACAAAACAAACAAACATCAAAAAACCCCCAAGGACCTTATGGAAAACATTCTGGGCTGTGGGAGAAAAATCCTATAGCTGATGTCCTGCCTTTCAAATGTGCTTTAACTTTTGACTTCAGGCAAATTGCTTGATCTTCAGTTCTGCATCTATATGAGTTCAGCAATATTTTTTACTGTATGGATACACAGAAATTAATATTCTTATCTCTGCTGCTCCTTTCTGTTACAGTTTAGATAAAACTATCTTTATCAGGATTTAATAGTGTTTAAGAGAAGATTGATTTTATATACAAGTTACATTTACTCTAAGAAAACAAATGGAAGGAGAAAATATGTATGAATTTTCAGCTTATCTGAACAAAGACTTTTATTAGCTGTTTCCTTGGTAACTTTTTTGCAAGTAACCTTTAAAGATAACTTTGCATTTGGGAGCAGAGGATCTTGAAATAAGACAAAGGCTAAGAGAAGTCTTAATACAAATGCACAACGTATCCCAAGAAAACATTCATGATGTTGCTTTTATGGCTGAATCTCTGAGGAAAAAAATATTCTGCAAAGAAAGGCACAGCATGAGAGCAAAGATGTTCAGATGTTTTTAACACACAGAAACAGCAACATCAAAGCACTTAGGTCCTGCTTTCATTTTGGTTTTTTTGGATGTGGTTTGGGTTTTTTTCTGAGATGCTGCACTAAGCTCAGTAGCACTTCTCCAGCTGGAAGACTAGAGTGAGAGAGAGTATTTTGACTCCCCTCACAGTAGCATATCCTAAGTAGTTCAGATGTGTCATGAGAGGTGATGAAGGGTAATTTGTAGAACACGGCGATATAATTAACAACCGCAAATAGAAAACAGAAGCAGTCAATAAATATTTTTGTTCCATAATTTGAAACAGGTGAAAATAATGTATTTGTACAACATAAAGATGATGAAGTATCTTTCAGTCCACATATCATCTACAGATGACAAACAATGAGGAATTTGGGTGACCTAGATAATTTCAATGTCACAGTCCAAAGTGTTGATGAACATTTTGACAAATCCTGACAAAAACTCAGAAGAAGCTCAGAAGACTTACAACAACCTGTAAAATGTATTCAAGCAAGGGTATTTCTTGAAAAATAATTGCATTTTTCTCAGCCAAAGGGAAAATAATGGAATTTGAACATAAGTAATGCCAATGTACTTTATGGTTGCTTAAAAAAAAAAAAAAAGAGAAATATTTTCAAGGAGATTTTTGAATGCCAAAAAGGTACCTGAATTATTCAAGTCATTATCAATTATTACATTATTTAAACTTTTGTGAGGATTTAGAACCTTGTGACATTCTAATTAAAAATATAGCACTGTGAATTACCCAGAAGGAGCTGATGAATGGTATAACTGATAAATGTTAAGGAATTGTTATTCATGGAGAATTTTCATTACAGGTTTTCTAGTGGGAAAAATTCACTGTGTAAAATGTACCTGATACTGCTCCAGATCTTTATTCTTGATCTGGTAGTAAAGATGTCATCACTGTCAATAAAATCTGTGATTGGCACAAAGAATAGTGGAACAGTGAAGAATGATGAAGTAGAGCAGTCAGATACAATGACAAAGACTACCTGGTGAACTGATTTACTCAATCAAGATACTTTTTCAGTTTAGATAAATGCAAAATTTTATCCAGGTAAGTATGAGAAATGCAGGTCATTCCTACAACAGAGGAGCAGACTCCAGAAGAAGATATTTATAATATATAGGGGTCATAGTAGAAGAATCAGTGGATTTTGCAGTGGTTTACTGCATTAAAAAACACACACATGCCAAGCCTTGTATGTGGCTGCAGCTGAAAAAAACCCATCTTCTGTAGTGCTGATGAGATTAATATCATCATACTACTTATAGTTCTAGAGTCTATAATTTCAAAGGAATATTACAAAATTGGAAAAGATATCTATTTCAGTTATTCAAGATCTTGGGAATATACATTGCAGCGAGTCATACTGCGGGTTTTATCCTTTTTTGTCTAGCAGTGAAAGCCTACTGAGAAGTCTGGACACTAAATGTCATTCAGTTGGGAAAGACATGTTTTAATACAGTGATTACTCAGTAATTAAATGCAAATTCACTTGAGAAATTAATAAAATTGTACTGGATTTTTCTCTCCTAATTTCTTCATACCAGAGGATGTGTTTTGGTCACAGAGAAGCTGCTGCCTCCGTAAAGAAATAATGTAATGACTCATCAGTATGTGAGATAAGAAAAATATCAAACTAGGGGATGGTATAATGCCGCCTGATGTGAAAAAGAGATGGTTATAGGAAGCGGAAGCCTGGCACTGGTGGCAAACAGCCAACACCTTTGGATCAGGCCTTGGCTGTGTCAGCTTTCAATCCAGTTTGAACAGTTTTAGGCTTGTGGCATATTTTAAGTCTGAGTAGCAGGGTAAAATTCCCAGTGGCCTCTCATCAACATTAACAAGTGGTTTCCATATCAATATGCATAATATCATAGAGATAATAGAACTTACACTTACAGAAAGTGTATATGACAAGTTCTTCCCTCTCTACTCATTCCATCAGGATGAGAGCTGTTGGTAACAGAGCTTTATAGCAATAACAACTGGTATTTTCCACTGTAAAGGTACTGGGTTAGATCTCAGCAATATCAGCCAGCAGAACAGCTATCACAACATCAGCTCCTATGCTGGTAAGCAGACAATTTTCTTAATAACACTCCTGAGTATATATTTTATATACTATTGCTAAAAATATAAATTTTAATCCTTCTTTAGTAACCTCTTCCAGAGATTTTGCATCAAATTAGATATCGTATTTCATAAATAATTATCTTACAAGGAAATTTAACTTGGTGTAAAAATAAAATGTCAATCCCATTTTTCTTCAGCAGAAGCCTCCTCATGCCAAGACAAAATGAATCCTTCACCAGATGGCTGTAAATGAAACAGAAAATATGTGATCTAATGGTTCTGTGTTAGCAAACTATTCTAATTGATTTATTTTTCTTAGTAATTACACTGCTAGAACATATCTGTGCTTAAACTGACACCAGCTCTGTCTAATTTCTCCTATTTTAAACACTGGGCAATTAATGCAAAGAAGTTGACATGTTGTCACAGATGATGAATTAGGGCTTTGTGTTTCCAATACTGCCTGAAAATGACTGCTTTTTTTTTTAAAAAAAAATCCTAATTCTAAAATAAATGCAAATATTTGTTTGAGTCTAGTTATTAACCCAAGAGAGTGGGGTGATAAAGAGCAAAGACAAAGCATTTCCTTTTTGTTCTTTTCCTGAATTTCTGAGCATATAAAAAAAAGGAAGTTTCATATTTCAGATATTCATATTATTCTTGTTTCCTAACTGTATGGATTCTTGTTTTTTTTTTTTTTTTTTGCTGACATGCCTCACCAGGATGTATTGAAAATCAAAATATACTGGGAAACTTTAAACAAAAGAGAAAAAAAGAGGGAAAGAGCAGAGAAGTCACTAAGCAGAAGTTTTTGCTTTCAAATCACTGAGACAAAATTTGTGAGATAGCTGGCCTCTGGAAATTTCACTAGAGTTTGTCTTTTTCAAGTATTCCATAGGAAAGCAGAGAGGAAAATCTGTGCATTTTCATGTGAGCATGCATTGTTTGTAAAAGCACTGATATAGCTCTTTAAAATAACAAATGAAACATCAAAAAAGTTCCATCAGAACAAGCATTTAGTCTGAATATAATGGTGCAATTTTGTGCTGTCCCAGGAGCCAAGCTCAAAATAATTGGGAAGTCAGGCTTTATTCTGTTCCCGGTACTTTCATGTTTGTGGAAGACGCACGGTGGCATTTCACTACCTCATCATCTCATCTGAGTACTATTATCTGCTGTAAAATTGTCTTCATGATCATGGTCTTCAGAGCACAGTTACCCACTAGCTGGAAGGATAATTGCTCAACAATTTAAATACTCAGGGAATGTCCCAGCTTCATCATAAAATAGTTCTCACGAAATGTGTTACAAACATGGATTATGACAAAAATTTTTCCTTAGTACAGTCATGATCCAACCCCTATTCCCGCTAGTAACAGTCTCCATGGACTTTGATCAAGCACTTAAGCCCTTGTCAATTTTTCTTACAGCTGGACTATGCTGTCCTTATTTCCCATTGTGAGCATTGCTTGAAAGTTAGAAAACTCTTAATGGACTCCTGCTGGAAAGGTCAAGTCATATATTCCCATGTAACTTTTATTGATTAAGTTCTATATAGTGAAAACGGATGGGGAATCGCCTGTTGGAGAAAATCCTAATGGCTGGAAAACCTACAGCCCCATTAAGAACACATCTCCTTCCCTGGGTATTATCCAGACGGCTGTATAACACGACAACAGACTCTGACCTATCATTCAAGCTGTATAATTCATTATTCAAATCAACTTGTTGTAGACAACTGGGAAAACTGCTGTTGCTGTAGACAAAGCATTATCAGGAAAATGGTATTTTGAAGAACATATTGAAGTTAGCCATGAAAATGAGCATAGTAAGAATCAAATGAGAAGAGCAGGGAATAGCAGTTAAACAGCTGTTGGTTGTGAATTTTCAGTATTTAGCCTCCTAAACGCATTCAAATTAGAAGGGTCTCTGGGGGATTTGTAGTCCAATGCTCAAAGCAGGGCTAATTGCAAAGTTAGATCAGATTGTTCAGACTCTTGCCCAGCTAAACTGGCCCCATGTCCCACTATAACTTCTGAGGAATCTCTCTTAGATTGAGCTGGACAGTTGGGCCTGGAATCATTGGTCATCATCTTCAAGGATAGGCCAGATGGAGCTTCAAGGGATCTGGTCTAGGTACCCCATGGCAGGGTGTTGGAACTAGATGATCTTTAAGGTTCTTTCCAACCCAGACCATTCTATGATTCTATGGTCTCTTGGGTCCTGCAGTCGTGTTCGCTTTCCCTGCGCTTTGAGGTTCAGCCATCCAGACTGCACTTCCTCAGTTTGGTTACTAGGTGTTTCTTGGATAATGTGTTTAAAGCCCTGTTTAATTTGAGAAGAACAATATCTACTAATCTCTTCTCATTTACAGATTGAGAGATTTCATTAGAAAAGGAAATCATGTTGATTAAACCTGACTGATCTTAGAAAATCAGAGGTAGCAATCCACAATTGTCTTCTTGTCTTTCATGCAACTTTCATGAATCATTCTTTCCTTCAATGCATGACATCTGGAGCCTTGTCCATTCTCTTCTTTCTCTCTCATAAATTTTTATTCAAGTCCATAATTTGACAAAATCATCATGAGATTAATGTATTCCATGTTATTTCTTCAGGCCCACTAAATAATTTTGCTAGTGTTTACTCAATACATGGAAGTGTTTTACCGCAGTCATGAGTGACAGAATATAGCTATATGTTAAACAGAGTGATCTGTTAGTCACTGCTTCTCATTAATTTGAAGTTTGAATTGATCAAGTCTTGAAGAAATACTTGATAATTGGGAATCTAGCTTTAAATGTGTTCTAAGTATTATTAAAGCCACTGTAATTTTTTTGTCTCTGGAACATGAAGCATTTAAGTAATTCTTTTCCCATATTTCCAAGACTCTCCAAGATATCATGACAATTCAGATTTTTAATCCATATTTTTCAGACTGAAATATCAAAAATTTAGCACCTTGATCCAACATCACTATTCAGAAAGCAATTTGGATTTCAGGTGCTTGGCAGTTCTCTTCTGAAAATGTCTTTAATTTGCCTGTCTCTTGGTCAGTTAATTCCCTCTGATTCAGTAGGAAGCAGACTGAAACTAACTGTGGTTTTCATAGAGCTTACTGAACAGTCAGCAGACAGGAGACACATCTTTGCTCCCTGAACAGCCTAGGCCAGACACTTTACGTGTAACTTAGCAGCGAATGGCTCCATATTTCATTAGCAATCTCCAGCACAGTTTTGTGTTCCTTGTGCCTTTAGCAATTGCAAGAAATTATAAGGATGACATGTAGTGCAGGAGAGAGGAACATCATAAATGGAACTATTTAGAAAGTGAGAAGTGGCAGTGCTCACTTGCTTAATATTTGTATGAAAAACTCTTGAAGACGAAAGGAATAGAAGCACTCATTATTTAATTTTTTTTTTTTTTCAAACGCATCGGTGTGTTGAACATTCTAATTGAAACCTGTGGAGCAGAAAGCTGATCTTGCAGTAATGTTTGTGGATACAATTATGGAAATCCTTTGAGCGTGATTAAATTATCCGGTGCCTGGATATGGAAGTCATTTTGATACTTGTGTCTGCAGTAGAGTCAGTGGCAATGTGTGAGGTGGCACCTCCCTGATCAGTCTGTTTAGGAAGGAGAGAATGTGTAGCAGTTTTCCAATTAGCAAGCTTTTCCAGTGGTAAATACCAGCCACAAAAGAGTCAGTTCTGATGGTCTATTGGACAAATTTGAACACATATGATGTGAGGCCATCCTTGAAAGATCACTCAGAAGCAATGATCAGCATAAAATGGTCATGGAAAAAATGAAATGGCATGTCTTCATATTAATTGGAGTTTGAAAATTTTCTAGTTGATTATTCATTGCAAAATCCATGTATTTTAGCACCTTTTATAAATCTAGGTTTTGGAACTTAGTACACATATTTGTTTGAGATACTGTAATTTATTCACCACCACAAAAACGTAGGTTGATTTAGTTCTTGTTGTTCATCTCAAAGAAGTGGTTGATTTCTTTTGGTAGGTAAAAGATGTTTTAATTTATTATCTGTTGTGAACACCTGGGCAAGTGTCCAAAGCTCCAGGATTTGTTGTTAATAAACAAAACTTGAGAATAGAGGAAGAATTTTTTTTTGCACAGAAAAACCTGAAAGTTTTATCCAACATAAAGATATATTTTAAAAAATATTATTTCCTGATAAGAAACGTGGTCTGTTCAGACTATTAAAATTTAAATGTTTAACAGTTCTCTTTTTAGGAAAAATCATATAACTCCAGCATAGTGTAGGCTTTTCTACAATACTCAGGCTCCTAAAATTCACCCAAAATCTTCAGATTAAAGTCTGTCTTCCCATAGGAAAAATATCTTCTAGCTGCTTCCTCACTTGTAGAGACATTAATTTTAAGAGGCCATTATCAATTTAACCATCTTCATAACTCAGGGCTAGATATTACCCAGGAAGTGTTTTAATCACCTTGATAACTTTCAGTTCATTGCAAATTCACTTGCTTCTCATTTTGAAAGAGAATCACCCATGGTCTAAAGACTTTGAATGAAGGCATATATTCTATGTCTATGAGTAAATGGTTCAAATGGTTAAGTATGCTTCTGCTAAAAAATTACATCTCAATTTCCAGTTTGAAGGTTTGGCTCTCAGCCATTGGGTCTTGTTATTATAGATGAAAGAGCCCTCTGAAATCAGGCTCTGCTCCCTGTGTAGGTGGAATGTTCCCCATGTTTTCATATTAATCTGATTCATTGCTGCTTCTGCATTATCTTTTATCAGTTTTCCTAACTGTCAATTTTCAAAATAGTGCTAGTTTCAATATGCTCATTGTTTTTGTGGCTGAGATGCCATGAAGTAGCTGGAGAGGACTTAAAAGAGATCTTCATCAGGATGGGGAAAAAAATTAATCTACATCTTTGAAAGATATCATATATTTTGGACTACAATTTTCTGGCAACTTTCACCACAACAGACTCATGTTTGCTTTAATAAATGACTGAAGTACCCAGACATTTATTTTTCTATGCCTGGTTCCTAAAAAGGAAACAAAATTATGTGGTAGGCACCTGGGCTCATGTTTTTCTGGCCTAATTTTCAACAACATCCCCATGGTTCCTACTAGCTATGGTCCCTGGCAGTGCAGATCCAGCTAAGAGGAAACCCAAGGCAGATGGATTTACATGGAATTTAAGACATGTCCCAGTGCCTGGAGAGTGTTAGCCACTTCATAGTAATCCATACAGTATAGTGATTGCCCTGAGAGCTAACTGTAAAACTGCTTAATATAGTAGAGTGTCTGAAATTTTCCCCTTCCTCTGCAGCTTAGACATATGGCTTAAAGCTGATGGAAAAAAGATGGATTCCAGCATCCAGAAACCCCTATTGTGAAGAAGACTACAGAAACTCTTCCCAAGAACTCAGGAGAGATTGCAAAAGAGACATTATTTTCTCTTCTCTCTAAAACATCCCAGTGGTTTCATGCATTTGCCTAGCAAGTGAGAAAAGAGGGTATTTTCATCAAATTCACATGGGTCAACTCCAGAAGGCTCTGTAAGCATCAGGAGGTAAGCACAGAGACGAAGCCCTTTCTGTCAAATGTGTACAACAGCATCAAAAAATATCCCTCACAGATCACTCAGGTTCCAATTCACCCCTTTTTCCTAAAAATCCAGCAAATTTTTATGTATCAGTAAATTGCACAGTCACATTTATTATATTACTGTGATTTTTTGTCTTTATGTGACTTTCTGATCCATGACAAGCATTTTTATTGTTCTTTCCAAAATGGAAGAAAACTTTGTTCGTTCATTCAGGAGTGTTAATTAACAACTCAAAAATCAAAATAAAGCACAATATTGCTGTCGTACTTGTATTCAAATGGATCCAATACACACTATGGCCTTATTTTTGTGGCACAACTTTCTGCTTTGTGAAAACCTTGTTTTAGAGAATAAAGGAGAGAAGAGTGAAGAGACTGACGTGTTAGAAGCTGTGCTTCTAAGCTGTTTGAAAGAAAGACTTGACTGGCTGGTTACCCTGAAATTTTTCAAGGTGCTTTTTGCTCAGATGAAATTGCAATAAAAGCTCAATTTGAATGTACTGCTGGTTGATTGAACTTATGTTGCCTACTGCAAGTACAAGGGACTACCCAGAGGTTGCAGTGTGGTTTCATTCCATATGTTGGAATATAAGAAAAATTGTTATTTACACTTGAAAGACGATATTGAAGATTTATATAGTGCCTCAGCTCTGCCCAGTTTGACTTCTATCCAGATTTTTTCCTTGCCCTCATCCCTGTCACTGCCCATACTGAATATCTTTCTAACTGAGACAAAATTAAGATGTGGAATGAGTCTCAGATAACACATCTGTACCTCATCTAGAGTTGGTGGATGACAAGACTCTTCAGATAAGACTGAAGTCTGGGTTTTCACCTCTGTAGAGACTTCAGAGAAATGCAGAGAAAACAAAACAAAACAAAACAAAAAACCAATAACAAACCCCACAAGATTTTAATACCCTCAGACATTTGATGATTTGATTATTTCATACACATCTCTGGTCACAGAAGCTGCTTGCTGAGTAGTGAGAAACAGAAGACTTTACAAGGCAAATAATTGAAGGAGTTGAGAGTGACAGGAGAAACTCTCTTTGCTGACAGGATTCTACGGCCCATAAAAAACCCAAACATTATTCTCTAAGTAATCTTGAAAACACATGAGAATGACCACAGAACTTAGTTCCTCTTTAGGGATCAAAGTAGGCAGTAACATTATCAGGATAATACAGCATTCAGGGCCTGGCCTCAGACTGCATAGTGTGAACTTACAGACTTTCTGAGGATTTTTGAGGATTTGGCTCTAGCTGCAGTTGGTTCACCCTTCCAAATTTGGCTCTGAACACCAATAAGATCCAATTTTCTGCAAGAGTATCCATAGGACCATCCTTCTTTCCAGACTGAGACATTCTACTAATAAAGGACATACAGAAGACATCTTTGACACCTTGATTCAGAGTCTGCATCTATTATACTCTTGTCACAAGGAAGAACAACATCAGAGCAAAATAAAAGAAAATTATCAATCAGTAAAAGAAAAAATGTCAAGCCTGCTTACTAAAATAAACAGATGAAAAAAGCAAATTATTAGTGAATACTTGTTTTCTAGCAAAGATATTGGAGGAAATAGAAGGAATATGAGCAAGTAAATATGCATAGCATTCCTGGAGGACAAATAAATAGGGATCCTATTATACTACTGCTTATGCACAGCTTGGAAACTTCACTATAAAAACTGCAGGGAATAGAAATACACTGTATGCAAGCAGAACATCCTTGGACTGTTTATGACACTACATGTGTGACATACCCAGGGGCTCCTATAAAATACTTATTATTTGCCAGTTCAAGCTGTTTGGCTTAGCTGTGATTTGGGTAATATTTCCTTCCATGGGAAGAAGTGCTATGCTGTTGGTATAGACTGGAGTGCTACAGCAGCATATCCTCATCTTTTTCAGATTGCTTATAAGCTTGCAGGCCACAGCTATAAATCCCAGGTATTCTGAACTTCAAGTGATTCTGCCTAACAAGTGGATCAATTCTCTAGGCAGAGCAGGGAATATATACCAAAATTTCAAGTTCATTTGCTCCTTCATTTTCATGGCTGTGTATCTTGTGTCACAGATTTAAAATGCATTCATTTAATTTACCTGGGCTCTGACACACATACAGAAGTCCAAGGGGATCCCTGTTAATTGCAGGGCAGAATATAACATAGTAAATTCACAGACTTTAGCTAAGCAAAAAAAAAAAAAAAGTTTTTCTTGTTTTAGTTTTGAAGGATTTTCAATTTTAACTACTTCAATCAGGAAAATTGTTTAAAAGCACCAAGAAGGAAAGGCAAAACAATGGCAAATCTTGCACTGTTTCACAGAAGACAAGGAAGCTTTTTATTAGGGAGAAGGCAATTTGAGAATAATTTCCTTTCCTGAGTCTGCACCTGCATTCAAAGGAGGATACTAACTGTTGCAAAACCCTGAGTACAGAAACAGGGGAGTTCTTGGTGCATGGACCAGCATGGTAGAAATTCCTTAGGGTATATCTGTAAAAGCTTCAAGGACTGTAGCAAGCTGCGCATTCAGAGAAGCTCATTCCCAAGGACAAATCACACCTGTGCAGAAGCCATAAGGGAGTGTTGGAGAGACCTACTTCAGTGTGTGTCTTCACTTCTTATGTTGAACTGTGCCCTACTGTGCCGCTTTGGCAAGTCACATATCCTTTTGCAGGACAGACTTCTCTGCCACCATCCCCACAGGACAGCCTTTAGAACACACAGAGCCCACTGCAAGACTCAGTGGCCACGAACAGCCTGCAGGCTCAGTCACAGAAGGGCTGGGTTGAAGAGCCTCATCTCAGAGTAGCCAGGCCATGAGCATTTGACCCCTAAGGATGTGCTCAAGCGAGTCAACAGCTTAACTGCACTGCCCATGTGAGCAGAGCTCATGGGGAATTTTACTCCAAAGGAAGTCAGTGGTCAATGTTCTCCTTTCTTTCTCTTGGGATATTAAATATTCTCTCAGAGGAAACAATCTCTTTGATGATTTTCTAGTGACTGATACTTAGCTCTGGGAAAGGACAAGTTCATTTTGCCAAAATTGCATACCCCATTGCTAGGGACATAGCCTGCTGCAGAAAACATTAAAATTTAATTATATTGCTGGGTGCAATATTATTTGTGAAATAAAATTGCCTTATTAGGATATTTAGCCTTCTGGGGTCTTTAGAGAATCATTAAACAAAGTAATTCCCTATTACCTCAGTGAAAAGGAATTAATGAAAAAGCAAAGTTATCAGAAAGGTCTAAAAGTAAATGATTATGAGTTAATAATGTTTCAGAAATTTAAATGTATTATCCTGCTAACAATCAGAAGAAATAGCTATGCAGGATCCAGTTATCATGCAGAGCCTCCCACAATGATTTATTCATTAAAGATGAAGAAAATTATTTTCAATTACTCCAAAGACTAACCTCACAGTGAAAAATAAATTGGCATTTATAGTGCTTCATCTCCAGAAGTGAACATGAAAGATATTTGTGACTTACAAACAAAACATTTATTTTTATTAAAAATTAAAAAAACCCCAAGTAGTCCATCCAGTTCACTTTCCTGAATACCCTTTTGTAGCATTTCATACATTATCCAGCTGTGTGATAGCAAAATTATAATCTACTCATTTAAGATCATCTAATATACTCTAATTGAAAACTTTATAATTGTTTCAGTGTTTTGAGTGGTCATTCTCAGCTGCAAGCAAATATTCCTTTCCTATTTGGCTGAAAGGTCCTAGTAAATAACTTCCACTTTAAACCTCTCAGTTTTGATAGTGCCTGGAAGTCTCAGATAACTGATAAGTAAGTTACGGCCATTTTTCCTCCAAGAGCTCTTAGGAATTCTTGAAGGAATCACTTCACAGTCTGATATCTGCATATGGGAAGCCTGTGAGACTAACACATGATAAGGCTGTCAAGGATGGAATAATATAGAACTTCCTTCAACCAGTCTCATGAAAGATACCAAATGAGTCTCTTTGGGTGTCCTACATCATTGGATTCAATTGCCTATATTTAGACTTTTAGCATTCTTTGAGATATCCCAGATTATTCAGGCACCTACAAGAGACAGGCAAATGCAACACTCTGCAGACTTAAAGAGCACCAGAAGTCTTCCATGTTCTTGAAAGCAGCTTTCTGGGGCAATTAATTTTGGGTAATGGGATCCCACCTCTAAATTTTTAGATGTGGAGTAAGTGTCTGAGCTTCTGTTATAGATGGAAGGTCTCCACCCAGAATGATCCACGGAGCCTGCAGAGCCATTTGACTGATCTTTTCCTAGGTCGTCTGTAGCACACAGTTTACCTATAGTTCCTGTGTTGCATATGCCAACTGAATGGGAGCAAAGTTCAGGGGACATCGTGAAAAGTTTTTTCATTGATCAGGAATTTGACAGTGGGACAAGTTACTGACAGGTATTGTAGTCTCCATTGGAGCAGTTTTTCAACACTTGGTGAGATAAATAACCTGTAACAACCTGTTGGGATCTCATGGGTGACCCTATGATTTTATGGTTGGAATAGAGACCTCCTAAGGTCCCTTCACACCTGAATTATCCCATGATTTCATGATCCATGAATATATAGAACACCTTAAACAGCACTAACACCAAATATTCACCTTCTGGCAACTGCACTGAGCTCTTGAGCAGTTCTGGCAATAGCTGGAGCTTATACACCCAGACCATATGTAGACATTTATATATTGACAGCTGAATTTGTGTCCTAATCAGGAGATGATGAATCCTGCTTCTCACATGACAGTTATGTATATGCAAAGAAAAGCAGGATTCATCAGACATGTATTTTTTCCACCTACTTCACAGTGTGTTTATCCATGTGTGAATGTGAGACGCAGTATGCAGAGGTACTATAAAATACTATGCCTGTTTTTCTCTGTCTTTTGAAAAATATGTTCTTTAATTGTCTTCTGTGCAATCAGTTTTCTGCTATTTGAGTCTCAGAGTAGATTAGAACATTGTAGGTGTTGTTTTATTTAAAAATCAGAAGGTGAGTAAACTGCTTCAGTTAAAGCAGCTTCAAGGGGTGTTTTAGAGGGAGGATTTAAGGCTCTCAGATTCTGAAGAGCATGATGAAAAATGCTGAATACTCTATTCCAATGTAATTTACTCTAATTATTAAGGAAAGGGGGAACAATCTCTCCTTTTAAAGAGGTTTCCTTCAGAAAAGCCACGATTGTTCTTCACATCAAGTTTTTAATTTGGAAAATCAGGAAGAGAGGTGATTTTTTAGAAGCTTTCATTTTAAATAATTCTCTAGTACAAACTGAAAAGAATCAGAGTGCTTTTCAAGCAGTTTATCTGACTCCAAGAGCTCTGAATGATGGTGCTGATGTTGAACTTTCAATAGCAGTGCTCTTCCTTCAACAGCAACTTAAGGCAAATTTGGAAATTACATGGTCTATGCAGTGAAATCTTTCTTTTCCTTAGGTTGATCAACTCTGTGACTGGGTTACTGAGTTCCAACTCATAAATAGTAAAAATTTCTGTGGGTAAAATTCTGCCAACTTTGAGAGTTATAAATGAAGAATGAGAAAGAAAATATGCTTTAGAAGCTGTCTTCACTACAGTCCTGTAAGGAATCAAATTTTTTTCAGTTGTATGGATGAAAACCAAAGGGACATAGGTTCTTTCTTCTGTCAACATCGGAGCTAATCATCTAGGACTTCACTTAGTTATCTAAATGCAGACATATAGTGTCATTTGATACACTTTCACAAATCCATGTCATCTCTGGCTGCCAGTCCAGAAAAGCAAAACTCTCCTCAAGATTCTGTGTCATATGCTGGTCCTACACAGAAGTCTTGGATCCACCAGGGTACCTCCCATGTCACTAGGAACACCTGTGCAGTTAACTGAATAACTGAACATTTAATCTCCCTTTATAGTCAAAAGAAAGTAGTAAATAACTCCAAGATTCAGTTAATGGCCTTGTTCAGACATCTAAACTGTTCTGATGCATTACAAATGTAACCTGATATGTCTTTAATAAAGCTATGAAAAACTGAATAATACTCCATTTATATTCAGCTACAGTTATTTTATATTTATATTGTATCAGATGCTGAATTTAAAGCCGGTATGACATAAGTGTGATCACACAGTTCTCGAGGGATCCTTCCTATAATGCATGTACCACAACACCGCAGGTTTTTCCATGGGAGTGTGAAGCTTCCAAGTGTGATCAGATGCTGGCAGTGAGACAAAACACCAGCTCAGAGAAGTATTAAAACTTCTTCAAATGTTTTGAATATTTTTCCAAAAAAGCATTTCAAATTGTAGCAAAGTTTCGCAGAACTCATCCTGGGAAAAATTTCCCTGAAAAGAAGTCACAAGGAGGGGCCGCGACTCTGTCCCTGAGTAACAAGTGATAGGACAAGGGGAAATGGCCTTGAGTTGCAGCTGGTGAGATTTAATTTGGATATTAGGAAAAATTTCTTCACCACAAGGATTATCAGGCACTGGAACAGGCTGCACAGCAAAGTGGTGGAATCACCATCCCTGGAGATGTTTAAAAGATGCTCAGATGTACCGCTTGGGAAAATGGTTTAGTGGTGAACTTGGCAGTCAGTGTTAGGTATAGAGTTGGACTTGATGATCTGAAAGGTTTTTTCCACACTAAATTATTTTTTTCCTTTTTCTCTTTAGACATCTCAAGATATCCACACTATCAGAAAGCTTCCATGTTTTCTGAAGGGTCTCATCTTGCCAACCATAGGGGAATGCTGAGAGACTGACATTGAATGAACCTGCTAGACAGCACAGACATTTGCCCATATTTGAGTATGTCTGTGGTACCTGCAGGAATTAAATACAATTCAGTTCTCTGACTTTATCACATATCCACATAAATACTGTTTGTTTTCAATTTTGACCTTACCAAGGTCCAAACCTCTCTCTCCTTCATTACCAGCTGTTTCTAAATTAACACAGAGTTCCTTTGGAATGAAACACATGAAAGAGTTTTATTGATTATTTTTTTAATAAAGTTAGTTTCAATGCTATATTATCACATCAAATATTCCTAATACTGAGTAAAAAAAATTACTAATGGGGAACATACTCTTTATTGTCAAGAGAGCAGAGTATAATCTTCAGTAGATCAAATACATTCTTTAAATTCTGCAAACTGCAAGACAGCTAATTTAGAATTTGATATAGATGAAATTATGTGAGGTTTTGAAAGAAACAACCAATAATTTTAACTTTAATGCTCACTAGTGAAACTAAAAATGACACAGAGTAATTTGGTTTCATTAAAAACAAATATTGTTTTGATCCATGTTGGAATTGTATATATATACTTTTTAAAAAAAGGCAAACAAATAAATCTTTAAAAATATACTCTTGAATTAAAAATACCATTTTGAAAATATGAGAAAGAATTATTTAGACTCTTGCTCCTTTTTTTTCCTCTATGTTTCAGTATAGAAATTTCAGAAAAGTGAGAAATTCATAGGTTTATTGTCATTAAATCAGAACTTCCAAAATATTGATGTACAAAGCTTTGGACAGAAAGGATTATAGAGTTTTACTTTGATCACTTGTAGCTTTCAAAAAAACCCCAACCAACCAACCAACAAACAAAACCAAACCACAAAACCAACAGATTATGACTACAGTTTCTCAAGTTTATCCTTCACTTGTATAGTTGCTTACTTTCTAGATCTTAGTTTCAATCACTCAGATCATATCTTTATAGGAAGGTCTGTCTAAGTGAAAAGGCTGAATACTTCTGCAACACAGTTTTATATGGATGCCTTAAATTCACATGGCATCTCTGGCTTAGAATCACAAATGTCCACATCCCAGTTGCATACAGATTTTAAGGTTTACTGCACTGTTTTTACAGCAGAGTTGTCACTTCCATGTAAGTAAAAGCATCTCAAGTGTGTAAATAATGTGCTCCTCTGCGGCCAACTGGTTTTAATAGGAGTGTAGGCTACTGTATAACTACATAGATTTAAGCACTGTGGATGAAAAATAACTCTTACTAATGCATATCATGGTCCTCTTCCATGCTCTGGACAAGAGTGTGGCTGTACAGTTCTCTCAAAGACTTATGGTTTTTGAACATACAACAATGCAAAGGACCAGGGGACATTTTTCACTGAAGTTGCAGCAGGAACCTGTGAAAGCTGCAGTTTCAGGACTACACCACAATAACAAAGTAAAGTCTTAGCAGTGCAGCTGGTCAGCTCAGCACAGATGTTCAGATGTGATTCATCATAGTTCATTCTTCACCAGCAGTCTGCTCTGAGGAGGTGTCATCCAGGAGTCCATTTGAGAGCTTTGGGGAGTTTATGCCTTGGAACAAGTCTGAGAATGGTGTGGAGAATGGTTCCTTGGGAAGACAATTAAAAGAAACATAAATATTAAAATCCAGCTCCATTTATAATATTTTTTTTCAGCTTCATATATAATATACATGTTATCCAGCAACAAGAAAACACCATATCACCTTGTACTTAACATTGAAGTTAATCCAGGAAAGGAAAAAAAGATGGTTGAAGGGATATGATAGACGCAAAGCATAATGTCTAGGGTTGATAGAAGGTACAGCTACAGTGACTAAACACATGGCAGTCAGCCCCTTATATATATAATGTTTTAAGAATTACCACCCACCAGAGTATTTAGGTTGAGGGAGTCTTTGGTTAAATCTGGATCAACTTCAATATCCACCAAATGGTATTTCAAGAAGTGCACATTGAATATGACACACATACATTTTACATGAAGAAAACCCCACTGCAATTAAGGTCTGTGCTGCTAAATGCTGCTTTTGAAAAATACGTAGAGATTTTCCTTTTTGTCAAGGTCAGAGGAAGGAGTGACCTTTGCAAGCCACTGCACAATCAACCAAGGAAGGAATTGGCAGGGAGGAAAAAAAAAAAAAAAAAGCTCTTTGCATACCCTTAGAACTGTGCTGTTTCTAGAGTGGAATTTTTTATAGTGGTTGTTATGATTGTCATTCTAGAAAAACACGTATTGCCACTTATGCATATCTTATTATTTTGCTGCTGTGCAGAGTAAATACTATAATCAATAGTTGCCTGCTGTAATCATAGCAATTACTATGCAGCTTTAATACTGCATCACTGCCAAGAATATTTTTCAACATCAACATTGTCCTACTCTTCTCACAGTAAACATAGCAGTGTGTTCCTGTCCAAACATTGCAAACAGGGACAACCTTTGTCCAACTGTACTCCCATGGGATCCAGTGATTTAGGTCAAATCCTAAACAAATGATGCACAAAAATGAGAAAATGCTGATGAATCCTAAGTCTTTTACAGACTGGAGTTACAAAGAGATATCAGTCTAAAACCAAGAGATGAAGAAGATAAATTTTATTATCTGGTTAGTATTAAAATACATTCTAATAAAGGTGTAGATAATCCTGTGGGAATACGCACATACATATACATAACTACTAACATGTGTGCACCCATACCCACAATCAAGCAAAAATGCATGCATAGAGAGACACAGATAAAACTGGCATTTTATATTTTCCATTTAAGAATATGAAGCCTGAATAAAAAATAGGAGAATAAATATTTGTTTCTGAGTGTATTGCAGTAGCTGTATCTTTTCCCTGTAGGACTCCCCTCTCAAACTGTTTTTTTCACAGATGGGATTACTGCCAAATTGGTCATGAAAGAAAACTAGTCTTTTATTCCTATCCCAATTGTTAGTGTATTCTTATCTGAAATGGCAGTGCTAAGCCTGTAGGTAAATATGAGTTTGCTGGCTATACTGTAGCTTCAAAAGATCAACATCCTGACAGGAGATCCAGTAAAGCCTTGATACTAATCTTTATTTCTATAGACAGTTGCTAAGTATAAATGCAACTCTAATCTAAAGCTGTTTATTGCCACACCAAAATAAGAAGTTGTAGTATAAAGAGTTTGAAAGCAAACCTAAACTTCACAGGATATGTCAATGATTGGTGACATTTTGTTGCCAGTTGTTATTTGTATGAATAGATAGCACAAGCTATTTTGGAAAAGCAAATCTTTAAAAATGCATAAGGGTATTTGAAATAGGGCTATTCAGGCAGTGCAGGGTCATACGTGGTAAAAGAGATGGGATAAACAGGTGATATTTTTTCCACTAGCAGAATGTCAAGACTCAGTAAAGCAGGGGGAGGGGTCTAGGATAATTTTGCCTTCAAAAACTTAATAAGGCTGCTGCATGGGCTGGCTCAGTTTGAAGTATCCCAAGATGACTGCTGTGAGACTGAGCTATAATTAAAAACACTTTTTTTGAAAAACATTTGGAGAAGTTTTAAGACTTTAAACTTAAATTGCTTACAACTTTAATACTGTTGTTTTGTCCCACTGCCAGCATCTGATCACACTCGGCAGCTTCACGTTCCCGTGGCAAAAGCTGTGGTGTTGTAGTACATGCGTTACAGGAAATATCCTTTAACAACTGATATTCAATGATTCTCTGATGAACTGCATGTCCACACTTATGTGTACTGGCTTTAAGTTCAGTATCTGTTCTAATACATTAAATAATGGTAGCTGGATACAAATGAAATCTTAATCAATCTTTCATGAATTTATTGAAGGCATGTCCAGTTATCTCAAGTTGTTCAGAAACATTTTGAAGCCATTTGAAATAAGCAAAAGTGAATTTCCTTTTTCTGTTGCATAATTGCCCAGTTATGCAGACTGTACCTTTTCCCAATCAGTTTTTGGTCTGGACAGGCTAGAGAGCTGAGCAATATAAAAAACTGTATGAAATTTAACAAGATCAAGTTTTGGATTGTCCGCCTGGGATGGGATAATCTTGTTTTATACATACAAATTTGGAAAAGGAAGTCTTTAAAGCAGCCCCATGGAAAGAGAGCTGAGGATTTGGGTGGATGGCAAGTTGAATATGAGTTGCATGACTAAGCAAAAGGGCCAACCCTACCCTGGGATGCTCCAGCACACCATCACTGGCTGGTCAAGGCAGGTGGTTGTCCCACTCTACTCTGTGCTGGTGTGGCCTCATCTTAAGTACAGTGCAATTTTGGGTGCCTCAAGATAAGAAGGATGTAAAGCTATTAGAGAGAGTCCAAAGGAGGGCAGTCAGGATGGTGAAAGGCCTGGAGGACAAGACTTACAAGGAGCAGCTGGGGTCAATTTTTTTGCTCAGCTTGGAAAAAAGAAGGCTGAGCAGTGACTTCATTGCACTCTGCACCTTTCTCCAGGGGGCAGTGGAGGGGAAGATTCTGATCTCCTCCCTCTGGTGACCAGTGACAGGACACGGTGAAATGGAATGAAGATGCATGAGGGGAAGTTCAAATGGGACATGAGGAGAAACTTCTGCACTGAGAGGGTGGTCGGTCACTGGAACTGGATCCCCTGGGAAGTGTTCACAAATCAAACCTGTCAGAGTTCAAAGAGGGTCTGGATGATATGCTTGTTCACATGGCTTAGTTTTAAGTAGTACTGCAAGGAGCAGGCAGCGGGACTGAACGATCCTGAAGGATCCCTTCCAACTTGAGGAGAGGATCCTTCCAATCCATTCTGTGATTCTATGATTCTAAATCAGATACTACAGTCATGAAATTCTTCACATGTGGAGGTTTCACTACCACTCTGTTGAGGTTTGCTCTTGCTTATATACTCAGCATGGTTGTGTTCAGCGCCTGCTGGGAGGGAAGACAAAGTTTCTTTCAACTTCAGTGGTAAAAGGCCTTTTGGGTCAGATTCAGCTTCAGAACTGATTGGGCTAGTTTGATATTTGGCTCCCTAAATACTCACACGATGAATCCACGCATGCATGCTAAGCTCCCCACAGAACATGGTCTTGGTCTCAGAGGTCATGTTTCACATTTTCTTCCTTACTATTTATGTTCTGCTATGGAAGTAAATGAATACGAAATTGAATCAGCAATTCAGGCTTGCTACATTTCATTGATCTATGACAGATCAGAGCTTGATGCTGAGCTAATGTGGCCCCAGGCATCAACCTTTACCACTAATATGGTTTTAAAATTCTCTACTCAAGTCTATTTATTATGAATGTAATCTGGTTTAGGAAAGCACCTAAATGTCTACTAATGATTCATTCAGACGCATGCAGTGTCCTGATTTAAAATGTCCAGGTCAACCCCGCTTTCTCTGATTATTTTAATAGTGCATATTGTTCTGTCTTAACTGGTTTGCTTCCAGTCTCACTCTGTTTTAGATATTTTTTGCCTGACTCCCACTGATGACAGGCTGGGATGATTTATTTCCTTATGCAACACTCTTTGTATTCTATAGTTATTTTTTGCCACAGTAACACTTTATTATCTTCGTCTCCCAGTAGCTCACTCTCTCAGCCACAAATAAAATTTAGAGAAGTTTTCTGAAATTTCTTATGATCTTCCAGCCAAAATTTTATCTGGGATTCTAGACCTCAGATTCTTAACTCAAAAAAATTAGCTCTGGTCCTCAGTGCTTCTCCAATGATTGTCATCCATCAACACTAATAGGGGAGTGAGTGGATTCAGCCTCCTGATGTCAGCAGATAGAGTTCAAAAAAGATTTACATTTGTCATCTGGCTTGTCACCTTTGATAAGAGTCTTTCCTTACTCCCCCTACTTCACTTATTTGATCTACTGCGTTCCCTTCAATTTCTTCTTACTTTCCTCACATTTAGTTATTACTCACAAGCACAAAGCAGGGAAATGAGTGTTTCTGACTATTTACTAAACTGAAAAATAAAACTCTGTGTTCAATTTGAATAATAATAATAATAATAATTTTGTCCTTCATCTAAAAAGTCTTACAACAAAAGCCAAAAAATTCTCCAAGATGTAGCTTATCACTACTTGTAATTTCATTGTACTTGATACTTCTTGACTTGGGGTTATCTTGTTTTATTTTTAATTGATTTTTTCCCCCTAAAAAGTAGGCAATTTTTCAAATCAAATGTAAAAACTCTGCAACATAAAAGAATATTTCCTCTTAAAATTACTATATAATATACTTCAATATTTTGTAATGGAACTCTTTATTGAATTGGTCATAATTTGGCTTAAACTACTTCTCAGTAGAATTTGAATTAATGAAAATGTGAATTTTTCAGTGAATTTACTGTCCATAGAAAATCTGTGGCCATCTCTACATATAAAAAATGAATAACTAAATACTGTCACTCCTATTACTGTTGGCTTAAAATTCATACTGTCTTGTTAAAACAATTTCACAGCATGTTCTAATTTCAGTAAACGCCCATAGCGCTTCTGATGAACAGTGCATTATCTGCAATCAGCTTTGAAATTTGAGGGTTTTGGAATTAATAGGGACATTCAAATGAACAAATTTAAATTTATCTATATGTCTTGAAACTTGTAATCTAAAGGTTATAAAATAATGAAGTAGCAAACTTTCTCTCATCTCGAATAGTAGAAATGTTTCCAGCCTGCTAGCTCTCTTGAGGGTTTGTTTCATGAGAGATTTCAGGCTCAGCTCAAATTTGTCCTTGAATATAAACTCTATTCAGCATTTGGCTGTAAATGTAGGTTTTATTTATCTGAGGTATAGTGCTGGTAGGGCAGCTCATTGTTTCAGAGGAGTTAAAAAAGCACCTGAAAAGTCATGTGCATCGCACTTGTGCATTTCTTCTGGTTGTCAAGGAAACTACCCCAGGATTCCTGGCAACAGACTTCATCTCAATCGGTAATGGAAACACCACAGGTATTAGTCAGTCAGTCACCTCCCACTGGGTACTATTTTTGGAACAAGTCAATAGATCAGATTCTCCTCTCCCAGCATCTCTGGAGGTGTGCGAGGGTTTGTCGTGTGCCTTTGTCTCCGCGGGCTTGGCTCTCCGGCAGTTTCTCCGGGCAGCGAGCCATCTTATAGGTGAGGCTGTTAGGAGTGCTTGCTGTTAAACAATGCCCTCGAGGTAAAGAAAAGCCTTCCAAGCACTGTGTTAATGCTGTCTTGTGACTTTCCTAAAGTCTGGAGTGAGGGCTAATAATTATCAGGGGAAAGAGAGTAGCCTTTATTTCAGATAGATGCTGCTTCTTTGCATGTACCAAAACTGTAAAGAAGTGCTTACATTTACAGCCTTATAGAAAATACTAATGATTTGCATATTTGTAGTGGATACTTATTTAGTCATTAAATATCCCGAAGATGTTGACTGAAATCTCCAGTCCTGGGAATGGTGGAACATTATGGTTATATTTCTGGGATCTTCTGCCAGTGCAACAGGCAGTTACCCAGCCTGAGAGCCAGGCAGTGTCTCTGCTACCAGCCTGTTCCAAACTGAGTTGGTCCAGAAAGCATCCAGAAGGGTAAAGCCCTTTATTTTCATGAAGGGGAAAATAAATCTTTATGCATGATTTGGGATGTTCATAGGGAATGGCAGAGTAGGCTGGAAGAAGGTTACTTGAATGCTAAGGGCAGAAAACAGGACAGGATAATGAGGAAGACAGAAGGGAGGAGGAGAAGGAAAATTGGGATGCATACCTGAAATGGGTCTGTAAAACAGGGAATGGAAACCTGTGGGGAGGGAATTAAAGAACGATAAAAAATATCACCCTGGGGAGAAAAGGTTGTGAAAAAATGAAAAATTAAGTGGGTAAATGGTAAAGAATGGATGGGCCAGGACTGAAGTACGGGGAACGGATTGGAGAAGGGTGGGGGGGATTAGAATAAAAAGAGAAACATATCTGGGATGGGAATATTACAGTTAAGAGTTCAGCAGTATGATATTAGGACTATCTGGAACAAGAAATTGCAAAAGGAATGAAAAAGTCTGAACAGTGGTTATCCATGGAAAGAAATGTTTCAAATAATGGTCCAGATAACAGCATGGGGATTGACAGTGGATCCTGTGGGAGGAAAACTGGTGAGGAAGAAAGAAGCAGGAAGAAGAGGTTCTAGTAAAGGAATATTGAGATAAGGTGTGGGAACCAGGGTACAATAGGATTGAAGGATGATGGTTGGATAACAAGACTTGAGAAAATGCACAGAAATACCTGAGCTATCTGAATAAATGTCTGCTTAGGCTGTAGTGCTGGTCAGCTTTCCTCTTCCCTGGGTACTGTGCTAGAGAGGAGAAACCCAGACTGAGAGCTGGGAGAATTACCTCAGCTTCTTCCAGCGCTGCCTCATGGGAAAGCCTATGAACCCTCTTTCCTCTCCCAGTAGTCTAGGAGAAGCTCTCTGTAGACACAGCCAGCACAGCATTCAGTTATACTGATGACATGCATTCTTTGTCCTCCCTCTGTACACTTTGCTCTTCATGCTGGAAAACAAAAAAAAGTATAGCAGTGATGAAGTACCTAGATTAAAAGTGATTATAAAAGGAAACAGACTTAATGAGGGAACTGTGATTAATTGTGGCACTATTTGCAAACTGCTGCAAGCAGCTCCACAACCTGGTCAGTTAAATGTTTGGAGGAAATCAGTTCCTGGAAGGAAAAGTGAAACAAATAATCGTGTTTACCTGAAAGTCATTAAAAGATTAACAACCATAAACTGAATAAGAATATATAATACCAAATCAAACTTAATTTCATTGGTTGTAGAGTAATAGGGCATGTGGAAAATATCCTACATTCCATAGCTCAGCTTCAAGACCAAGCACTTTGATAGTTTTCTACAGAAATTCATTATAATAGAGGAAGAAAAATGGAGGAGAACATCTAAGTGCTCGGTATACAGAAACCTGCTTAGAAAATGATGTTTAATGGTTCACTGTTGAAATCGAATGATGAATTTAATGTTGTTTGTGAAGGACCACTATTAAGTCTGTTTTATTCAGTATTGTCATTAATGAACTATTATGAGCTTTGCAATTTTGCAGATAGCATTGAGGGGAGACTGCCTGAAGAACTGGAGGTGGGAATTCAGGTAATCCTCTGGAACTGGAAGTGAGAATTGAAAAGAAAAGCTGACTTCTTCATGACTGAGATACAGATGCTGTTTCAGGCAAAATCAGTCAGCTCTCCTCATAATGGATAGTTCAGAAATAGTTGGGTTTCAGGTTTATAGACAAAGACTAAGGTATTTTTATTGCTCACAAGTGACCATGAAACACAATGACAAGTTGTGACAAAACCCCACCAAATTCCAGACAAATCAGTATAAGCAGGAGTAAGTTACATAATACAATCCATCTCTCCATTCAGAACTGCAGGAGGCCTCAGGTGAAAAGCCAGGTCCAGTTTTCCTGAGCAGCCAGGAATACATTGAACTAACAACTAAACTGGCAAAAACAAAATGTTGTTCCAGCTCAAACTTGTGGTACCACAAGTACATTGGACAAGGTGAAAAGGATGAAAAAGAAGACACAAAACCAGTCCAAACAAACCTGTTCCAAGAGTAATGCAACACAGTGCAGAAGAACTGGAAATTGTTACTGTTAAGATTTGATAGAATAGACACACAAAAACCTAGTGGACCTTTCAATTGAAAAGTTAAAATTAGGTGGGACTTTTTATTTATGAAGGATAGAATTGTTATGAGAGAAAGATTCTACTACTAGTATTCCACGTTCTGGAGTTCTTGAAAACTCGATACTACATGTTCTTGAATGTTGATAGTTCTGTTTTCTAACAAACAAACCCATGAAGAGATATGTTTCAAGGACAGGAAGCCAAATTTGTTTGCAAGACAGTTTTTAAACTGCAGCAAACCAGTTTGGGAGATACACAGACAATGTATCATATGTATGTTCATACATATATCTGAAGAAAAATTATACTGAAGCCTTTCAATTTTCTGTCACTAAATGAGCAGGGCTCACATGGAGAAAAACCTCATTTGTATTGAATACATATGATTTGACTCCCTGATTGCTTGGCAGCTTCACATAAAGCAGTGATCATGACATGGTTGTATGTGCTATGCTGACTTTAATGTTTAACCTTGCTGCTTCAAAAGGCTGGTTAAAAAACCCCTTAAAAATACTGAATGAAGTAATAATTGATAGTGACAAGGGAAAATACACAGTCAACACAGTGAAAGAAAACAAGACAAATTTAAAAAGCTTAGTAAAAGGATGGAAGCAGTTTTCTACACTCAAATAAGAGTCCCTTCTGGTAAAAAACGAAAGAGAACAAAAATTAGGTAACTACATTTAACTGCATTAAAGAAAAGCACCAGAAAATCATGAATAGAGAAACCAGTGCTGTGTTAATGCATCTGGAAAGAATCGTTCCTGTTATTCATTGTCTATTCCACTGTAATTTTAAGAATTTCATTCTTCTTTTATAAACCAAAGAAATGAATTTATGCACTTTTTAATTTATCTCTTCATCAACCAGTAACTGACATCTGAAAGCATGAATAACCTCACAGTCTTCTTGTGTTCCCCCACAGATCTGTATTCAGACCCTCATTCTATAGTGCCCTTGTTACTGTTCCCTCCATCCATGCCTTCCTACATGTCTCTCTCTCAAGGATAAAGTTACGGGAATTTTTCCCAAACAGTGGTATCCACACTAAGAGATGGAGATTTGTTCTTTTAAAAACTAAACAGAATTTCATGGTTATTAACATGCTGTTTTTTATAATGCAACTGCTCTATGTGCTTATTCTAGGCAAGGCTGCAGGCATCAGCTTTTATTAAGCTAATTCAAAACTTTCCATTGTAACACCAGTTTGCTTATAGATTTCAGAAAGCTTTGATTATTTCAACCCAAATTTATCATGTGCAGTTTGAAACTGTTTTATTTCTTTTTTAGACTTGAAACAGTCTGTCAAATATTGTGCAGATATAAGAAATATTGTCAAAAGAATAGCAGAGAAAACAGTTTCATGTGTATGACCTTCATCTGTGTGGGCTGAGAGGGAAAAAAACACAATTTGAATTTTTTGTAGAGAAAAGGGATCTCTTTTAACCCCTAAAAGAACAGAAGAATAACCTGTCACTCTCATTCAAGGCAGGAAGCAATAGCACAGAGGGTCCTAAGTGTCTTGAGGCTTGATGTCCTGTGAGAAGCTGGAGACCAATCTTGGGTTATACTCAACTCTCAAGGGTTGGTATTCCCAGGATACCTCCGCAAGTCCCTCTCACTATAACACTGGAAACACATGTGTTTCTCTGACACAGAGCTTCAGGACCACAGGTAAAGCATTTAAATTCAATTTTCCATAATTCACTAATAAGAGAATCAATAGATAAGAGGAAGAAATATCAGAGAACAAAAATGTTACCGAGGGGGAAGGAGTCATATGTTGTATGTCACATATTGTAAATCCTAATACATTGCTGTTCAAAAGTTTACAGATATTTATATCTTTAGCTACAGCTGAAAACTGATTCATAGAAAAGCTGAAAACTCCTGGTAACTTAAAACTCAATGAGCTGAAAAAGAACAGGCTAGGTGCTGTCAAAATGATCATAAGGATAAAACAGAGCATGCCAGGAGTATATTAACCCAGGTTAACGTTAACAATGACAAATAAAAGCATAGAATCCTACAATTTTTTAGGTTGGTAAAAAACATGTAAGATATAGTCCAATCAGTAACCCAGCACTGTCAAGGCCACCACTAAGCCATGTCCCCAAGTGCCACATCTACATGTCTTTTAAATTCCTCCAGGGATGGTGAATCCACCATGTCCAGGGCAGCCTGTGCCAGGGCTTTACAACCTTTGCAGTGAAGAAATGTTTCCTAATACCCAATCTAAACCTCCCCTGGTGAAACCTGAGGTAACCTGAGCACACTGCTGGCTCATATTCAGCCCCTGTCAATGAATGCTCTGAGGTCCTTTTCCACTGGGCAACTTTCCAGCCACTCTTCCCCCAGCCTGTGGCACTGCAAGGGGTTTCTGTGGCTGAAGTTGTGTGGGACTTGGCACTTCACCTTATTGCACCTCATACAACTGGTCTCAGTCCAACAATCCAGCCTGTCCAGATCCATCTTCCTACCAATGGGGTGTCATCTGCAAATTCACTGAGGGTGCACTCGATCCCTTCATCAAGATGGTTGAAAAAGCTATTAAACAGGGTTGGCCCCAACACTGTTTTTCAGCCAGCAAACAGTGTACCTGTCCACACCATGGGAAGCCAGTTTCTCCTGGAGAATGCTGTGGGAAATGGTATCAAAGTCTCTACTAAAGCCTAAGTAGACAACATCCACAGTCTTTCCCTCATCCACCAAGTCGGTCACCCTGTCATAGAAGGAGGTAAGGTTAGTTAAGCAGGACCTGCCTTTCATAAGCCCATGCTGGTTGTCCTGTATGTGCCATGTGATGGTATTCAAGTTGATCTGCTGCATGGCCTTCCACAGTACCAAGGTCAGACTGAAATGAGTCAGATTGCAATAAGGCACAATGGAGCTTCCATATTAAGTTATAAAAGTCTAGACTAATCTGATGTGCCCAGCATGGACAGCATCAGTGATATAAGGGGTTTTGTGTATTATACAATCTTTCTGATGAAAAGATGAAGGTTTTATAATTCACCGAAATATTTGATCTTTTTCAAATCCTTCTGTAAGTCTTAGCTCCATTATACCTTGTAACAATGACTTGCACAGATAATTACTTGACTAATAAACCACTTTCTTCTCAGTATAAAACTTGCTTAAAACTGTATGACACATCCACATTCCCCTCTCCACTATCCATCATATCTTTTATTTGTCATCTATTGAAACGTGAATAGCCATAAATTACACTGCTTTGTACAGATAATTTTTTCATTATTTTATTAACTGTAACTTCCATCTTTTATAATTTTTTTATTTGTTTGTTTCATGCTTGCATTTCTGTCATATCCTGGGTGTAGTAAACTTTAGCAAATCTCTTTCAAACAATAGTCATTCTTTGCTACAGCTTACATGGTGTAGGTTTGAGCAGCTACAATGTTGTCAATAGTTGTAATTTTTTGTCTCTCCTGACTATTTTGCTTGCAGTTTCCATATCAATGTAATGATAGTTTTATTTTAGGGTTTTTTTTTTGGTGAAGATGTTGCTTATTTATCTAGTTGTCTTTCAAGAAGGCCTGTGTCACATCTCAACAATAACAGTTCATGGCCAGACTTAGTTCTCAATTCTTTAAATAACTGACAGAAATAGTGATGGACATTTGTGTTTAATAGAAAAGTAATGATAAAAAAATCTGCCCTCTCAATAAAAGCTATAATAACATCACATGGTATAAAACTGGTTTACAGCTGGTGAGTCCCAATGCCAGCTGGATAGACTGCATACTATATAAGGACCTAGCATTTTCCCTAGAGCAAAATAAGGGATCAGGAGCAGAAACCTCTATTAATAATTAAAATTAAATTAATAATTAAAAACTGGTTCCATGTACAACAGTCTAATTGCATCTCTCATGTATCACAGACCAAAACACTTTTTTGCTGGCTTGGTAGAATACAGTAGATGTCAGACTTAGTTGAATAAACTATCTATATATTTTAACCCCAGTAATGATATTGCATTTGACTGGACTAACATAAAAGTTTTGGGGGGTCTTTATTCTCATCTGATCAAAGAATTAAAGTGCTGAGTAGCAGGAAGAACTTCCCTGAAGTTCTGATAGAAAAAATACAAAGATTTGTCATATATAAAAAGATCTTCTAAATCCAGTGTATTAAGTAGCACCAATCAGAACTTTATTAGATATTAAGATAAAAAAGCAAGAAAGTTTGAGGAACAAATCAATCCTATCAAGTTTTCTAATTCTCCTTCATAGTTTACTGACAAGAAGGTAAAGCCATTATATTAATACCCCTTTTTCCAATTAGCCTTATTGTCCATGACAAGTCTCATAACGACATAGCACTTCATTAGCATCAAGATGCATTGCTGTACAGAGTATAAGGGGATGAGAACTGCCCCAAAGTACTGTAGTCTCCACATGAGTGAAAAAGTCCTACAATTTCATTATGTTGGACATTAATGCGTTAACTAGCGAACTAGTTAAATAAGCATCTTCTTTCTAACCTTGTATTTTCTGGGTAATAAATTCATTATTGTCATCCACTTTCCTTGCTGTCTCTTCAATGATTGCTTGATACTGAACACATTTTTAAACACTTTTCCCCTTCAATGCAAGTGGAAGACTGACACAAACATGACTGACACAAGTAATGTCTGCATTAGGTAAGTTCAATCAGGAATGGTAGCAATGCATCACAGTAAGGCTGGTTGGTAAGTCAGATGTGTAATAGCAGGGCCCAGCTTTATTCTTGTTTCTGAGAAGTTACATGAATGAGCAATAACAGCTGTATTTTACAGCTGGAATAACATAGGCCCAAAATGAGAAAATGGGATTTACCTCACTTATTTTGTTATTAAAGAGCTAAATACCTGAGTATGAGTGAGTTATACTTCAGAGCCAGTGGCAAACAGTAGGCAGTTCGGATGAGCAACTCATCTGAATCATCTAAAACACATATTTTGAAGCAATATAAATTGCGTTGGGTGCCTGGGTTGTTAAGAGTTTTTATGGTTTAACCCCAGCCAGCAGCTCAGCACCATACACCCCCACCAGCAGGGTCAGGGAGAGAATCAGGGAGAGGAAAAGTGAGGAAGCTCATGGGTTGAGGTAAAAACAGTTTAATAGGGAAAGAGAAAGCTGCACACACAAGCAAAGCAAAACAAGGAATTCATTCACAGCTTCCCATGGGCGGGCAGGTGTTCAGCCATCTCCAGGAAAGAAGGACCTCATCATGCATAACAGTTACTTGGGAAGATAAACATTATCTCTCCAAATTTCCCACACTTCTTCCTTCTTCCCCCCACTTTATGCATTAAGCATGGTATTATATGGTCTAGAATTTCCTTTTGTTCAGATGGGATCACCTGTCCCAGCTGTGTCTTCTCCTAACCTCCCATGCACTCTCAGGCACCAGTGTGGCAGTATGAAATGCAAAAAGGAACATTGGCTCTGTATAAGCTCTGCTCAGCGATAACAAAAACATCACTATATTACCAACACTGTTCTCAACACACCTCCAAAATATAGCCTCATACCAGCCACTGTGAAGAAAATTAAGTCTGCCCCAGCCAAAACAAGCACAAAGGTGTAGCTACATTGCTTAAATATGTGCACCCAGTGGCAGCCGCACTAGTGTATTGAAAGCATGCAAAGGGCTAGCAGATACAGCTGAGGAGCTGTGGTAGGTGTGTCTATATAACATACATTGAAATTTCAGTATCTTCATCTATGAGCTGAATCTCACCCTTAAGTTAGAAGAAGCACTCTCAGAATGACAAACTGTTCTGTTTAACTTAGTACTTGCCTGAAAGTTAGGTATGTAGTCCAAAGTCAGGGGAAGAGGAGGGTATCAAAACCAAAGTTTAATCAAGAAAAGCACAGCCATCACAAATAAAGGCAACACTATCATATTTCTGCTATTCACTAAGACGAGTGTAGGGCATTTTGCTGACGTGTTGCAGGTATTTCTCTGGATTAATTCAAGAGAGCCACCAGCTACATAACTTTGTCTCTTTATCTAAAGCTATAGAATTTTGCATTTCCAATTTAATATAGACAGCCATAAACTGAACGTTATTAGGATTTCTTCAAAAGGGGAAGAAGAATGTAGAGCTCACTGCAGTGTCCCCTGTTTCTTTAATTTCACAGCTGAATTACCAGAGACTGTCTTAAAGAGAAAAGGCTACAAGAAAATTCAGAACTGCTGGAAACATGTATATGTACATATAAATATGTTCAACCCCTTGGGTATTATTAGAGTGGAAATAATATCTACTATATGCTAAAGCTCTGTGTAATAAAAAAGGGGGTCATGAATTTTATAATAGGGAATGACAGAGGGCATTTCAGCACTGCAGAACCACGCAGTTTTACACAAACTAGTTTTAAAATAGCTAACTTAGCTAGTGGTAGCAGAGAGCTCAGTAAATGCTGAGCAAACTGTGAGCATTGACTTTTTTCTTAAAGTGCAGTGGGAGGTGTTTCAGCCCACAGTGACCTCCCCACGACTGACATCTGAGCCAGCTGAAGCTGGTAGATTAACTTATGACAGAAAAAGTAGTGAAGACATATTGAGAATTTGCGCACCAAGCACAATTTAGGTGCTTGAAGGCTTAAAACATTTGACCCTTGGACCACTAGTCTGAAGCAGTGATTACTGGCATTTTTTTGACAGTGTCTTAACAAGTGGGACTGGAAATCTTAGATATGTGAAAGCAAGTAGTGGACATGAGTCCAGGACAGCTCATCCAATACATTTGAAGACACAGTAATGATAAAGACAGCATTTAGCTTGCTCAAAGTTCTGGAAATTAGAGACAAGATTGATTGTAATGAAAGAAATTTGCTTAAAGCATTAAAGAATAGATTCTTATCGGTGCTGTTTTGAAATTCACCCCTTATCGAAGATGATTATCTTCTGTCATCTTCAAAGGATGCATTTGCCATAGTTCCCAGGGACAAGCATTTTTCTGAGATAATTTGTCCAAAAAGGCGGTACAGACTGGTGATGAGACTCACCATTAAATAAGCAGACTTGTGTGCTTATTTCAGTATAACTGCATGGTAACATCCATACCTACAACACAACGACAAGACAGGTGGCAAGGAATCTGTCAAGGACATAACATTGGTTATGGCACCTAGGGAATGTGCAGGGCCCTAAAAACCTCCCAAAGACACTTGCCAGGCTCCCCTGTATGTTCCTCACTCCTGGGTTGTGGGAGGGGTCTGTTTTGGCAAGCATATCAAGTATTGTAATCATACAGATGTGGTGGTGTGAGAGGTTATACTGGGGAAAAAAATCACTGATTGTCTCTCAGGGTTGGTTTCTACCATGCTGCGTTCCCCACTATTACATTTGTGAGTGCAATGAGCTGTGACTTGAGAGAGTACCACTGAGATCCAGACTTGACCATGGTTCCTGAAGAAGAGGAAAGGGGTACATCTCTATGAAAGTGTTTTGTCCCGTTGCGAATCACTCTTTTGCTGCTGTTGGGCTGGCAAACATAGTCTGAAAGTTGTCTGACCACATGAGTGTGACTCTGAGCCCAAGCCAGTACCTCAGGCTTGCTTGCAACACTCGCTGCACCCAAAGGGCTTCTGTTGGTCTGTCCATACTGCTTTTCTGTCTCTCTGTGGTTTTACTGGATGACCTACACTTCTCTTCCTGTATAATGCATTCATGTCTGATTAGGTCCTCATTCTGACCCTTCTGCTTGCTTTCCAAGTATCATTATTCCTTAACTAAATCTAGATGGCTAGAATTAAAGAGTCTCCTCCTGCCAGTAATTATTTTATTTTAGCCAGGGAGTAGCTTTCTATCTGTATCTGGGTCAATATTAATCTTAGCTTCCAGTGTTAATTTTCATGCTAAATATTCTTAATTTGTTCCTCTTTTATAGGAAGTTCCTTGATCCAGTAAATCTTCTTGTCCCTCCTACAGTGTCTCTAGTTATGAATTGTCATGATTCAGTGAATCTGGAGAGAAACTATTTTAATTATCCTCCCTTTTTCTCTTTCTGTCTTCTGCCAGGATGTCCGAGCCTCCCGTGGAGGGAACATTGCTATCCTCCTTCAGCTCCCCTGAGGCAGTCAGAAATTTTTCATGTCAAGTTATCTTTTTGTCTCCCAAATCGCACTGGATAAGCACTTCTCAGTGCTGAGGTTGATTTTGTGGGGAGATTCCAGCTGCAGGGCAGAGAAGACATAAGCTCAGGGGAGACTGCCGGAGAAATACATAGTCCCATTTATGTAAGACATGGCAAAGCCAAAGAAAGGCCTGATCCGCTGCATTGCTCTCTGGACTTCACATGTCACAGATTTTTTGCTTGATTCAGTGAAGAAGAAAAGTCACATTTGCAAAATTTGTAGCCGGTAGCTGTTTGGCTTTTTTTTTTTTCCATTCTGAACCCTATCACGCTTATGGGGTGAGTAGTGGGCATGGGAAATAGGATGGAGAATATCCAGATCTCAGATTTATTGAATCCAGCCCAAAAAGCACTGCTGTCTTTGCTAAAATTCTGATAGTTCTGAAAACTGGTTTCTGGGCATCCCAAGACCCTGGAAGAAAGCATCACAAACCTTTCAAACAATTAGGACTTTGCTTCATGCTCTGACTAACAAGGCAATTGCTTATAGGGCAGCTTGAGTGTTGGTGCAGTTATTTGAAAAAAATGACAAAAGCCTGGATAAAGTGCTTCCCTCTCAGGCTCAGCACTGTCAGTCATCTATTCAGGCTTCAGAAGT
This sequence comes from Acropternis orthonyx, assembly GCA_035583155.1. NCBI lineage: Eukaryota > Metazoa > Chordata > Aves > Passeriformes > Rhinocryptidae > Acropternis > Acropternis orthonyx. The sequence continues at coordinate 6,933,857 of JAWWEU010000040.1, forward strand.
TCCCTGATGCTCTTTGTTCAGCAAGAGGCTTACTGGAACCACCACACACTGTTTCAAACTACCAGGAAAGCCTTTATCAGTACATCCTTTTGAAACTGTCATTGAACCATATGGACCTAAAGAGTGATAAGCATTAATAATACCATGTTCCTTTTATCCATGTGTCGCAGTTTAGTCTCAGTTGGCTTTATCTTCAGCTCAGGATTTTCAGTTCCAGCTGGTCTGCTGCAATCCCCCACCCCCCCTGCCCCGCCTTCTTGCCCTTTTAAAAATGGTACTTAACCCATCACATACGGATACATAAGGCAGGAAAATATTAAACCAATTCTTATCTAAGTCAAAGGTTTGTGCCTTTTGTTCATAACTTGGGCTACTTTTGGCAAGTGCATGAGCATCCTGTATACCATGGTCCACTTGCATAAGTCCCACTAACAGCATAACTAGTCAGTGCTATGGTTGGGGGTTTGTTTGTTGAAGTTTTTAATTTGGTTGGTTTTTGTCTGCTTGCTTGGGGTGCTGGTGTATTATAGATTTTAATTAACAAAACAGAGGTGGGAAGCAAGGATCAGATCTGCTTCTATATTCATTGGCATTTCTGATCTTATCATCTGCCCTTAAGAATATTCATACACCCACACCCATTCATCCAAGCACAACAGGATCCAGAAGGATCTACTGAACATCTGCATACAAACCCCACTGCTCACTAGGTGGTACAGTTTCATTTCCCAGTGGGTTTGTCTTCTCTTTTTGTAGGAATCCCAATGAATGGAGCCAGCATCCAAAAATGCCTATGTGGAAACCGTCATGTAAAGAGAATTAAAGCTGCAGACCAATGGCTTGTCTTTACAGGATGCAAAGAGTTTGGGTGTGTTTCAGCAATACATTCCCTGCCATATATTGGGGATGGTTTTGGGACAGCTGCCAAGCGATGACACGGAAAGGAAAATGTAGTTCCTGCTCTTGGAGGTAATAATAGATGACGTATGGGCTAATCTGAAATATGAGTGTAGACAGACAGAATACACTGTTCAAGAGAAATCACTCTGCCAAAGATGTTACAGTTTTCAGCAAGGCAGCTTGGTTAAATCAGCAGAAGAACACAAGGATGTAAATGCAACATTAGGCAACTAAATCCCATATCTGCAGAACTTCTCATCTGTCTTCTATAAACAGAAAGAACTGAAATCTATAGTCTAACAGTGCCGTGAAATTCTTTGGCTGTATTGACACTCTGGAGTAGATAAGCACCCAGTTCACAATAAATCCTGCAAGACTACCTCTAACTGTCCTGCCACTTACCTTACAGAAATCCTTTCTCCAAATATACATGATAGAGGTTACAGCAAAAAGCACAGGGGCTGCAAAAGGGTAAATTATGCTCTTGGCATGATCATGACTCTTTAGAATAGAATAGAATAGAATAGAATCATTCCAACTGAAAGGGACCTAGAAGAATCATTTGCTTGATCAATTCAGCGTTTCCCAAAAGTTAAAGTATATTTTGAAGGCCATTGTACAAGTGTTTCTGAGAGGTATGGTATGCTGAACAGCTTTCTAGGAAGCCTGTTCCATTGTTTGAACACCCTCTCTATAAGGAAACGTCCTAATGTCAAGTCTAAACTTCCCTTGACACAGCTTTGAACCATACCCACATGTCCTATCACTGGATACCATGGAGAAGAGATCAACATCTCCTTATCCACTTCTTCTCCTCAGGAAACTGTAGAGAACAGTCATATTACTCTTCCATCTCTTTTTCTCCAAACTAGTGATTTCAGCTCTTTGGTGTCTCAAACACTAATCTAATATTGCCCATGAGCACTCATCTCAGCCTGTCCATGTCTGTCTTTTGGGACTCTGTGGTGACCCTGTCTGAATTCCAGGTATCCACCAAAGCTGCTCTATCAGTCCCCTCTGCAGCTGGACAGGTCAGAAAATAAAATAAAATAAAATAAAATAAAATAAAATAAAATAAAATAAAATAAAATAAAATAAAATAAAATAAAAT
>JAWWEU010000040.1:6935967-6981183 GCA_035583155.1 Acropternis orthonyx
AGAGGGTGTAGAATACACAGTCTTAGCCACACCCACACAGTGACAAACTGGTCCTGGTCACTATAACCAGGACAATTTATTACCAATCAAATTCATATCAGGATAATGACATGTAAAACACATCTTAAAAACACCTTCAGCCCTCCCTCCTTCCTGGGGTATGTCTCCTCCCCCTTAGCTGGGCAGGGACATGGGGAATGAGTCTGTTCATCACATGATGTTTCTGACCCTGCTCTGGGAAAGGAGTCCTTTACAGTTTCACAGAGTATTTTGAGGCAGAAAGACCATCGAGTCCAACTCTTCCCCTGCTCCAGCATGAGGTTCCACCACTGGAGACAGGTGTCCATGAACTCCTTCAATGTGAGTCCTTCCCATGGGCTACAGTTCTTCATGAACTACTCTAGCGTGGATCCCCTCCCACCATGGGGTGCAGTCCTTCAGGAACAGCCTGCTCCAGCATTGTCTTCACCACGGGGTGCAGGGGAATCTCAGCTGGAACACTTCTTCTCCCTCCTTCTCCACAGAAATTGGTGTCTACATTGTTCCTCTCACATATTCTCAGTCTTCTCTTTGAGCACAATTATATCTGCACAATGACTTTTGTTCCTTCTTACACGTGTTATCCCAGGGGTGTTACTGCCATGTCTGATGGACTCAGTCTTGGCCAGTGGCCAGACCATCCTGGAGTTGCCTGACATTGGCTCTGTTGGACATAGGAGAAGCTTCTGGCTGCTTCTCACAGGAGCCATCCCTGCAGGCTCCACCCCTCCCCTGCTCCCAAAACTTGGTCATGCGAACACAATACAGACTCAAAGCCACATCTTCAAAGAGATTGAGGTGACCCTGAGACCAGCCTGGATGGAAGACAGTGTTCTCAATCTTTTGTGTGAGAACAGTGACATCACTGGAATGTTTGTTCGAAGAGTGAGTGAAAAAGAAGGCAAAACTAGACTAAATCCTATGGGTTATAGCACTTGCAGGAGGAGACCTGGCATCCTGTTCCTTGTCCATTAAACATACCACATGTATAACGCTGAAGAAATAAACAGTGGTTTGAGGAAAATGAGGGGAAAATTGATTTAAAATTTTTGTTTGGTTTTGGTTTTAAGCTTATACCAATAAGCTTATTGGTATACTGAGAGCATATATAACTGAGAATAACTGAGAGCACTGGGAACTCTGCAGTGATTTCAGTGCTTGGTTTTATCTTTTTAGGATAGATTTTCTAGGAGGTGGAATTTAAGAACAGAATGATCATCCAATGGATAAACTGAGGGCAAAATATTTTACAGCACAACCCCATAGCCACCCTACCACATGCTTACATACTAATAGAGGCTGGCATGCCTAAAGGCTTCTTGTAATTTATTCTGCCTTTCCTACAGTCCCTGAAGAAAAATAATCAGAAAACTATGAGGTTCTTGCTATGCTCTAGCTCTTTTGTTCCCCCATATTATTCCCTAGGGTAAGTAAAGCAAAGCACAACCTATGGAGCTCACAGTAGCATAGGAACTCACTTATATACGGCTTATTACTGGAGACCCTTGCCCATCCCTTTTAAAGATGCTGGATACTAGACAACAGAATATACTTCTGTGCAATGATGCTGCACTACTTCCTCAAGTTCAATGAACTAGTTATTGAGATTTTCTCTGCGTAATTAAAGAAAAAAAAAGGCAGCACTACTTTGTTTTAAGGCTGTAAAGATTTGTAAAGATATTATCTATCTGGCAAGGTTTAATATGTTTCATAAAGGCTCCTAATAAAATATTTGCTTTAGCCATGACCCAGTTTTGGAAAAAGTACAGGTTTAGCTACAATAAAGGTACAGTCCTGGAACTGCACAAATATACATGGCAATATTTCAAACAGAGGTCAGTTATTAATGAAATGGAAGGTTTTGTCTTTAACCTACAGTTATGATAATAATATTTTGTGTATCTGTAAAAAGTGTTTTAAAAGAAGCAGGACTTTAAAAGAGAGTCTTAATTCTGAAAAACTCTAATTTCTGGGTCTTGATTTTGAAAAATTAGCAATATCTTCTGTAGTGTTTATGTCTGTGTGTAAAAATTTACTTACACTACCACTATTGCCAACAAACAGTTGCTCCACAGTTAGGTATAACACTGATCTTTCACAAGACTATCACAAAAGGGACACCTTTGGCTCTTCCGTTTGGAAAGAACATTGTTAACAACAGTGCATTACCTTCTCCCACACTGCTCAGCACCAGAAGAAGCTGAGTGGTACCAAGCACCAGACAGGTCTTTTTCAGTCATGAACTGTCTGTGTCCTTGGAGTGAATTGCTCTCTCTCAGCAGCCAGACTGCTGTGAGTGGCACCACTGCAAGTTTCATCTAGGTTAGGTGTCTTCATTACCAGCTACTCTACTTCCCTTGCTGGATTTCCTGGCCACATGCCATCTATCTATCTATCTATCTATCTATCTATCTATCTATCTATCTATCTATCTATCTATCTATCTATCTATCTATCTAATCTATCTATCTCCCTTTCTGCTCTCACTATCCTTACCCTGCCCCTCTCTGTTCATCCACCCAGTCTTCTCCACTGAGCTGCTTCATTTGAGCTTTTTCACATTTCTCCTTGGTATTTATTCCCAGTTTGTTTGTCCTCATCCAAGGATCCACTTTCCAGCTCTTTAGTCTTATTTTTGACAGAGAGGCCCCAGTCAATCAGACTAATTTCTCACTACCGACCCACTCCTGTTTTCATGGTTACTGAGGTTGTTCTGATCTTTCCACCTCATTGTTTCCCAGTCCAGCAGGTCCATATATCACCCCAGTACTCTTTGTCAGTCAGCTCCAGACTCCACCAACTTTTTTGTGACAGTTATTTTGCCTCATACTGACCCTGTGACTGCTCTTCTCTGCACAGTGTCCTTTCTTCTATTATCCTTCTCCTTCAACTGTCTTCCCTCTTCACATTCACATCATTGATCCTGATATGTGAAGGAAACCATATTGCTGGTTTGAGAGAGACAGAATTCATGGTAAAATTGCGTAAAAACCGCCATCTTCTTCCTTCCAGCCCTTCCTCTGAATAGAAAGAATAGAGAGAAGCTGGATGCGAACCATCAACAAGAATTTGCTGACTAAATATTCCTTAGCAAGGTGAACATGAGGACAGTAAAAAGGCTGATACAACAGTGTACTTCCTTGCCAAGTCTCTAATTCCTGTTCCACAGTGTAAGGACACTAGATCTCCTCAAAGGTTAGGGTAGTTTTGATATGGATAAAACCAACTTTTTTTCCCTCCTAGTTATATTCTTGAAACAGCTGAATAAACTTGATTATAATTACAAAAAGCAGCCAGAAGCAGATACTAGCACAGAAAATGTCATCTTGAACAGTCAAATTTAAAAACATTTCAATTAGTAAGTGAAAACATTGGAAATATTCTTATAAGAGGAGGTGTCATCCAAACCTAATTATAGATTATGTTTCCGTTCTTGATATAATATGGTTTAAATTCATTATCCATCTGTAGTGAGAGAAGAGATGCATTTTAATTCATGTGCCTCATCTAGCATTGCTGAGTTCAAAAAATGTCATAGATGGTGATGGATTAGAGGTGGTCAGTGTTTCACCAGAAGGAGGAGTTACTGGTTATCAGTTTGGTGAAAAAACCCCTTAAAATAATTTAATAAATTCTCAATATAGACCCTAATTTGATAAATACTCTTTTATTTCCCGAGCTTTTGGCATATTGGTAGAGTTGTGTGTGATTGCAATATGACTAGGTAAAAAATAATAAGATAAACAGGTGCTTAAATACTTCCAGAGTGATAATCAAATACAGGTTTTAAGTGTAAAAATGGTGTTTGCCAACATATGTAGTTTAAAAAAACTGGATGCTCAGTACAAGCATCCAGCCTTTGCTGAGGTATATAAATAGTGTAACATTATTTCTTACTCTCACGCACACATTCTTTTGAACTGCATAATTTAGTCCAGCTGTTGAAGCCTATTACACTTTCCATTACAAATTATTTTAGAGAGTATAACATTTAGGTACTTTTAAAACTGGATGAATGCACTAAAAGAGACACTTCTTTTGCATAAGCCCAAACTATTGTTTGGGGTTATTTTAGCTATTTCAGCTAAGAAGCCTTTGTTCTTTTCTTTTCTTGTCTGCTTAGCCCTTTCCTTAGCTATGCCTCAGTGTCAGTTTTTTGAGCTGATTCAAAGCATTAACATGAAAACCAGACTGGACTAAAGCAATGCACAGACACCCCTTGGAGATTTTGTAGTGAATTTGAGTTTCAGAATGTTCTATATATAGTCACAAAGCACCAAAAATCTCATATTTTTGTCTTTTAAAAAGCAATTTTTTATACAGGTACAAAAAATTACACAGTGCAAACACAAGCTTGAGCACAAACAGACACATACATGCGTGGTTTAATTGCTTCATCGTGGCATTTCAGTACTTAAAGGGAGCTTATAGAAAAATTGGAGAGGGACTTTTGACATGGGCAGATATTGATAAGACTAGGGGGCAAATGTTTTTACACTAAAAGTAAGAGATTTAGATTAGGTACTAGGAAGAAATTCTTTACTGTGAAGGTGGTGAGGCACTGGCACAGGTTGTCCAGAGAATCTGTGGATTCCCCATCCCTGGAAGTGTTCAAGGCCAAAGCTGGATGTGGTCAAGGCTACCTGGCCTAGTGGAAGGTGTCCCCTAGGATGGACAGGACATAGGAACTGACATAAATTCTGCTGCAGATACACTTACATCAGTAGTTCAAGGATGATGTGCACTAATTAAACATCTGACTCAATACCCCATAGAAAATAGGAATACCTATCTGGAAAAACAACACAATGCCTCTCCACTCACCTCCCACCCCAAAAAAGAAACCCCAAAAAACCAAACCATGACCCAAACGAAAACCAAAACAACAAAACATACCCAGAAAACCTCTAAAAAGCAAACAAAACCTCCAATGACTTAAGTGTTCTTCTTAATACCAGCATCTTAAAAGAATTTATCTATTTCAGCAAAATGATGTCTTTGTATCTGAGTTTTCATTATGTAGCATAAATAAAAACTCAGAACTTGCAGCTGTCCAATAAGACCTAGACAAATCTATACAATTAGTCTGACACAGGTTTCCATCAGAAACAATTGTCAGGCCTCAAATGATACTGGGCAAGTAAGGGCTTGAGAAAATAAAGGGGAATGCAGCCAAGCCCCTTGTCCATTTAATCAAGTACAAGATGAAGTGAAAGACCCAATATGAGCTGTTGCTGCTCAATTACTGTTGCAGTTTTGTTAAATGAGTTGACTGCTATCTTATTTACATAAGAAAATCTCCACTCATGCTTCACTGAGCCTCAGCCAGGACTTAATTGAGAATTTATGGTTGAGTTCTCAGTGGAGGTGAAGAACTGCGATGCTAATTCCAAGTGCAGCAGTTGGCCTGAATTCAGTTGTATTCGTGACACTGATGAGCAGTGTCCATTCACACAAAATTCTTGTAACAAGTGAAGACTTGAGCTGAAATTAGACTAGCAGGTTCCTAAAGTTTGAGGTCAGGCTTGAAAGCACCTGGATTTCCCTGTATATATGTGTAGAGCAAAATTACATTTTCCCTAGCTTTTCTGTGGCTCATGTGTATGCTTGTACAGAGGATATTTTCAAATTAAGTCAATCCTTCTTTCCAAAAATTGTCAACTTTCCACATTTGAAAAAGAAAGAGGAGGTGGTTTTCTGCTCTCTGAAGTGCCACACAGATTGCCCCTATCTGTTCTGCATTTCATATATAAATATGGGGCTTTTTAAGGAATGATAGAAAGAGGACTATTTATCTAACAGTGGACTTTGATATGTTCAGAAAGTTCTGTAACCATGTTGATGGCTGAAGAATGGGTTGTTTGGGTTCAGTTCTTTGCCTTGCCAACCTTTCCTGAGTGAACTTTGGTAAACTACTTGAGACCTAGCACTCTACTCCCCAAAGTCAATAACTTTGAGGACAAGAATCAAAACAGAAACAAATCTTTAGGTTTTAAATATATGTAATTTTTTTCCTCCTAGTCAAGTCACTGGAGTAATTCAGGCAGAATTTAAAACATCTAAGTTTTATCCTCTACATCCAAGCATCTACCAGAGGGCCAAGTGGTTATGGCTGAGGGAAATCAGGCTGATTTTCATGTTGGAGCTTTGAAGCTGAACTGTCCTTTCTGGGCTCCACTGCCGAGGGGTTGGATATAGTTGCCCAAACACAGGCTGAAATGTTGATACCTTTTCTGGCTGTATTAGTTTTTCCATCACAAGTTTTCAGTCCTTCAGGCTTGTAAAACAGCAACCATATATATGATAACTGGGTCTCAGGCAAAACTCAAAACATGGCCATGAGGAAGAAGAACTCCTTGGAAACTCTGGTTGACACTCATTGGTTTTATTCTCTGACAGGGTATACCCAACACACTAGGAACCTAAGCTGAAGAACACATCTGTAAATATGATATAGAGGCCTACTTTGGAAATTACTCAGTTAATGAGATCAAATGGCAGAGAGGTGAATACAACAGAGGCGAGAACAGATTCTTTCTAGCTAGGTTTAAGCTACTGGCTTTCCTGAATATTCGGTTTTTTTCCCCCTCAGAGATACCATTTTCTTTGCAAACCTACCATATATAGTTATAGATTTTAGTGTTCCTTACCAACTGAGAATAATACTTAATCTACAGACTTTTCCTAGAAAACCTGGTTGTTCACTAGAATTTGATTCCTTGATCAGCAGCTCGTTACGTCCCTAAGACAAACAGGTGATTCTCCATCTACCCCCTATATCATCTCACCCCATGCAACATTCTGTGTTTCTGTGTCAATTAACGGGGCAATCTGTTCTGAGCATACTGGTAGACATGTTACAGCCCCTGAAAGGCTTAGGTACTACCAGGAAGCTCCAGGCACCTGCAGAGCACAGGTGTTCTCTAAGCTGACTATTTGCTTGTAGTAATCAAAGGAAGCAGAGGGAAGAAGAAGCAGAGGAAGAAACCTGCCCTGTGTGATTTTGGAAGGTTAGGATTACCTTCCACAAACAGTGACACATGTCTGGAATAAAGTCACATGTAGACAGACAATTAGGCATTGGCTTTTTAGAACTATTTAATTAAGATTTTCTATTTGTATGGATCTGATTATGTGCTATATGATGGGCAGGGAAGAAATACAGAAACAAACAAATAAGTACTTCCCTCCCCCAGCAAACTTTTAGCAAACCTAAAAATAGGCAGGTTGGACCCTAATGATTTCCCTGTCCCTGGGGATACATTACATTATCCCTGGGATACCTCAGTCCTGGAATACTTTGCCTGGATAACCACAGCACTCACTGGAGCACTTCTTTTGAGCAAGGAAGCTGTCATCCCCAAAGGGCTGTACTCTACCTTGGCACTGCAAGTTCCAGGTCAGGAAACTTTCCATACTGATTGGAAAAACCTGCATGTAGTGGGAAGTGCCTGGGACTGTCCCTCAACTTTTTGCTCACATATCCGTAATGAACCTTCCATGCCTAGCTATCAGTTATTTCCAGAATTTAATTACTGCTAGAAAAATCCCTACCCTCACACAGGGGCAGACCAGATTTCCATATGATAGGTCTTGGTTCTGGCTACTGAGAGAAGCAATGTCAGAGCTGAGGTTTTGACACTTGGAGCACCTGGCACAGCATCCCACCTGGCATGGCTCATGTGACCCTCAATGGCACTGTTGTGAATCTCCCAGCAGCCATTCATTAAGAACAGGGAACAGAAATCCCAGTACTATCACAGCCTCTATGGGGAACTTCACTGAATCCCACCTACACCTTGGCTTGCATCTAGAAACAGTAGTTCTGCTTTTGTGGGGCACTGCATCCAAAAATAATTAAGGCTGTTTGCTCAGGTTTTGTAATCAGTTCAAACATCTCTGCACCCATGGCATAGACTTTCCTTCCAGTAGCTGAATTTCATACAGAGTTTTCAGATCCATTTGCTCTAGGTCTAAATGCAGTTGGTCCCTTCAGCAGCCCAAAGAATTATGCCTGAACATGGAGGGTGTACCAAATCCAACACATTTGGACAGCTAGTGTGTGTCAGGGCATGAGAATATCCTCTAAAGCTCTCTTCCTTCAGAGCTTCATCAACATCTACTGATGGAAGCACAATTTTCTTATTTCAGTTACAAGATTAAAAGAGGCAAACTGACCCTGGGAATTGTTTCACAGGATGCGGCATATCACAAGGACAGACACACTAAAAAATCTCAGCCTTTCTTTTAATTCTAAGATTTGTGTTCCAGAAGGACTTATTCTTGCAATATCATCAAATTCACACAGATACAGCCCATGAATCTTACACCATACAACTAACATCCTCATCTTTGATCTTCAAGGGGGTGAAAAATGCTAATACTTTATACTACATTATTTAGGGGCTTCCCAGAGTTCAATATACTAGCACAGTTCACTCCATTCAGCAGTGAATAGATTTCCTCTTTAGGAGGGTTATATTCAACTGTGCAGGAGAGAATGTGAGCAATAATCCCTATCCTGTCAGGCAATTAAAGCAGTATTATTCCCTGCAATTTTAGGTTTTAATTTACTGTATGAAGACCTACACTGTTAAGTCAAATATTTTTATAGAAAAAAAATCAGTGAAGATCCACACAATAACGTTAAAACCTTCCACCTCCTACATATTCTTCATTATGAGAGCATTATGGTCTGGCACACAAACAATATACTTCAATATTTAAACTGAAATTTAGAAAATGAGCTGCATTGTTCTTAAACTTATAGACAAATGAATCACTTAAAAAGGGTTATTTTATTGATAAAATTTATAAAAAGTACAGTTAAGGGTAAAATGTGATTTTTGTTCTGTTTCACTGCTTTTTATGTCTTTATTTCCAGTTAGTCATTTGTAACATCTTGAAAATTAAAGTGCGAACTGGAATTTTCCAGTCCTACTTACAGCTCAGCAGCAATTCTGGGGAGGAGTGAAGATCTGGGTAAAATTGGTTTAGATATTTATGACTTTAGACCAAAACTGAACTGTGTTCTTCAGCCCAGCTACTGATCAGAAATCTTTCAAGGGAATAATTTAAAAACAGATGAATATGTTTTGTTCTAACTTAGCTTATGATTCCTTGAGTAGATTCCTTTAATGACTTGGTAGTTTTATGGTTATAAGCATGGAAACATGGTTTCATAGATGCAGAGTATAATTTTCTACATGGATTATTTTGTAAAAATTGATTTTAAGCTCTCCTTCAACAATGTGCAGAAGTAAATTCAACTGGTATTTTCTTATTACATGGTCATACATCAAAAATATACATTTGTCAAACTGAAGTTTTCAGAAAAAACTTACCAGCTATGACAAATTTTATTCTGTCAGAGAACCTGATGAGAGTTTCCAGTTTAGGGGAGTGAGAAATACTGTAATTAGCCTCATTAAGCAGTATCTTTGCCCAGTGAATGTGCAAGCCTCACCTTTCTCTAGCCAATCGAGGGAAATATTGCTCCTAAGGTATGAGTCAGATAAACACAAAAGAGATGTGCAAAAACACCATTTCCTCCTCATCTTCTTAAAAAATGAAGGTCAAATGCTACTAATTAAATGAAGATGTTTAAATAATATGTGTCTGTATTGGGTCAGATACACATTTCAAAGATATTTTCTGTCATTGTCTGAAAATTTATTTGAAAAACAGGAGAAAGTTTTTAAGTGCCTGTCTCAATTAACATTTTCTTTGCAAAGAGGATCAGACAGACTAACCCCAAATAATGCTTCTGTGGCCTAGGGAAGGATGTGATTTAAAGAGAACATGCAGGCAGAGCAGTCTTCTGTAATTTAAAAGATGGTGATCTCCTCTACCTCCCTTGGTCACAAAACCCATTGGGTTTGCATAAGAAGTTGTGGAAATCCTCCCTGATCCTTTAAAGAGAGAAGAGGGAAGAATGGGATTAATATAACAAAAAGAAAGTCAGGTGAAGTGACATGAACAAGACTTCTGACTGCTAGTGATGCATTGAAAGACACTGAGAAATGATAGTTTTCAAGTGCTGGCTTCTCTTTCTGGTATTTATGATGAAATTCTCTGTAACAGTGAAGTTTCCTGCTGTGCATAGCTATTTTGAAAATGTGACTACCTGTCTAATAAGCTAAATAAAGTGTGAATTTGCTGAAAATTTTGTACCTACTCTCACACATAAAGAAGGAAAACCTCGAAAATTGATATATCTGTCATTTTAACTTGGACAGCAGGGAAGATACTAGTACAGATTGTTAAACAATCAGTAGATAAGATACAAGAGCAAAACGCAATACTTGAAAATGTCCAGTGTACATCTATCAAATGAAAATCATGTCAAACCTATCTAGTTTTCTTCTCTGATGAACAATCCTGCTTAGCAGATGGAAAAGAATCAGAAAATGTGAAGTATTCTGGCTTAAGCTTTTTGACCTTCTATACCAGCAAAGAAAGGAATTACAGCCACTGTGCTGTGTGTCATATGGAACTGACTGAAAAATGGCATTTAAGGAGTAATTTTCAATCCTTTCTCTATAAAACAAACAAACAAACAAACAAACAAACAAAAAACCCAACCCAAACCAAACAAAAAACCCAAAAAAACAACAAAAAAAACCCAACAAAAAAAAAAAGGAGGGTATGTTGGGTAGGGCATCCCCGAGATCTGCCATGGTCCTACTGCTGGTTAATCTTTATATTTGTGATGTGAATGTAAGAGCAAAACACACATACAGAAGTTCTTGGGTGACAGGCTGAGGAGGGCTGTGTCCACTTTGGAGGAAGGGATCAGAATTCATAACCATGCTGCTAAAATGTAGCAAGTGTTTGAACCATGAGGATGAAATTCAATAAAGACAAGTGCCATGAATAGTAATGTCTATGGAGGAAACCTGAAGTGCACAAATACAAATGGGAGAGTAACTGGAGGAGCAGCAATATAGTAGGAGAGGTCCAAGGTCATCACGGCTCACAAACTGCGTGTGAGTCGACAAGATAATGTGGTTGCACAAAAGGCAAATCTCATTCTGGGATATAGTAACAGCATGACAAGGGAAGCAATTATGTCGCTGTACTAAGCAGTGATGAGACCTCAGCTGGTGTATCATTCCCCAGTCTGAGAACAAGCATTAAGATGGATGTAAACAAACTGGACAATTTCTAAAGGAGAGAAGAGAGGCAAGGAATAGAAAGCACGGTTTATGCTAAAAGAGTGGGACAGTTCTATTTATCCAGGATAAAAATGATCAGGTGGAAACATAAGGATATATGAACTGGAATTAATTAGTTTTAAGAAAATGTTGGTCCTTTTTACTCCACATCCTAAATATATGTTGTAAGAGATGCTGACTTAATTCAAATCAACATATTTCAGGCAGAATTTTCAAAAAAAGTGATAAAATATATATTAGGAAAAATTTAAGGTTATCAGATTAGTAAGGCTGTGGAACAGATGTTTGAGTAAACTACTGGATCTCCTGTGCTGGAAATTTATAATAAATATTGAACAACATCTCTGAAATATTGTCTGGATTTCTATTTTTCTGCTTCATAGAGGAAAGACAAACAGCTGATCAGTCAACATTAGGTCATTCTTATGTTATCATGAAAATATTACTTGAAACAAAATTATTATAATAGGATATTTAATAAGTCTGCGTGGTTCAGTTTTCCACCTGAAAGAGAGCATGGAGAATTTGTCATAGCACAAAGAAGGTTCTTTGAAAATTATGTAAAATTTGCACTTTGGGATTTCAGAGCAGGATAATGCTTTATTAGAAAATGTCAGTGAAAGCAAACAAACACACAAATCCTCCAAAGAATAAATTGTCTTTTTAAGTAGAAATGTCACATTCCTCAAACAAAATTTTAGATTTAATTTTTTTTTTTAACAAAAAGTAAAGACTTTTGTAGTAACAGAATCTTTCCTGAAACATTCAGTGGAGCTGAAAAGACATTTTTAAAGAGTTTAATCTGAAACAGTTTTGAACAGTTCTATTAGCAGGTGTGAAGCCATTGGTATTTGCAACCATGATCCTGTCAGCCAAAGATTTTGTCCTGTTTCCAACCTTGATGCCTTTGAAATAACAGAGATTTTTGTTCTTTCCTTTGTTCTTTTCTTTGTTCTTTTCGCAATCTTTTTTTTTTTTTTTTTGTGTGTGGTTTTTTTTTTTTTTCTTTTTCCTTTAGCCTCACACTACCCCATATAATTCTCCCTCTAAATGGCAAAGGGAAATTAAAGAAGACAAGTTCAGACAAGCAGATAACAAGAAATCAGGGAATACTTCCACAACCGTGTCTTTGTTAGAGCACTTTGAAATCTGTCCTTCACTTCCCAGAACAACCCATTCCTCTTGGCAGAAGTGATAGCACTGAGGCAGGAAGCCTTGTGGGGTAATGTTGTTCAGAACCTGTAACAGTCACTCACTAGTACAGCAGCTCTTGTTATCCCTGTGCTGGCATTTTCATTATACTCCTCCTTGTGCGTGAGCTAGAAACTATTTTACATTGAACTTGTACCTTGTTTGCGATGCGTGTTCTTTGTGCGTTGAATTTAGCAGGGATGTATCCAGACTAATTGTGGCTATCTTGCTCATTCACACACAGATTCGGACTGCTTGTCTGAAAGCCAGAGGTTATGGGGCACTTCCCTAGCAACTTGCACCAGAATGACAGCACCTGATGCTGAGCACCTTCCCTCCTCCTCCTCCTCCTGCTCCCAGCCACTCACACCTCTTCTGCTGAGACTGGGACATTCACTCAAGGACTGAGATTAATACATTAAGGATTAAAGTCAGAAAACATCACTGAAAGCAAAATTAGGAAATGTGGCTGCTAATCAAAGGAACCCAACTCTTTCTAAGCTTAAGACTAGTTCAGAAACAACGGAATAATTAAAGGTGGCAAAAAACCCAAACCAAAACAAAACCAAACCTGCCAGGGAAAGGATCAGAGATGCTGTGCCTTGAGTCAGGGTAATGGAGGCAGATGACATGAGTTACAGTCTTACTTGTAGTGTTAGGATAATTAGCTAGCTCTTGTATCTTTTACAATCTCACTACTGTCTTTATAATCTCAAATGAATTGGTACATTCATCTACAGTACTTCCACAGTAAATTATTTGTAGTAGAGATAATTTTTGCAATATTTTACCACAGTCCCTGCTATAGTGGCTCCAGGCTCATTAAGAGATCTTTTGGTACTCCTGTAATATGAATAAATATCTCTGAATATATGAATATATTTTAATGTTCATATAAATATATGAATAAAGCTTTATCCCATCAGAGTTGCAATAGCTTGAAGTGGAGCAATGCATGAGTAACTCAGTCAGAGACTTATTTCTAGCTCGTCTTAACAGCATTTAATTCGTGCCAGCCCTGTGAGAGGCAGAATTATTGTACCTATTTTTCCTGTGTCTCTTGCTACATTTGGAAAACCAAGGGGTACCTCTTTTTCAGATGGGGTGTGGGGCTTCTGAACCTCCATACTCCCAGCTCCAAACCCCTAATAGCTGACCTCTGTTTACTCCTGATGTTTTTTGTCAGAGGCTCCAGGTGAGACCATGCTCCCTGGCTGTGGAGCCGAGCATATTTTACACAGCTGGTCCTGTCTGGACAGGCTCAAAAGCTCCTGTATGAACTGTCTCCTCTTTGATATGCTCAAAGGCTTGTTGTTGCTCAAGGGCCCACTCAAAATAGTTCTTCATTTCAGTCACAAACTAACTATAACCTGGAATAGGTATTCTCCAGAATCCCACAAGGCCTAGGAAAGCTTCTGTTTCCTTCTTAGCTGATGGAGGTTGCTATCTTGTTTATCACATCCATATGCACATGACATCTCAAGGAAGTTTATACAGACAGTCAAATGAAACATGGTGCAAAAGGTATATTCTAGAATAAAGGGAGCAGTTTTGTAAAATGGGTCTGGCCCAATTGCTGTGCTGAGCCTCTGAAGGCAGATTTTAGCAACAGGTAAACAACTCCCATATTTCAGCCAAAAGATCTTATTCATGTTTAATTATCCCCCAGCAGACTAAGGTTTTATGAAAGCTGTTTCCTGATTTTTGAAAAGGTATTTTACCATTTATTTTCATGGCAATGTCCTGCCAATCTGCACATCTGTTATATTTCTAACACATTTGCATTTCCACGCATCTGATATAGGTGAAAATATTAATTCTACTTGTTGAGTGATTAGGAACTTTAAAGTATAGGTCTTTTCCATCAAAAAATCATTCTTTACCTCTATTCATGTTGAGAAAAAAGTCGGTTTTTAAGTCATAGCTGTTACAAGCTGAGAGCACAGATTCTTGTTATTACTGATTTTAATACATTCATGAAAACTGCAGCTACTCAACAATATAGCAAAAAATGATTCAAAATAGAAATCTACTGAAAACCAAAGACTTTCATCTAGCTGCAAAAGAGCCATCTGATTGCATTCATTTTGTTTAAATAGCAGTTATTAGGCTTTTAACAGTTTTATGCTTTAAAGGGTAAAAATCCTACTAAATTAGTTCTTCTGGACTAGTTTTAAAATCAACTAATCATGTATGATTAAGATGATAGCATTTATTACCATTGTAGCTGGTGACAGTATCTCTTACTGTATTCTGCATTACCAACATCTATCAAATACTTACACATTACACATATTAGAACTTGAGAAAGCTGCTCAATAATGCTACCTTTCACATGTCTCCAACACATATCACTTATTCTCGTGATTCACATGTGGTATTTTCTGAAAGTGAGTTTTTAGAGACTTGGATTCTAAGAAAGTCTCTCTTTTTTTTTTTTTTAAATGCCAGAAATTAAACAAAGAGAAAGGTAAAGAAAACCTTAGAAACATAAACTTCACTATATAAAACCCAAAGTAATTAAAAATTTTATTATGAATTAATAATAAAAATATATAATTTTAATAAAAATTAAGGCTTTTCTGGCTTTAATAAATATATTAATATTCTTGATTTTTGCAGGAATAGGCAGAAAATCCAAAAAAACAATGTTATTTATTTATCCCACATATTTCCAGGCAAACACAAGTTAGCCAGTGTGTGTATGCTGTAAGGTGATTGAAGACACACAGTTCTGCTAAGTGTATTTCTGTCACCTGTTCAAATATGGCCAGGTCTTGAATAAATGCTGCATTGCAGTCACTACCAGGGCTCCATATCTATAGAATGAAAGGACTCCTTTGAGTATTTCAGTCTCTGCTGCTATTTTGGGGGGTGAAAATATGTTAAAATACTTTAGAGACATAGAACAGTGTTGGGGGTGATCGATTTTTCTGCTTATATTAAAAACCAAGAGCAACTTCTAACAACTGCATCAAAGCTGCTAACAGCTAGTGTTAATTTTCTGCTTCAAATCCATTGGGCTTTTCCTCCAGAGTTTGATTGCAGTTTTTCACTTGCTTAGAGAAACATCAGTTTGCATCTCATGGCACTGAGCAGAGTCCTCACATCTTTGTGATTGATGAGAAAAGTATAGACAATGGACATTTATTGTCATATTTTTTACACAAAGCACTAAAATTAATTCTTCCAGAGTTGGGTTGGGTTGGTACAAGCATATTACACATATTCTATTGCAGTTGCACTAGTATAGATAACTCCATGCCAGTTTTAATCTAGCCAGCCCTTTAGACAGTAAGCAAGAGAACCACAGCAACACAGAGACATTAGAGCAGCCAGGAAGAACACTGTTCAAGGAGTACTGAAAAAGTTCATGAGGCTGTTCTGTATATACCTGCACACTGATACAGCCAGGCTGACAAAGATTCATGTTTTGGGATTTTTACCATGCATGACTCCTGCATTATGGATATATAAAAACTGAGACACAGACTTGTGCCTTTGTCACAACTGGTTTATCCTACCAGTATCTGACTGGGGAATCTAAACAGCATCCCAGCTACGTTGCTATGGTCTGAAGTTTAAAACAACAACAACAACATAACCTATTCCAGGTCCTACCCAAGGATTCAGGGGAGGCAATCAAGCTGATGGTGATTTCTCAGCTAAGACATGGTCTAGACTGACCCATCTTGCAGAGCCTTTTATTCAAGGGTGGGTAAAATTGTCACTGATAATTCAACAAATGTACAAATGCAAATGGAATGGCTGTGCTAGTGAATGAGGGAAAACAAGTTGCCAAGTTGCCATAGTCAGTATACTGCTGCATTCCTGCCCTCTTCATCACATTTTGTAGAAGATGGTATAGGGGCACTGAAGCCAGAGAAGAGCACACTACATCCATGAGCAGGAAGGGAATAGCCAGGTATTCACAAAACTGTGACCCTGCTAATGAGCTCTGATGAGTGTCAAAGCCTTAGGTTCAAGGTCATACTTGCATGACATACTGCATTCAAGTCTTGGTCAACTTCTGTTCATTTGGAGCACTGGCTGAGGTTGATGCTGGGTTTGGGAGCTCTGCAGTGGATTCTGTTGCTTGGATTCATGCTTTCTGAGCATATTCCATTAAACCTTAAGTTTTGTTCCTTGTGCCTGTTTGAGAGGGGAATATCAAGATTCCCTCAATCAGGAACCAGAATCAAGATTTTGTTTCCAGTTTCAGTTAGATATTGATACACAGGCCTGCAGCTCTATGGAAAAAGAAAAAAAAAAAAGAAAAAAAGCAAAACATAAAACCCCAAAACAAACAACAAAAAAGCCCAAACTCCACACCAATGTACAGTTTTTATTGACAAGCACCTCTAACAGAGATGCCTGGAGATTTAAAACTTGAAAGAGCCACTGAAATCCTTCTTAGTTAAGATTCTGTTCACCAGTGAAGATCTGGATTTGCTGTTTCGGTTTCCCTTTATCTAATTTCCATCAGTTTGAGAGGTTACCTCTGAATTGCCTCTTCTACATTTCCAAGAAAAGAAATTACTTTCTTTTTCCTGAAAGATTTTATGGAATGCAGAAGATACCTTTTCTTCCTGCACCTGTATACCAGGGGACTCAAAAAACCCCACATCAAACACAAAACTAAGCATTGTGGTAAACTGTTCATTATTAGAAATGCCCTACCCTTTTCTGGTACAGTGATTTTAACAAGCTTACACGTTCAGTCACTACCTTTGTAATTCTCAGTACAAGCACACAGACCATGCAACTTTAACAAGTTGTTCATATACCCAAGAATATGAAAGTACTTTTATTGCTTTTGAGTCTTATGATTCAGTCTAGACTTTAATCCAGTGCAACAGGAGATCAGTAAGTGAAGTTTATTAAGGCAGAAATAACCTGCTAGTTTAGGGCAGTCACTGTGTCAAAGTGATGCTGCTCAGAGTATGTCAGTGACAGAGCCTGGGTGCTAATGGCAACATATGCTCATGGTGATTGTGCTAATTCTGTGGCATATGAGGGTCCTTGGAAGAAGTAACTGCCATTAGCATCCTGTCCACTTCCTTCCATGGGTCAAGGACAAAAGATTAATGAATCTATTTTCAACTTCCATGAAATAGAGTTTCTGCTGCCATCCCCACTCAGACATGTAGCAGTGACTGTGTCTCCCTTACAAATAGGTTTTCTTAGAGTTAATATAAGAGACAATCAGCCTTTTTGTTACATTAGTTATATGAACTTCATTGTTTCCTGTCCATTATTCCTCAGGACAGTGATCCTTCACCTTTATCAGATCACGGCAATGAAGCAGCTTCTGTTCTTTGTTTCATTATGTAGCACAAGCAAAGTTTCGTAAGTAAAAATAAGTTGGTATCAGCTTTTTAAAAACATAGGTGGTCTCTAATAAAGGTTACAGTAAAATTTCAGTGTTATCAGGATTCAGTAACAGTTTCCTCATTGTGTTTTCAACACTTATATTTTATTCATTCAGATAAAAACAATATAGAATTTGCTTTTCATGACAATTTCCTCTGCTGCCATAATCTTGCCACACCTTTGATTGTCTGTGTGATATCAAGGATCCACTTCACAATTTCTAGTGTGAAAAAAATCTTGAAGGAAACAGTAACACATTCCTCACACATCCATCCAACAAAAATGTTTCAAGAATTGACCAATGCTTCTTTAAAGTAACAGACTAGGTGAAACCTGTTTTCAAAGGACAGTGCTTATTTTGGAACAGAACAGAGATTGGGAAAACTCTTCCTTAGGGCCTGTTGTAGGCTTACAGTTCACTCCAACATCACCAGCACATGAGCACCTTGTAATTGGTAAGATTTTACTACATTCAATACTAAATTAGAAACTGTCCAAAGTACCATGAAGATTACTCTCAGAACACAAATATACTTCAGGAACTGCTCTGAATGCAGCTAGCATAACTACTGTACTCAAAACTGGACAGCAGACAGCAACTCAGTGGTGGTTGTAAAAAGCAGAATAAGAACTCACACAGCTAAGTTCCGTCCTTCTGCCATGACAAGTTGATCTTTTTTATTTAAAGCCAAATCAGACATGCTACATGATCTGCAGTCAAATTAAAATAGAAACTCAGACCAGTGGTATTGTTGCTATGTCCTTTGTGGTCTCTCTGAGACATGACTTCACCAGGTCTTGTCTTCTGCATGAACTGGGATTCCAAACAAAACACCACAGAGCAGCTGGGCAAAGCATCACTGGTGTCAAACAGAAATGAGTCACGTGCCAAAGGACTGCAGGTTCCCTTGGGAGAAAGATGTGATGCTCTGCCGGACTGTCAGATTAAAATCAAGCATGCTGCCTTTCTGGACTACCAAAGAAGTAAAATATTCACCTTTATGCATCACAGTAAATATCAAAGTCAGGTGGTGAAAGGGAGGGGAAAAGTTTGTGTTGATTTCCTCTTTAGCGGAGCTGAATGTGTTTAAAAAATAAGGAAAACTTCTGGAAAAATCTATCCTGATTTGTCCTCTTTTCCTCTCCTCTTTCTCTGTCAGTTTTTTACAACAGGTCAGTTAGCATGGGAATAAAGGGGAGTTAAGATTCTGCAAAACTGGGTTTTTTTAAGAGGGGAGAGGGAATGGTTAGGCAGGACTAACTGCTTTGTGTGGAAGGTAGGCATTCTGTAGAATGCAAAAGGTGCCTGGAGAGGAGGACTGTAGCAGAGATGGGGGTAGGAAGGCTAATGGTAAAGGCACTAACTACTAGGGAAGAGAAGGGTGACAAATCTAAAATGTTTGAGGTTAATTAAAGCCTTTCTTTCTGTCTTGCACACTTGTGTCATACACACGAAGCCACATTTTCTAAAACAATAGGACTTACTTGATCTTGCTTTGCTTCTGTGTCTGTCCCTCTGGCATTTTTTGAATTGGCTATTTTCCTCTCCTTTTGAGCGAAGGGAAGAAGTCACGAAGCTAACCACAGTGAAGGTGTATGAGAGGTGATGGCCAGGAGTGACAGAAAGCTTTGTAGTGTCCTGGAGAGCTCCAGGCTGACTTCACACACTATTAGACCACGGAGAAACTGCTCTGGATGCAGCTCAGCAAGCAAAGTTTAAACCAACACTTGCAAATCAGCCTCATCCAGTTTATTCAGTTCGGCTGCTCTTGCTATTATTTGTTTCCCAGTGGGACAGACTTCCATTCGTGTTATCAGGATTTGTTTTTCCTCCTGTTACCTTCCCATTCTTTCCCTGCACACAGTAGGTCTCTTTGTTTGACAGTGAGTGATTCTAATTCATCATTTTGTGCTGCTTTTGAATTGTGCATCTCTGATTAATTTGGGGGACTGGCTATAGGGTTGAGCTGTAGTGATAGTGAGCCATGAACACGGACTCTATTGTCTGCAATAGCACAAAATGCTTGTGCAGAGTGGTTTGAAAATGTATTTTTTTTGGTCTGTAATATGCTATGCTTGCTTAAACCTTTCAAAATAATGTTCCCATTATGTGCAATGAGAGGTTACCCAAAAGTTAAGATGATTACTCAGACATTGGAGCATTATAAATCATAGGCTAGTCTACCCATTACTTTAGTCTTATTGAAGATTGGAATTATTTTGATTGCTATTAATACTTATAAATAAGATAAATTAAGAATTGTATTCAGTGACTGAATATGATTTCATAGCTATAATGTTGGGTCCTTGGACTTCCTTGAAAGTTCCTGTTGTTCATTTTCCCTTCATATAGACCTGTCAGGATAACATAATAACATATGAACTCATATAAGTCATCTAACTCACCAACAGTTGAAAGTGGACTGTTAAAATAAGAGATGTGAGTCCTAGCAGCAGTAAGAACTATCAGTATGTAAGTTTTTTATGCCTTTATTCAAGTCTGCTTTTCTAATTCCATCTTTATACTAAGTATCACATATATTCAACTGTGTAAATACATATGTAGACAAATAACTACAGGGAAAAGACTGTTTCTCAAACAGCTTGAATGTGGCAATGTACAGCTTGTGGTTGCTGCTGTGGAAACTGGCAATGGATAAATCCTCTCTCCTGATATTCCACTGCTCCCAGCCGTATGGGTGAGGATAAAAGGGAAAACTTTCCCTGCTAAACCTCCATCTCTTCAGGCTCTGATTTCTGTGGGGTAGAAGCCTTTTTAAGCTTTTGATTGTAGAAAAGTCTGTGTTGGTGCAGTTTTTTCTGGTGTATAACTTAAACTTCCAGGGATTAACAGAGTACAAATACTAATGAATAATGAACCATGAAAAACAAACAAGTCAGCTTCAGAGATCGTAGAATATGCTGAGTTGGAAGGGACCCATTAGGACCATCGAGTCCAACTCCTGGCCCTGCACAGGACACCCCAAGAGTCACACCATGTGCCTGAGAGTGCTGTTCCAACCCTTCTTGAACTCAGACAGGCTTGGTGCTGTGACCATTTCCTTTGGGAGCCTGTCACAGTGCCCAACGACCCTTCAGGTGAAAACCCTTTTCCTGATATGCAACCTAAACTTCCCCTGACTCCAGCTTCGAGTCCTGTCACTGGTCACGATAGCAGAGGTCAGTTCCTGCCCCTCTGCTTCCCCTCGCGAGGGTGTTGAAGACTGCAGTGTTTCAAGGCATCTCTCTAGGTTCTCTTAATGGAATCTTGAACACCTATGGCACAATGCAAAATCTCCTTTACTCTTCAGAACCCATGTAGACTTTAGCCCTAGGTCCTGTCATGAACATTATATGCTTTGAATAAAAACATAAAAATTGACATAATTTCCTCCTGGTGACATGTTGTTTACTCAGGTGAGTAGCTGAGGTAAAGACAAAGGTGTCAGGCTGACTAAGGAACTAAGGGAATTATGACGTGGCTGTGTGGCTGTGAGTCTGATATCAACATAAAAACTTCTGGGATTTTACTATCTTGTCAGTATATGATACTTTCCTGACAGAAGGTCAGCAGGCTGGGAATTTGTTTGGAGACCATGCAGCAGAACTGATAAAAAGTAAAAGGCATTTCTGTCTCTGAAGTCTCACTTTCTTATACACCCTTTTTTAAAAATAATAATGCAGTCTACAAAGAAGCAGCTTTAAAAACCCCAGACAGATAGGAAGGGATGAGAAATACAAACCCTTGTTTCTTTCTTTAAAGCCATGAAGCACAAAATCATGAGAGACATTTTCTGAATATCTAAAACATAATTTATTTGCTTTAAATTCTCTGCTGAACACTTTTAGTGTAAGCAGATTTGGCTACACTAGGAAATATCTGGAGTGATTTTGTTGGCTTCAAGTTTATTACAGGGTTTTCCTGCTGGATCAAGAATAGTGTGTGAAGAAAATCACAGAGTTGCTATTGCACAATACTAATATAATATTATTAAGCTAATAAACATGTAGACAAATGTTGTACTTGACAACAAAGAAAGATTAATAACAAAATGCAATGGTGCACGGGGCATAATAGGGTAATGTAAGTTGGAAGGAACCTCTTGAAGTCATCTAGTCTAAACCTTAGCTCAAAACAAGAACTTTAATTGACTGGGTATCATTCAATCAAACATTTTTGGTCCTTAAAATTCAATTTTTAAGCTGTCTCAGGACCAGGTTAGAATTTCTAGTGAATGTTTAATTGATTCATCTGACCCACTTCAGCAGCACTAGGAGATAAGAGGTACAAAGAACAGTTGTTACTCCCTGCGTCACTTAAGCAGTGGAAATGAGTTGAAACAGCAAATGTTCAAGGAACAAGATCTGTTGAGTAATGATATTCCCACCTCTTGTAAGTCAAAGCAAATTTTGCCATTGAATTCCCTAGGACTTTGCTTCTCCTTTCATTTTTATTTGAATACTCATTTCATCCTTAATAAGACTTTAAATTAAAAAGTGAATTTGACAAGAGTGTATAAGGTGCAAAATATAGACTCATCTGTTCTGTATTGATGTTATTTGCTTGCCCAAGCAACAGAGCTATTTTAAAACTACATTTTTTTCTGTCTGTGAAGAGATTATTGAGGATCTCTAAAAATACGCAAGGCCTGTCATATTTCCTGGTTCAGTGGTGTTAGTTCAGTTCTTGTTCCACTGAATGTTTGACCAGCGTTTATCTAAAGGTAATTTTATTGGTGTCTTATGTTTAATGTGCATGTAAGGTGACAATTTCCAGGCTGTATAAAATATTTGATTACCTCAGTCTTGCTAAAATATGTATGAAACATTTATCCAAACTCATTTGGGTGATTTTTATGGGTGATTCTATGTTTTTTATTAAACATCTTTAATTATAACTAGGGTAGAATGAAGCTATATGGCTTATAATATCTGTTTCTATTGTCCTACAGAGCAAACTGGTAGCCTGTTCAGCTCTTCCTGAGTAGCCCCATACAAGCCCCCTCTCTGCAAAATTGGTGATGTGGTTCTGCATGGTGTTCCTGGGAGTCTTTTTCTTTGCAGACAGAGAGATACAGACCTCTCAAGTCAAAGCACTAGAGCTCTGAATTACTCTTTGGAAACGTGCCCCTCTGTCCAACCTTTGGACTATGCCAGTAATTTGGCATGATTGTACTCCTAATTCAGGAACCTCATTTAGCTGTCCAAAGGAAAGTGAACTTTTGAGACTACCCAGTAAATGGCTCCATAAGATGATGGTGATATTTTTTCCCTTTACAGAGGTGACAAAATGGTAAAGGCAGTTCTGCTGAAGAGGAATTGTATAATCTCTGCAATTAATGGAAAAAATGGCTTTATTTTTGAAAGTTCAAGCAACTGAAATGTTGTGAAAGAGCCATTATGCTGCTTCTATAGCACTGTGAGAATAACAGACTGTGACAGGGGAAGCAGCATGTAGACTTTTGATAAACACCGTCAAACAGTTTAAATCTAAACAGTGCAAGCTAATAAAGATAAAGAAATATACTCGTTTCTAGTTTAAAACAAAACAAACCAGATCAATACAAAAAACAACCCTTAAGCCACTCCACAAAGATTCTTTTAAATATTGCCCTAAGCTGTATTCAAACAAAATGTAGCGCTGAATTGTTGCAAAAAGAAAACCTCAGAAAGGTCAACTCCTATGGAATAAACCACTTAATTATTGCAAATGAGAGCTTGTGCTTGCTGCTCCACAATTTGACATCCCAAACAAGCATAAAGTTCTTTCCATGAAGAACAGAGAAGCAACCAAACAAAAATGAGATCTTCTAAGTACATTTAAATAGTGAATAGTTGCTGCAAGAACATGAGATGGGGCAGACAGAAGGGAAGGGAGAAGGATGAAAGCAATAGGTACATTATTGACCAGTTTGGTTTACAATAAGAAGCTGAGAATAACTTGTATGGGATTTAAAGGTAGGAATCCAAGCTCAGGAAATGAACTCAGATGAAGATCAGATGAGACATACAGGCCAGTGAGAAACAAAAAAGGATGTATCATCTCAGTATAAGAAGTTGATAATTAAGATTTGATCTTTCTATATGGAGATCTGAGACTTTATAAATTTTGGGGTCCATTCCAATTTGTTCCATGGAGGAGGGAAATTATTTTGGAAATGAGGTGTTTCCCTGCTGCATATTTAGATGTTCAGAGTGATTTTGCTGTTCCCTGAGTTCTCTAAGGATTCTGGTTTCTGTCTTGCTTCTGACATATAAATGCTCCAAAGCAGATGATCCAGAGCTCAGCTCTGCCATTTACAATCAGTCCTCAGGGAGAATCCCTGGCTCACAATGAGTGAGTGGCTCACACTTTTCAGCTGCTGAAGCACTGGAAGGATAACCAGTGCTTTAGGCGTAGCTCCTCAGTTTTCAGTGCAAAAGGGGGTGTTCGATTTTTCCTTCTTGTTTGTGACATCAGTTCCCTACAATTGATGTCTGCCTTTAACACTATCTGAAACAACAACTAAATAGATTCCAGTCTGAGATAGAAAATACCTACATTAATTAAAGGTAATAAGATACAAGGCAAATGCCCAAAACATATGGCGGTTTGACATAAGGGTGAGCTAAATTTCATGTTCAGTGTA
Source organism: Acropternis orthonyx (assembly GCA_035583155.1). Lineage (NCBI taxonomy): Eukaryota > Metazoa > Chordata > Aves > Passeriformes > Rhinocryptidae > Acropternis > Acropternis orthonyx. The sequence goes on from JAWWEU010000040.1 coordinate 6,960,377, forward strand.
GCTGATTTGTATCATTGGTGATGGAGGCAGTTGTCCCTTTTCCACTTGGTCTCAGCCAGGCATTTTGTCACCCACTTTCCTGATATCAGGACATGTGTTTGGTCAGTCAGATTGAGACATTGGAAGCGTGGCTGAAAACAAATACACTTTTGTGGATTTGGATGTTTTTTTTTAATCAGATGGCCTTGTGAGAAGTGCTGGGAATATATAGCTGGGAATGGGAGGAAAGGCAGAATCATCCTTTTTTCCAGGAACCCATCCATATCCTGTGTTAAACTGGTCGTGAAACTGCATCCCCAAAGTGAAAAATCTATTGTAAAGATTAGCTAGTGAGCTACCAAGAACTTTCTATTTAAAGAAGTCAACTTGTTAAAGTCTAATGAACTCCCATGGATTTTGAACAGAATTTAATCAAACTATGCATCTTGAATCTCTTGCTCTAAGTTATTACATAATTTATCTTTCCTACAAGGCCTGTTCAAATAAATACATTTTATTAAGGAAAATTGACTGCAATATATCAGTAAAAGATATTAAAAAATACAGTGATTAAGTTATTTACAGGTCATACAAATAAATCTAAATCAAAACCAAGGACTTTTCTAACCTGAGGGGCATGGGGCACACCTTTAGTGCTGATGTAACAATATTATTTCTCCTTGTGGATCTTCAAGCAGCTCCTAAAAAAATATCATGTACTTAAAGGTAACTTTAAATTTGTCAGACTGTCCTTGCCAATAGTTGTAATATAACAGAGCGGGCAAATAGAAAAAGCCAGTATTTCAGTGTGGGTATCTTTGCTTTGGGCTGGCACTTTCCAGTACCTTTAGTACAGAAATAACACACAGTCTGATGGTATTATGCTTACATGTTCATTCCTGAATGCTGGAATGCCTTTCAGAAATAAAGACATGATCTAATGTATTCCTTTTTGGCTCATATACTGAAGAGTGTTGAAAAGCAAAGCTGATAACATGAAAGTACAATTGCAAGAACTCTGTTTTCACTTAATTACAGATTCAGGACACATATGCAACATAATTAGAAAATAATTCAAACTGAACAAATACTCCAAGTAGTTCAAGGATGTGTGAATAAGATGTGAGTGGAGAGCTGCTATTAGTTACATTCCTCCACGTTTGGTCTCAGAAACAGACCTACTGAGGGTACTCAACAGAGCATATTCTTCCACCTTGATATGAAATCTATACATGGTTGTAAGTTCTTGACAATGGATAGGTCGTCATCCAAGGAAAGATTTTTTTTGACCCGAGAAATACAAAGTATGTAAACTGCAAAGTCTTTAATTCAGAGAGTCATTGAATAACTTCTTCTCTAGTAGTTGGGTATGAACAACAGAAATTAAATATCCTTAGAATCCCTGTTGCTCTTGAGACAAATATGAATTATTAGTGGAGTGAGGCCATAAAATGATAGAACTATTTGATGTATCAAATTAGAAGTGTTTTTACAAGAACAAGCAAGATATTAAGACCATTAAAAGATAGAACTATTTGATCTGTCAAATTAGAGGAGTTTTCACAACAAGCAAGATCTTAAGACCATTGCACAAACCTTAAGATGGCCTGATGTAGAACCATGTGTATAAATCACATATCAAGCAGAGACTAAAAAAGTCTCTTTGAATGATTAGGGAAATACTGAACACACCTTAAAAGATTAATCAACAGAGCTTGTCCTATTTAGTCTTGTGAGAGGGAAACTAATTACCTCATGTAAGTACATTTTGGCATGAGAAGAAAACATTTAACAGTGGCAGTAGCATAGAAAAATTTATGTTACATGATTATTCTGGAGGAAAGTCATATAGATAAACTTATCATGGATATGCTTACATTGAAAATTAACTGACATCACAAATGTTGAAATAGCTTCCCAAGTAAGACAGATAAGGACAGAATATCACATTATTCCAACACGAAGGTAATTAAGTTTATGGGAAAAAATGATAGGAGAGAGATGAACCCAGAATAAAAAATGGAAGTCTGTGTGAGGAAGTTATGGATTTTTCATCTGCTGATATTCCCCAAAATGGAGGCAGGAGGATATGAAAGCATGCATAACTGCTATCTATTGTGACATACATGATAAATCCACATTACTGCTGTTTGCCTTCCAGGGCCAGGAATATCTTTTCTGTCTCCTAAATAACTGCCATTATTTTTTCCATTTCTCCCTTAGAAAGGGGATGAGTGACAAAGCTGAAGACAAGACACTGAGTGAAGAGTCTTACTGCATCTGGTGCTAATGAGAAGTGTCTCATGACCATGGTCAGTGAGATTTACTCACAGTAACCTAGTACCTCAGTGTATTTTCTCACAATCAGACTGTCTGCTGGGTTTTATGCATTTATTTCAATGTGGATCTTGTTTCACACATCCCCTGCTGTTGCAGGAGTATAAAATATTGAAGGTAACAACATAGTAATATACCATTGGTTTCTCAATAATATGCCTCTTGTAGCATCAATGGATGCTTAGGGAACAAGGTGTGAAATATTTCCCTAGCTATGTTTAGGAGTTTTCTGAGGAAGGATTTTTATTCTGCAATACCTCTAAATGGCTACAACTTCCATGCCTTTAAATCAGAAAGACCATAAATTTCTTGGACTTTTTTCCAGTTTTGGAATACAGTGTTTTGCATAATTTGATCCTTTGTGGTCTGATGGCCTTGAAGGTAAGAGGGGTGAGAAGAAGTGGATGTTTGAAAGGCCCATCAGACTAAAGATTGCAAGTGTGAGGTTTAGCACTGATGATCTATGAATCATACTCAACTTTTGTTCTTGCATCACTTAAGTCAGTCAGTCCTCAGGCCAACCACAGCTCTCTGTTTAATAAGAGTTTGTAGAAGTAGTCAAAAATTAACTTAAAGAAGATCTGTTAAAAACAGAGACACAAATTACCCCCATACACATGTCTCAAGTGTAAAACGTGCACTGCAGTTTTTTTCTGTCTGGCCAAAAACATGCTGTGTACAAGAGGTTTGATTATAAAATCATTAAGTCAGTAGCTGATGCTGCACATCATGAGAAGTGATGAAGTGTGACAGCAGCATAGCTTGTACATTATCGTAATAGTTTCTAGACACACTGGCTAAAGAAATGCATTGAGTTATAAGGCTGCCACCTCTGAGTGAAGAAAAGATCTGTGAGACAGTTCAAGGATGATTAGGGCATTTGGAAATCACTGCCTTTGCAAGGCTGCACAGTGTGCTCTTCAACAGCATGACAGCGGACCTACACCAGTAAAAGCAACTAGCACCTGTCATAACTATTAATTTTCCTTCTTTCTTTCTTACTGAATGGAAATAAATATGATTGTGTACTTAAAGATTAGTCTTTGCTCAAAATGTACTGCAGTTAATATAGTAAAAAATTCAGAACATAACAAAGTAAAAAATTTTTTGATTCTCTTAACCCACAGTTTACTTCACCTGCATAGCTCTGTTCTCCCCTATGAACCTCAAAGTAGGAATGTAATATTATCCAACAATTCACTGTAAAAATGTTTCAGTCTTTACTATTGCTCGTTGAATGTCTGTGACTCAAATAAGTCTAATGAAAGTGAAGCTTGGCCACTTTTCATTCCAAACATAGGTCAGGTATGGAAGCCCAAACAAGGAGCAAGGATGGGTGGTGTTTTTACCTTCTTATTTTACAAGATGTCTGAAGTATCCTGTAGTCTCTTCATTGTGAATCAACCAGTTTTTGAGCAGAGCTGCCCTAAGTCTTTTTCTCTGTATGGCTCTGCAACGTGGTACAAGGAAGTCATACCAAGAGCAGTAAAGATTTAGCAAACAGATTGTGATCTCGATTGTACCCAGGAGCTCCATGGTGCTCCATGGAGCAGCATATGGCTTTCACACAGCTGACGTCAGTAAAGTTAGTCTGTGTTTACACTCATGCCAATAAGATCAGAATATGTTTTTAGTATTCTAGAAGCGAAAATCCACAGATATCATACATAAAATTTCTATACAAGCCCCAGGTACCTCAGAATACTTCATCTCAATGAAGCACAGGTTGAATTTCAAGAAATAATGGGTTATCACATATTATAAGTTCCTAAATAATTGCTATAGCCCACAGCAGTGCTTGCCTCCTTAGTGGGAGAGAAAGAGTGGGGGATAGGGAGTGAAGGTGAGGGGAAAAAGAAACAGACAAAATGGAGTTTATTTTAATAATAGAACTGAAGTTTTACTCCAAAAAAACCTCAGATATCTTGTGTTTTTGATCTCTGCACATCTGAGGCTTCAGGAGTTATGCCTAAGCATTTAGTTACTATAAATACTTTAACTAAATACTTTAATCATAAGGCTGTCCAAAGACCTTATTCTTGGCTTAAAATGTTCTTTTCAAAGCAGATGAACAGATTCTTTCTGACTTCACATTCGTAAGCAAAACAAAAGAAAAAAAAAACCAAGATAAATATCCTGCCTTAGGTTTTTGCATCTCTGTTTCTTTGGGTTTAGTGTGTATTTTCTTTGTGCATTTGCTTCATGTCCTTCCCATATGCTAAATGATATCATCTAGAGGAGATATTTATATATTGCTGTCAATTTCAATCACAGAACACAGAACAGGTCTTCATGAGTTTGTGTCTTATGCCTGCATGACATAGAATAGATTATTAACATTCGTTAAAGATGACAGACTGAGGCACAAAAAGGCTAAATATTTCCTTTACAGGAACTATAAACATATGAAGGAAGAAACTCATGTCTTCCAAGCACACCAGTCAGTGCACTGTCTCCCTCTTCTCACTGTATCCCATCTTTTTATTAGCTAATTACAACTCTGCTGGGCTGGTTTAGGGACTTATCACTGCCTCAGTTTTGACATAAGTTTAGAGGCATATGTGGCAGAAGGTGATAGGTTTTGGATATTTCATAGTAGGGACTGACAAAGTAGGAGCTTGAAGCGCAGGTACTACAAAAGACATACACAGAGACACAGGCACAAAGGTTCCAGGTTCAGACTGAAAATTTCCCAGTACTCTTAAGCACTGAGTTTGGGATTATAAAGTACAAACTGTCATATTGCCCACAAAAAATTGCCAACCTTTGGGCTACTTAAGGTGTGTCTCAGCCATATGTTTCTATGACTCTGCAGACAGCTCTATACCGCTATGTTAGATCTGTCCTAGAGCTCTGCCCATGCTCTGAGATGACTAAAACTTAGCTCACTTTTATCTGTGAACCATTTAGCTGCATTACCATATCCATTTCATATGGAAAACTTAGTCTCTGTCTGTGGCAATGAAACAACTGTGCCTGCAAAGGAAACCAAGGATGCAAGTTGCTCTTACACTGGGATTTATATTGAGAATTTCCTCCATTTTTCTGTTTACAGTCTCAGTGAATATTCTCTGCCTTTTTTTTTTTTTTTCTTCCTAGTAGTCTGAATAAGATATAGTCTGTTCCAAAGATTTGGTGTGTGAGATTGGTTTTTTCTGTTAACACGTTGCCTGTGGCATCAGCCCTTGCAGGCACAGATGAAGGCTAATACATCCTTATCAGCATGTTGAATGAAGAGGTCTACTTGTGGAATTGTCTAAGTAATACACCTGCTTATTTGAATTGTAATAAGGCCTGATGACAAGAAATCTCCAGGTCACTTTGTCTGAGTGCAGAATGTTAATATGGCTGTAATGAATTGCAACTTGTACAGGGTACAAATGCACTTGGATGAAAACTATTCAATTACTTCAGCAAACTTTAGAAGCCAAATCCTACCTGTGCCCTTTCAGAGGCTTTCAGTGGCTTCATCAAACTTTTAATTAGACAAATATATACAATGGGATAACTCAGTGCTGAAATTTTAGGACTATGTTAATTTAAAAAATTGGAATTAATACCAATAAAACTCTCAATGATGGAAATAACATGACACAGAAAAATGTAGCATTGGGGTAAATTTGTCCTAATTTTAGGTACATGGATTGTCCACAGATACAGCTGTAAGAGTTGTCCGGATTCCCATTTTTATCAGTTAATGGAGAGTCACTGTTCTCATCTTCTCTTGACAACTAAAATAGGTCCAACAAATTACACTTTAGAAGAGCCTATTTGTGTCTACTGAGTGTAAAAGAGTGCAGAAAACCAGCTCTAATTTAGACATATGCATTGAAAACACTTGGAGCAAGGTGGGGTGAGTCCCACTTCACAACTTTTGAAATGAGACTGGCACCTAAATTTTTGCACTTCTGTATGTTACTCAGACCATTCACTCTCTGCAATGTGGGAGACATACTCCACCTAACTTTAGACAAATCTGTGTAGACATCTGTGTATAAATGGATAAACCTAGTCTCCAATTATCATCCATGAAAGCAGTTAGACACCTGCACTACAGACAGTTGTATGTGTCAGATGAATTGAGTCTTTATTTGTTTGCTCTGTCTGTTGAGGCTGGGCATCCTGGAGAACAGAAATTTAATGGGAAGGTAATTGCAGATTCCCGTAACTTAAAATTCTCAAAGAAGATGGAACCATACACTGAGGTGCATGGTGAAAAGATCATGAGGCAGTTGTCAAAAGTGGCAGCAAGTGGAATCCTGGTTATACATAAGGGAAAAAAAAGTCTTCACTTAAGGTATTTATTCTAGTCTGTGAAGTTCAGAGAAAATACTGAAACAGGTTGCCCAAAGAGACTGGGTACCTTGTCAAAGACCTGTTTCAACTACCAACCTGATTTATTCTATGACTCTGAGGTATAAACCACTATGAAAAGGAAGGGAGAGGGAAAGGTGTGTTGGTACCTGAGACTTCTCCCCATGGAATACTCCACTGGTACCTTCCTGGTCTTGAAGATAGCACCTACCTGTCATTGAGGTGAGGTGGGATCGATCTGATTAGCTGTGGCAAAAATGTTAAACAGCCTCTTTTTGCAGTCAATGAATATAGTGATTGCTTCTCAACAAGGACTCTGTTTTCCTAGAACAGATATTTAAAACAGCTTAGATGGATGCATCTTGGATGCACTCTCTCCATCTTCCTCAGACAAATAAAGCTGATCACAGAGTCTGAATTCTCACTGGAAAAATGCACAGGCTACAGGAGAGGCAGTTGTGTTGAGCCTCAGTGAGTTACTGTGAGTCAATGATGCTCCCTACTGCTGCTGCTTTAATTGGCCTATGGTTGATAGTAAGAAAATGAGATACTCTAAAGTGCATTTATTCCCAGTCTATCCAATACTTGTTAAATTTATTTTCTGTTTGCACTCTGTAGCTGTTTGCTGCTGGCTCCTGCCCAGGGCAGCCCCTCTGAGTATGGAGGGTTACACAAAATATGAGCTGGGGCATAAGGTTGTCCTTTGCTTTAAGGGCCACATGAACCTCTAGCCACTGAGATTCAAAGCAGCATGAACTACTTACAGCATTGAGAACTACTGGCAAGGCAAGGAACAGGTTGTGTGCAACACAAGGCTTTATTGTTACAACTTTCAGGGTCTGCTATTTATCAGTGGCCTAGCAGACAGCAACCTCTCCTTCATCTTCTGTTACTGGATATTGCCAAGGAAGCAAAAATGGGAATTGGATTTACCTGACTTGGCAGTGCTGGGTTAATGGTTGAACTCAGTGGTCTTAAAGATTTTTTCCAACGTAAATGATTCTATGATTTGTTTCTCAGGAGATGTGAGAAATAGGGACTAAAATTTGTGCCCTTCATCTAAACGTTCTGTTATGCAAGGGAGTTAACTAATATGTTTTCAGACTGCATTTTCAATCTCCTTTTGCTAAACATGCATGAACTTTTAAATTGAGATGATTTTTATCAAGAGTTACACCTTAAAGATGAGCTGGTTGGGAAGAAAATCAGCCTGGCTAAACAGAGAACTTTGGCTGGAACTCAGGGAGAGAAGGACAGTTTATGGCCTTTGGAAGAAGGGGCAGGAAACGTAGGAGGACTACAGAGATGTTTTGAGGTTATATAGGGAGAAATTTAGAAGGCTGAAAGCCTTCTAAATCTGGCTACTGCTGTAAAAGACTCTAAAATACGTTTCTATATGTATATCAGCAGCAAAAGGAGAGTTAAGGAGAATCTCAATCCTTTATTGGATCGAGTGGGAAACACAGTGACAAAGGATGAGGAAAAGAATGAGGTGCTTAATGCCTTCTTTACCTCCATCTTTAATAGCAAGACCAGTTGTTCTCCAGGTAGCAGCCCCCTGAGCCATAAAACAGGGACAGGGAGCAAAATCAAACCCTCATAACCTAAGGGTAAATGGTCAGTGACTTGCTACACCACTTGGACACACAGTTCATGGGGCTGGAGGGGATCCACCTGATGGTACTGTGGGAGCTGGCAGAAGTGCTCACTCAGCCACTTTGAATAATTTACCAGCAGTCCTAGTGAACCAGGGAGGTCACAGGTGACTGGGAGTTGGTAGATGTGATGGTCGTCTACAAGAACAGTCAGAAGGAGGATCTGGAGAACTACAGACCTGTCAGTCTGACCTCAGTGCTGGGAAAAGTCATGGGGCAGATCACCTTGAGTCCCATCCTGTGGCATGTGCAGGACAACCAGAGGATCAGGCCCAGTCAGCATGGCTTTATGAAAGGCAGGCCCTGCTTCATCAATCTGATATCCTTCTATGGCAAGGTGACCTGTCTACTGGATGAGGAAAAGGCTGTGAATGTTGTCTGTCTGGGCTTTAGTAAAACATTTGACACCATTTCCCACAGCATTCTCTAGGAGAAACTGACTTCTCATGGTATGGATGGTTCTATGACCTGCTCTACAAGGAAGGAGTAACTTTTGTTTTGTGCTAATAAATCTCTTGTGGTGAATTAAAGTAAATCAATACTAGATGATCAGTGTTTACATATACATAGATATAGATATAGATGTATAGATATATAGATAGGTATGGTTTATTTTAGAAAAATTTGGTTGCAAAGGAAAACGAAGGTAGCCATTTAGGTTGTTATTATCTATAGTAATATGACAATATAAAAACAGAAAGATATCACCCAAGAAAATGTGTAAAGGAAAAGAGACAGAGAGAAAATAAAGTTAAAGGAAAAAGAGAGAAGGTAAGAGAGAGAAAAAGTGTCACCACTCTGAGGTCTTCAATGGACTTGGTTGTTGTTGCTGTTTGCTGTTGTCTTGGTCTGTTGGGGGGTAGTGGGGTAAAGAAGCCCATGAAACATAAAGTCCAATGGGTTTATATACCCTCAGAAACCCTCCTGGTGCCTCTTCTGTGTGTGTGTGTGGAGGCTGTTTTTTCACAGTCATGATGTTTCTTCAGAAGCTGGAGGTGCTGGTTTTTGGAGAGTCATTTAGGCTTGGGGTTGATTTGGAGGCGCTCCTAAAAGGGAGGCATTCTCCAGAGTAGTGATAGGTGTGTGCACAAAGGACCCCTTTCGACACAGCCTGACTCATGGGAAATAAATATCACATATCCAGAGTGTTGCTGCTGGTCTTCTTTAAAGAGGCATCACACACCTAGAAAAGCATCACACACCCAAAGAGTCACTCCTGCCTTCACAAAGTTTGTGGGTATGGCCTCCTCCCTTCAGCGCTTTATCTTCAGTCTCCTGGCTTCTTTGCACAGGTCACAGTAATAATAATGGCCAGACTTTGTGAACGAAGATCTGGGGAAGGGCTGTCCCCACGTGGGCGTGCCCTTCCAGCCTGCACAGTGGATTTTTTAGGTGAGGCACAGTGTGCGCAGAACTGGCCCCACCGTTTAAGTCCTAAGATTCATTTGCCACGGCCGAGCGAGCTTGGACAGTGACAGTGAAATCCTCCGCACTGTCTACAGCACCCAGTACTTACACCGGGGCTGACCCTGAGCTCAGCATCTGAGATCTGATGGGATCAGATGGCAGGGAGGCATTTAACTGTCATGGGGACGATCCCTACTGAGACTCGAACTCGTGCCCTTGGGATTCAGAGTTCAGAGTGCTAACCATTACGCCATGGGACCACCTCCACAGGTCACAATAGTAGCAAAGTTTTAAGGCAATTAAAAAAAAAAAGTCCAGTTCCTCATAGAAGCATACAATATTTGCTGGGTAAAGATCTGGAACAGGCTGTCCAGGGCAGTGGCCAAATTACCGTCCCTTGAGATGTTTAAAAGATGTATGAATGAGGCACTTGGAGATGTGGTTAAGTGGTGGGTTTGACAGTCCTGGGTTAATTGGACTTAATGATCTTAGAGGTCTTTTCCAACCAAAATGATTCCTTGATTCTATGATCTATAATCAGCTAACAGATTATGATATCCCAAAATCAGAAAGAATGAAATGGGACCTGTTCTTGGAGCAAACGCTGTTCAGTGGGGCTATGTAGGAGAGGCTGATATGAAGACACTGATAAAAATCTGGCATTTCTTTTTTAATTTCCAAGTAGCATTTTATTCACAGAGGATTGATTTTGATGGAGAGTGACAGCCTGTTAGCCTCCCCAGCAACACTTCCCTGTCTACCTCTGACCCATCAAGAGGAAAAAGTCAGGAGTTTTCGTCCCCTTACTGATTTGTCTGAAACTCTAGAGCCCGAGGGAAAACATCTTTTGCTCTGTTCACCACTACATGAAATCCTTCTAGGAAACAGTGAGCAACCTATTGTTTTTCACAGATGCCTTTCTCCTACATAAATTCCTCAGTAATTAACCAACAACATCTTCAAAGCAGTAATGTGTGAGATAAATCAGAAGGAGCAGGAATGACAAAGTGATAATACGCATGTGTTTTGATGGAGAAATGACATGGTAGTAAGTATCAAAACAGTTCATCATCCTTTACGATCTTGCTGGCATTTATACCAGTTTTCAAGTTTCACAGCAGATATCTTGTCATACATGCTTTGTGTGCTCTGCATCTGGTGATTCCCACCACCACATTTCCCTCTCCCCACTGCCATAATTCAGCTGAGGGCATATGGAGGAGAAGGGCCCTTTTTCCAGTGAATCATAGAATGGTTTGGGTTGGAAGGGACCTTAATGATCATTCAACTCCCCTGTCATGGGCAGGGACACCTTCAACTAGACCAGCTTGCTCAAAGACCTGTCCAACTTGTCCTTGAACACTTCTAGTGATGGAATTTCTCTGGGCAACCTGTTTCAGTGCCTCACCACTCTCATAGTAAAGAATTTTTTCCTAAAGTTCAAATCTAAATCAACCCTATTTCAGTTTAAAGTCACTACCCCTTGTCCTATGACTACATGCCCTTGTGAAAAGTCCTTCGCCAGCTTTCTTTTAGGCCCCCTTCTGGTACTGAAAGGTGCTTTACAGTCTCTCTGGACCCTTCTCTAGGAAAATCAAACGCATCCCAGTCTGTCTTCATAGGAGAGATGTTCCAGCCCTTTGATTATCTTCATGTCCCTCCCTGGACTCAGTCAAACAAGTGCACATCCTTACATTGGAAGCCCCAATGCTGGACATAGTACTCCAGGTGGGCCCTCACAAGGGCAGAGTAGAGGGGAAGAATCAGCTTCCCTGATGCAGTCCAGCATATGGTTGGCTTTCTGGGCTGCAAGTGCACATTTTCAGGTCATCTTGAGATTCTCATCAACCAACACCCCCAAGTCCTTTTCAGGACTGCTCTCAATCCATTCTCTGCACAGCCTGTGTTTGTGCTTGGGATTGCTCTGACCCAGGTCAAGCACCTGGGTCACTTGACCTTATGGAACTTCATAAGATTTTCACAGGCCCAACTCTCAAGCTTGCCAAGATCCCTCTGGATGACCTTCTCTTTGTTGGGATCCTAAGCTTGGAGGGGGTTATCCATGCACATAGTGCAACTGCCTCAGACCCCTCTTCTTGCCAGGGCTTTATCCCATGGTATCCTACCAAGAAGATCCCTGAAGAGGCGAAAGTCTGCTCTCCTGTAGCCAAGGGTATTGATCTTGCTTCTCACCCTTCTTGTTGCCTCAAGGAAGTTGAATTTCACCATTTCGTGGTCCCTGCAGCCCAGATTTCTCTTGAACTTCACATTCCCCACCAGTACTTCCTCGTTGGTGAGCATAACACCTCTTCTCATTGGCACCTCTATGACTTGGAGAAGGATGTTATCATCAGCTCATTCTGGGAACCTCCTGGATTGCTTATGCCCTGCTGTGTGGAGCCCCCACAACATATATCAGGGTGGTTGAAGTCCTCCATGAGGACCAGGGCTCACGAATGTGAGACTGCTCCTATTTTCATTTTCCTGGCAACCCAATGAGAGGCAAACAAAAAGCTCTTATTACCTACATGTCTTTCAGCTTTCTCAGCAAGATTAGGAATGTACAAAAGGAAATGTGCTCAGAGCACATTTTCCCACCAAATCTTTTTGCAAATACATTTTTTAAAATTTTACAGAACAAAAGAAGATAATATCCAGGTATTTGTGTTCACTGTACAAAATACACTGCTTCTGAAGCTGTATAGCTTTGTCAAAATATTCATAAGGGGATGTATGATGTACAGCTTCTCTCAGTGGTGATGGAGGAAAACAGACATCAATTTGGTAAAATAATGTTTCTTAAAATGTATGTTTTTCCTGTCTGTTACTTTTTACTCATATTTATATGAAGAGACAATACAGACATATCTAAGCCCATATAAACCATATTTATGAAGTATGCATACTCAACAAGTTTTCTTAAATAGTACTTGATGGCTTTCAGATCAGAAAACACAGAGTATGGAGCTCACTGAGTTTTCAAGCAGATACTATGTCATTTTAATAACTAACAGTGTTCACAGGTTTTATCTTCCATTTAGTGCATTTTCCTGAACTACCTTATCATCCAAATAACTTTGTATATTAGTACTGATCGATAACCGAAATATCTTTCTATATTTTACTGCATTTACATATTAGATTATGTTTCTCTTCTCTAGCTCTCAGCTGGAGGTTTGGAAGTAAAATCCGTTCTGTACCCATTTAGGCAAGAGGGCAGTCAGATCAATAATATATGGTAGCTTCTTGGCACAAAAAAATGGATACATTCACAAAAGTATTGATCCCATTAATCCATGTAGCACTGCAAACTGCCTCCAGGTCAGTTCAGTCACATTTCTCCCTTTTTTTTAATTGAAAACAAATTTATAATAGATTGCAAGGAGTAAGGACACTTACCTCAAGGCACCTCAAGAGCTTAAAACCCAAGATTTGTGTTCCCCCAAATCACAAGGATCCCTTTAAAAGATCGAGATATTTAGGATTTGGATAAATTGTGTTCCATGTTTTTGTGTGTGTGTCCTCTGTTTTGAAACCATCAGCGTTTGCATATGTCACCTTGAGAATTTTTTCACTGAAGCCAGTAGAATAGAAAGATAAATGCCAGGTCTAAAACCACATGTTAGATATACACTGGAGTTTGTATATGACTCTTTTTTCTCTCTAGGAACTTCTGAATTTTCATCTCTCTGGCTCTTGGAAAACATTTTCTTCCGAATATGTGTGCTTCTGCCTTGTCCTTCAGCTTACACTCTCCCTGTTTCAAAGATGACATAAAGAAATGTTCTCATAAAGATATGTAGTGTGTTACCTTTTGCCATCACCTCTTGCCAGCTTTCATTATTGCTGTACCTATTCTTTGCCTGGAGCAATATTATTTTTACATTCTGTTAAAAAAGCTTTGACATCCTGTAGGAAAATAAAGAGTCTGAAAGACAACAAAGTGCATGTGTGTATGAGCATGTGGAGTTTTCTTGGCAGCTTCTCTGCCTATTGCTTTATCTCTGATCATATCAACATTATTTTCCCTTCAAGCAAACAAAGTGGTTTGAAGTGATGTCTCCCTTGACATGGCAAACCATCGACAAGCTGTCAAGAGCAGACAATAGAGAAGGGATGCATGACATATTTGAGGGAGCTGGGACAGTGTTGTGCCACAACTTTGGCTGTCAGCTAAAGCTCACGGCGACCTTCACATGCATGTGTGTGAAGGACATGGGGGCAATATTAGTGGGAAGCACTGAACCGACATTTGCTGTATAAAAAGATACTCAGTTTATACATGGAGAAAGTGAATGGCTATCAATCAAACAAAAGTTTGAGATATGGGAAATGCCAGATGGAAGATTACTGGCAAAGAGAGAGGGAGATAGTAGAATAATGGATTCAAGATTTTCTCTTAAAATTTATAGAATTAGAGAATCATTAAGTTTAGAAAAGACCTCCAAGATCATAGAGTCCAATTATTGAACTGTTAACCACTATCTGACGGAGCTGGCAGTTCTTTCTTGGATATATCATGATTGGAAAGCTTCCTCAGAAAGTGAGAAACCTGGATTCTGGGCCAACAACGACACTCAAGGAATCACAAACAAATAGAATGTATCCCTTTGTAATTTATTTTGAAGATTGATTACTGTATTTTCACTGTCACATCTGAATTGTTAGACAACTGTCTTGACCAGTGGCTTCTGTTCCTCTCAGAAGAAGAGGTTTGAAACCCCCCAGCCATTCTGTAGAAGACAGTGCCTTATGCCAAGCAATGGATCAAAGGGCTACCAGGTCCCTCCATTTCTCCTATAGTATCTGAGTTATCACTCAGTTTACTGCCCAAAAACTAATGACTCTTAGGACAAAAAGGAGAACAAGAAGGAGACAACCTTACTCTGCAGTCTCATCTATTTTATGACTGTATGAAAAAAAAAAAAAGATATAACATCAGGTTTTATGTCGAAACATCCCTTAGCACCAGCACTTTCTCTAGGCTCAGGGAGGTAAATGAGCAGAGGCTACTTGTGCCCACCTCCAGGCATGAAACAGCTTGGAAGTTTCATAGCTTTGAGGGTTACTGCAAACCCAGCAGTGGAAATGCAGCCACACAAGACATTTCCACGCAGTCACAGAGGTGCCTTTGGGCTTGGCACTGGTGATTTTGTGGTTCTAAATTCTGTACTTTCAAAAACAAAGTGACAGGTAGGTATCAAAGCCTTCTCTGAGGCATTTGTGTCGGTTCCAGTTATTTTTCAGCAGTCTTTTCTTCATCTACTTACAGGAGATGATACAATCTTTGTGCCAGAGAAGGTCCAGATGATGTCTGTGTCTTAACTCTCTACACAGAAAGGCATGAAAATTCAGTTGGTGCAATAAAATTACTGTAATTCCTTAATTAGGTCAATTTCAATTACTTGTGTATAGAAAGCAGATTTTCTTCTAACAAGATTAATTTAAAAATCCTGTCAACTTTTTTTTGGTTTTTTCCAAGAGACATCCACAAACGGGCCTTTGCTGTTATCAGATGTGTGAAGCAACATCACTATATATTTTCACACCTAGTTGATTACTTAACCATCTGTTCTCTTCAACAACACAGGATGCAAGAAGGGAAGAAGAGAGGGGAAGAGAAATAAATGGAAACATCACTGTAATTGTTTTCTAACCCAACTCTTAATTTTTCATCTGAACCATAAATCCCAAGGCAATTTTTATTTTTATATTCCAGTGGTTTTTGTGCTAAAACAAGGCCTATATATAAAACAAACCTTTTACAAATCTTCTTTCTTTATTTTCTTTTTTTCTTTATCAGAATAATGGAAATGTATCAAAATTTTCTTCATATCCTCTTTGGATGACTATAAAATGGAGGTGGAGGGAGGAGAATTTTGTAGGCAGAACATTATGTGCATTAGACAAAAATCAGTTACTTAGTAGCTGCTATTCTAAAATAGTCACACTTAATTTAACTCTCTTCATTCTCTAGGAGGACTGTGGGTGTGTTAATCTTTTGGATTGATAAAATCATTCATCTAGATGATCAGGTTAGAAATTTACTTCAGATTTTCAGCTACCTTTGTGTCCTCTTTGTCTTAAATTGATTTTTCATACATAGTTTAAAAATAGAGGCCCAGATAGATTTAATATACAGGGTTGAATTACACATTTTAAATAATAGATTTTGCAATTGCTAACCCCCCCCAAATCTTACAATATTTTTCCCTTGACATTTTCACTTAAATACAAAACGAGACCTCCTTCATTTTGATACCCATGCCCAGAACAAGTATTTTGCTCTACCCTACTGTGTTATTTCTCCATCATATTTATTGATTCAGGTGGCATGAATTATGAAAAAAATTCAAGGTAAGAAACCTAGAAAAAGCACAAAGGACTCTGTAGTCACAGAATGTCACTGAAAATGGCTCCATATGCAGGTGATACAGCATCCTTTGACACAGTATTGTGTAAATAAATCGCCATTGCCAACCTAAAACATAGCCATTAGTGACTCTCCAAACCAAACCAAATTTTTCTAGTTTTCTTGTCCTGCTGAGGTAACAAATTTGTGTGAAAGTGGGAATTTTAGAAGAAAACATGGAAGCAACATGAGACATTCCTTACAGGGTAAAAAACTTGTCCTGTGTTAAAAGAGTGACAAAGAGCTAGGGATAGCTGAGGTTAAGGGAAACCAAAATTATGTTTTGTGAACTACAGTGGCCCTTACCAAGCTGATCAGATGCCTGACTCCTGCAACTTTGGCACGGTAAATCATTGCTAGTCAAAGACAGAGAGCAGCAAGTTGAGGTACTGCCCATGGTGTCTCTGGCTTGTGTGACTGAGCAAGTCATAACAGCAGTGCCCAGTGAGCTGCCTGGGGATTTGGGATGCTCAAAGCATTGTGGGTGTTCAAAACCAGCAAAGGTTAATGTGATAGAAAGTGCTTACTTGGTACTATTTTTTGTTCACAGCTGTTTTCTGTCCACATGAAAAAAGAATAGTAGGTGGGAGGTTTGTCTTTACGTGACAGATACTGAAAAAATGAGGTGAGGAAATCCAGGGAGACTTTGGTTGTGACTGTAGGGGCAAGATGGGTGGGAATCACAATGGGGAAGTTGGGAAGTACAAGAGATTCCTGGAAATAAAAAACTATTATGGATTGTTACTTACAACCCAGGAAGTAATCACATTAACTGAAAACAATCATAAAGTCAATTATATCTCTTGAGGGAAACAGGTGGGTGAGACAGAGCTGTGCACAAGCCCTATGATTTTCTCATCTTTCCCCTTCAGGTACTCTGATGGTTATATGCCTAAAAAGTGAAATATTCTAGTTCTTACACAGTAAAACCTATGTTTCATGTTTCTTTGAAAGCTCACTGTAGAGAAGGTCTAGACAGAAGCACCTCAAAGTTTTGACAAATGTTGGATCTTTTTGTAGACCTTTGGGGGAATGGACAAACACAGTTGATGCCAAGGTCTGAGTAGACAGATATGTATTAGGGGAGGAAACCAGTTGTGGCAGAAACAATGTGAGACCAGATCTTTGTGTCGAGGAGTGTATGATGTTGCTGTCTGCTCACCAGTCCACTGAAAGGATGAGGAATAGAACCATGGAATCATAGAATTATTTAGGTTGGAAAAGATCATTGAGTCCAACTGTGAACCGAACATTTCCAAGTCCAACACTTAGCCATATCCCTAAGAACCATGTCTACATATCTTTTAAATGCCTTCAGAGATGGTGACTCCACCACTTCCCTGGGCAGCCTGGTCCAATGCCTGACCACCCTTTTGGTGAAGAAATTTTTCCTAATATCCAGTATAGATCTCCCCTGGTGCAACGTGAGGCCGTTTCCTCTTGTACTTGTTACTTGAGAAAAGAGACTGACCCCCACCTCACTACAAATTCCTTTCAGGTAGCTACAGAGAGAGTGATAAGATCTCCCCTGAGTCTCTTTTTCTCCAGCATACTGGAAATGAATACACTTTTCTTCAGCTCCAGCTATTGAACTATGTTTTCTACATGTTTCGAACTCGAAATACAATTGTAGTTTCAGTTAGTGGATTAAGAGATGAATTTGGTTAGGGAGTTTGCCTATCAACTCTGTGAAAATGCCTGTGATTGCTTTGCATTCCTCCAGGTATCATACTTAAATGCTTCCAAGAGTAATGACTAGGTTTTACTTTCCAGAAAAACCCTACCAACAAGTCTTTAGTTTAAAGCTATAACTTAGGTTTGCAGTCCATCATATTTCAGATCGATACACTACAGAGAGCTGACACAGATCCTGCACAAAGACAGATTGCACTTTCAAGGGAATTTCATGCCATTTAAAAATGGAATTAACCAAGATGGAAATGCTAAAAATACATGAAAGACAAAGTTTAAGTCACTAAAGGAAAATCTTGTGTGTTATTCTGCTTATTAAAAGACAACAAGCTGCCACAAAATAAATATTCCTTGCTAATGAGCAAATATTTAATCAACACAGTGCTCTGCTCTGAAAAAAAAAAAAGCTTCTGTTGACCACTTTTTTTGGTGGTCCTTTAAAAAAGTAGATGGAAAGCACTAGAGTTTTGTATTTAAATTATTCTTTTTTCTATGCAGTCAAGATGGAGCAGGGTCTAGTGCTTGCCATAATTTTCTTTATGACCCCAAGCCCTCAATCTCAAAGAATAGGAGAGAAAATTGAGGTCACACTGCTTCTTATACCTCTTGTCATGCAGATATGTGCTCTTCATACCGAAGTGGACTTTCACACAGAGTGTTTAGTTCTATACCTCAAGATAATGTACATTTTTAAATTATTTCCACTGTATGTTTTTTTTTTTTTTTTTTTTTTGAACTCCACAAGTGGGACTGCTACTGTTTGTCAATCTTATTCAATATGGAAGGGATTCATCTGCTGAATCCCGTGAGATGTTAATGTGCTGGGTCTAGGCAGAGTTACTTATTTTGCATCTTAGGGCCCAGACTCCACCAGTAGACTTCTTCAAGAGGGAGCTTGGCAATGGAAGAGGGAGAACAAGAAACATTGGTGACAAGAAAGAAGATCCTTCTAAAGAACTAGATAAAGAATGACAAAGCCTGTCACAGTGGTGGGCTAAATTTTGATAAATTGCCTTCCTCTTCTGCACCTAGATTTTTCCCACCTTTTTGGGTTTAAAATAAACACATTTTTTCCAATGAACTTTTGAATAGCCAGGAAATGTCTAATTTCCTCTTTACAGCTGTGACTGATGTATGAAATAGAATTTCAAGCTATTTGAAAAATCACCACCTGGATAAAATTTACCTGACACCTTCCCTCTGCAGCAAACTTTTCTTTCCCAGCAGGCCAAAATATTAATGTTGCTTTCCTCACTCTCAGTGGATTTTGCACACCTTATAGTATTTCATCAAGGATGGAAGGGCTCTGGTTTGTTATTTAACCTTTCAATAATATGCTAGAGATTAAATTAAATTTTCTTTCTCCAGTGTCTTCTAAAGCACCATTGCCATTTACTGCATAGAATCAGAAATATAGTGGTCTACAAAAAAAATTGTATAAATCCTCCACATGTATTCTTGACTCAACAGCTTCATCACTCTGGATGCCGCCTCCGGGCTGGAATAGCAACCTCTGTGACAATACAGGAATTTTACTTCCTGCTGCTTTTGTATCTCTTCTTTCCTCCTGGGCAGCCCTCCTTTCTCTGACCACAGAGAATATTCTTAGTTTGCATTTCTTAAAAGTAGATTCTTGCTTATTTTTGGAGTCTTTTTTTCACTCTCCTATGAACTACTGGTACCTTCTGACTCCAGCCAGATTCCTCTGAAAACCAATTATTTGATCCAGAGTACAGCTGTTAAGTTTTATGATTTTCCTTTGGTTCAGTCATGGAGAAAGATTACATTTTGCCTTGTCAGAAAATGCTAAATTCAACATGCTCAGAGAGGAGTCTGGTGATACAGCAGTTTTCATAGCAGTGTCTTCTCATTAACATTTCTGTTTCTTTGACTTTGCGTAGACAAATTTCTGAAATTCTTATACCATTCAGAGATAAAAATAGGTTATAAGGTCAAAAGACAGAATGCAACATATTCGTAAGTGTTGGTAAAGTAGGTTTTATTCCTTCTTTCCCTAGAAGAATTTCTGCACTCTTTACTAAAACTGTTATTGGGAATGACCATGTTCAGGTGTAGGAAGTAACTGGTAAAGTTCAAAGTTGTGCTGAAGGCTGCCTGTTCTATTCAATCTTGGTTATAGTGTTTTCAGCTACAGATTACAGATCCTTTAAGTAGCAACTGGACTAAGTAGAACCTCCTGGACATGGAAGGTAAGTCCCATTTTGGGGGAGATACCAAGGCTGTTTATGACGGAGGAGTCGCAAGGACTGAAAGCAATAGTAGCCATTTGAGATGCTCTTAGACCCTGTCTGGCCTCCAGCTATTGCTTTAGAAGAACATGGTCCTCTTAGAGGTCTGTTATGTCTGTTTGCATAACTGAAGCCTGTCTTAGGTGTCTCCTTTCATGATCTGAAATGTTCCCAATTAGGTCCCAATTAGATTGCATTAACTAGATCTCCATCAACTATGATGGAATTTAGATACTCAGCTCATATAATGACAGCTACATATAGACACTTAAATTATGTGTCTAATCTTGAGCCAAATCCAATCCCAAATTAGTCATCACTAGGAGTGAAAGTAAGAAGTCACCTATGGTCGGGGGAAGGCTGTGCAAGGATCTTTTAGTCTTTTGTGTTTGATCTAACTGTTGCACACATTTTTCAGTTTGGTGAGTTAATTGTCTTAGTTTTTACTCTCATAGAGCCTGACTTTTTAAAATTTAAAAATCTTGTAATCTTTTTGAGGAAATCCTTATAGAAGACTATCTAGATCATTGACTTCAACATCTGATTCACTGTGCAAAATATATATGCACACTGTATATGCAATGGATCTATGACTTGTTGTTATTGTTTTGGTTTGACTCTTGGCAAAATGCCAACTACCTCACAATGCGACAGTTTCAGTTAAAAGAAGTGAGGGGAAAAAAATCCTTAAAACTGAAACTGGTATATACACATATATTTACAGAAATTTACAGCATATATATGGATAGATATAAAGGACAA
>JAWWEU010000040.1:6981465-6994272 GCA_035583155.1 Acropternis orthonyx
ATGACCCATGAAACCAGGGCCTAGCTAAAACTAAAACCTTAATCTGAGTTTTTTGGGATTTATCAAACCCATCACACTTGTGCTCTCAGCTTTGGCTCTTATACCTGACAGTGTCTTTGGATTTTGGATCCTCTCTGTTTTATCCCAATAGACATAGTCACAGCTGTTTAGACTGATCCCAGTTCCTTCTACAGCCACAAGGTCCTGCAGTAGTGCAGCTAAGTAAGAGCATAGATTTTCTGGAAATAAGCCTTCACACTGCTGACTTGATATCTAAATAAAAAATTTTTCCAGCCTTTACAGTCTCACATAGACCTGGATATTATACTTCTTCCCTTCTTTTCTGTCCACTTGGATTTGCTCTGTAATGTTGCTTGTAAATTTTCTAGCTTATTTTGAAGTCTGATTTTTTTTTTTTAATCATAAGTGGTTGCCTGGTTGCAAGCTTTCTACCCCTTTGACAGATGATTATAATCTTCAGTATGTCATATTGATTCATAAGCTGTGTTACCTCTTAAATGAATAAGTTGGTTGAGGT
The DNA here is from genome assembly GCA_035583155.1 of Acropternis orthonyx. Lineage (NCBI taxonomy): Eukaryota > Metazoa > Chordata > Aves > Passeriformes > Rhinocryptidae > Acropternis > Acropternis orthonyx. The sequence goes on from JAWWEU010000040.1 coordinate 6,982,004, forward strand.
TCCTTGCTAAGCAGGGTACACTCAGTGCAAGTAGTGGGGTTAGAATGAGAATCTTCAAATGTAATTTGAGGAGTTAATTGAAGAGATAAAAACCAGCATGTCAGTTAAGATTGAAGACCATTTATTACAAAGCCAGCTAATCTACTTTAATAAAATATACCCACTTTGGTGTTTAAGTAGGAATAAATTCCCCTACTCCAATGCTATTATTGTTCTTGCCTGTATTACCCTATCATGGCATGAGGACAAGTAAAGAAAGCAGACACAGGCTGTCCTAGTCAGTACATCATCTAGAGCTGGACTGAAGAGTAACGAGCTACTGAAGTTCACCCTATACAAGTAAGAAAGAGTAAGAGAAATCAAATAGGATTCCTCCCAGCTTTCAGTGCCCCATAATGGTACTCACAGCCACAGGCATGCTCAACTCAGGCTTCAGAGGATTAATCTCAGCACTTGCATTGGTCTCAGAGATCAATAACTCGAGGATGTTTATTTATGAGCTCTACTGAAAAGCTCTGTGGTTCATCTCATGTTGTTCTGAATTCTGTTGTCTTGTCCCTGTGAGCTTCAGTTTAGAAGTGCAGATAGACAATATGCTGTAGAGAGATGATGTGCCTTGAAACTCAGGATATTTGGACCCTGATTCTAAGCACTAGAGCCCTCTTATTTTTTCCTTAAAAATTTTCTTATTGCATTAGGTCCATGGGGAACAGGTCTACATTGTCCATATGCTAGAAAAATGTGTTGGCCTGTGTACAAAAATAATTACAGGTGTATACAATGTTCTGCAGCCAAATAAATTCCCTGGAATAGCTGAAGAGGTGAAAGGCATATCCCAGGACCAAGAGTAAATGCTATGGCAGAAGGAGAAAAAAACGTTTTTAGGCAGTGGTGCTGCTTCACCTTTTGTGTTGTAAAAAATTCACAAATTCTTTATTCAGGCACTGTGGTAAACATGACAGAGATCTAACAATGACTTTTTTATAAGTACAATATACATTCAAAGAGACTACATTACCTGTGTGCTAACTGGCTACATGTTTTGTGCATTTGACACACATATCTGCTTGCATGGCATCCTTACCACGTTTGGATTTATTCTGACTTACAAATTTCTTTCTGAAGTAGATATTACAGGGTTTCTGTCCTTAAATTCAGGTCGGGGCAGCTAACCTGCAAGCCACTTTTTCTTAATTTGGTGATACAGATATTCCAATACAGATGCATTTAGTGTTACCATCTAAGAACAAATCTACTGGAGCAAATAATGATTGCCACATAAGTTATTTCATATAATTTTTATGGTATTTTTTGCTGGTTTTGGCAGAGGTAGAGTTTATTTTCTTCACAGTAGCTGGTAGGGGGCTGTGGTTTTGATTTTTGCTGAAAACACTCTTGGTAAGTCAGAAATGCTTTTGTTACTACTAAGCAGGGCTTATACACGGTAAAGGCCTTTTCTGCTCCTCACTGGTGAGAAGGCTGGTGTTGCACAAGGAATTAGGAGGGGACACAAACAGGACAGCTGACCCCTACTGACCCGAGGGATATCCCAGACTAGGTAATGTCATGCTCAGCATATAAAGCTGAGGAAAGAAGCAGGAAGGGCTAACCTTTGGAGTGATGATGTTTGTCATCCCAAGTCACCGTTACACATGATGGAGCCCTGCTTTCCTGGGAATGGCTCAATACCTGCTACCCCTGAGAAATGGGGGAATGAATTCCTTGTTTTACTTTGCATTGTTTTGCTGTGCTCTGCTTTGCTTTACCTATTAAACAGTCTTTATCTCAACCCATGAGTTTTCTCACTTTTACCTTTCCAATTCTCTCCCCAGTCCCACAGGGGTCAGGGTGGAGTGAGCAGTTGTGTGGGGCTGAGTTGACTGCTGGGGTTAAACCAGGACTGTTTGCATATTGTTTGTAGCTGTGCCCTGTATGATGAAAAAAAGAAGGCAGGCAGTAGTTACTGAATATGGAATGTGCCCTAAAGCCATCTGGAAGAAAAAAAAAAAAAGACTAGATCCCATCTAAACCTATTTGGCATAACAGAGGAGGTTGCTGACAGAGACTGTACCAATCCTATTCAATGCTTATACAGGATTTGTGCTTTGCAGAGGCTGCATGATAAACTCTTGACTTTGCAAAGTGCTATAGAGGAACAGCTCCTTGTGCTCAAGGTATGCTCTGTTACTACATGATGTTCAGCTACTTTAATTAAGCTATCTGCAAAGGAATGCTTAAAAAAACCCCTGTTGCTGAACAGGATGCCTATTTACAACTTGCTTAACAAATAAAGCATCCACAGTTCTGTTGAATGTCAGCACAAAGTGGGATTCAGTGTAACTCACTTCTGTGAGCCAAGATTGTTTACTCACTTGTCCAAAAGCACAGGCAAATTCCAGGCTGGGTAAACCTGGTAGAACTAAATTTCCATTGGTTACAGTGTAACATGTTTTTCAACTCAGGTGAGTGTCCAGCTACAACAAGGTTTAGATAAAAGAATTGTTGAGGTGTTGTTACAGTACCCACTGGATGACAAATTGTTTGATCTGGTAACTCATTTTTTAATGTTTGAATGGTGATATAAATAGCAACACAGCACAGACTAGTTGTCATGTGTTATCATGATAAGTGATGTAAGAGATGCCACCAAATTCAGTTTTGAGATTTCTACAAAGCACAATACTTTCATACTTGTGTGTGTGTATGAGAGAGAGAGAAAGGGCTCAAGGTGCCTTTTTTAATAATATAATCCCAATGTAAAAGCTGAGTAGAAATATTATTCCATGCAGGTAAGACTTTGAAATGTCATCAGAAGAGGTATCTTTTGTACAAGGTCATGAGAAAATAAAAAATGAAAATAATAACAACAATAATTAAAAAGAAAATTAATTTTAAAAAAAGAAAAGAAGAAAAGAAAAGGAACTGATTTCCTAAAGTGATTTAAGCTGTTCTATTAAAAGTCACACAAACACTACTCTCCAAGACAACCTGGATTTCTGGGAAAACAAGTAGTCCAAAGGTTTCATTTAAAAACTAAACAAAAAAGAGCAAAATACTTGAGTAGTAGAAATGAGAACCTGAGTTCTCATTTAGTTTAGTTCAGTGCAGAACTGAGTACAAAAGCAAGGAAGAGAAAGAGTAGTCATAGTAATAAAATGTGCTCACCTCACAAGTTGGGTTCATGCCATGGTAAATGGTTTCAGTGGGGTACCTGATCTTTTTAGTTCTCCTCAGAAAGTCTATTCTTTCCAGAGAAATCATTGACTACTGAATTGAACTTCCAAAACTTCTCCAAGCTTGTGATAAGGGTCTAAATAACCTGCTCTGAACACATGGGCAGAGAGTTCAGCCTGGTGCTGGAGTTATTGGAGGTTACTAAGACAAAGTTTGTAGTCAGTTAACATCAAGACATTAAAAAACATTACACAAAGTTAAAAGAGAACTGGTTGGACTAAAATACCCTAAAGGTATAATTTGTGCAAATGGTTTACAAATAATATCACACTTACTGGAAACTAGCACAATTAGTGTATGCCTTTGCTCTGTACAGTCCATTCATTGCATAGTCTTGAGAGGAAGTAATAGAAGAAAATCATAGATACCTGAAGACACAGGTATTTCACAGTCCACCTCTTTGTGCAACTTCTCCTCACTGGTGGCCAAGGTGAGTGATGTATCTGAGGCAGTTTTTCATAACTCAGCATAGAGATGAACCTGGAGTCCAGGTGTAGTCAGCAGGTCTTGAAATTACCCAGTTTACCAGATGTGTTTTAAGTTGTCCTGAACTAAGCATATTAGACTCACACTGTTCTCCAAGAAAACATATCAGTCACTTTTAATTTAAAGTTGTGTAATTTAAATGTTTTAGCTACAGAAACTAGTCACATAAATTGTGGCAGTGTAACATTTTCTGCAGTGATGCGTTTCAAGTGACCAAAACAACTTGTGGCTATGTTATTGCTTTTCCAGTTGAGTTGCATCCATAGATTTGAAATGTCCAGCTTCTCTGTGACTGCTTCAGGGGGAAAAAAACCCCGAGATAAAAAAAATGCTTAACTTTACTCTTTTAATTTGTTTTGGGTGGTTAGAAAGTAATTGCAGATTTATACAGGTTGGCTTATTCTTTCAGCTGCAAGGGAAGGAATTCTTTGGTTTGCAAACCTACTCCTTCCCACTGTCTTTTGTGCCTCAAAATGTTTAAATTAGTAAAAATAAAGAGGATTTTATAGGTGCAGAGTTTCTGGATGCTTTTTTTTTTGTATGCAGCAAATCTTTCCTGTGAGTTCCTTCGTGTGAATGCTGTGGAGGTTAGATAGCACAAAGGTAATTCATTTAATCAGAGCTTCTTTATTTCCTCTTTGAGATAGAGACAACCTAGAAAATCAGTATCATGTTTCCAACTAGCAGAAAGCACAGGCAAAGTTGGTCAGCCGATTGCAGTTCTATATTTACTTTCTCTCCCTCAAGTACAGGAAAATCAAATGAAGGAAAACATAGAAAATGCAATGAGAAGAGTGGGTGGCTGACTTCTAAGCCATTTTCTGAGAAAGAAAGCAGGAGGGAGAGTGAAAGAGCATGCAGGCAGTAATCTGAACATACTCAAAAAGACACTAAGCTCCATGCACAATCTGTCTCCTTGGGCAACACAGCAGATTGTTATTCAGTTTGGGCCAGATTCTTGTTTGTATGGAAACCTATTACACTACTTTTAAAAGGGCCTCCATATAAATAATTTCCAGGTCCAGTAGATACTTTTTTGACAAACCTCAATAGTACTGCTCTTGCTACGCACATTCATTCCTAAGAGGATGGATTGCATTGCTGTTTGAACTCATAGTTCAACACATGAATGGCATTTTTTGAAATATACACAGAGTTTGCTTGTTACAGCAATTATCTTTCTTACTCATTTCACATAGTAACTTGTATATCCATTAGTGATAAGATGTTCCAAGGGAAAATGTTGTAATTGCACATATTTAAAGGGTACATCAGTTACCTTTATTACAACTCTTGTTGCAGCTGTGGTCTCAAAAATTACCCCAGTGTGTACAACCATGCTGGTGCAATTAGGAGAAATTTGTTCTTTGTCTTTATAATCCTTCTCTGGATGAGAAATAACATCGACAGAGCAGAGAAAGCATTGTGCTGTATTATAACTGGGCAAGTCAGCCTGGCCCCATGACCGTTCCTGGAGAAGTAAATCAGGCTTGGAAAACAGTTTGGGAAGAAAACCTAGTTAGAGTGTTTGTGGTAAATATAAGAACTGATGTGTGGATGTTGCAGTAACAAATCCTGTTATATACTAATATGATTTATGCGCATACCACCCAAACATAATTAGCAGAGTCAACCCCTGTGTACCTGTTGCATTTAAATTTAAGATTTGCTATTTGCACTTTAAAAACATTGCATCTGTATTACACAGGAACATTTAATATTTTAACTTGTTTTTGCTGACTGGAGGCACTCTGACAGACCACACTTCCTTCATTTGAACAATGATTGACATTCTTCTTCAACCTGATAAATCTTGAATTCAAATGAACCATCTTTACTGCAATTTCATTTAAAAACAATGAGTTTTAATGAGGGTATTCCTTAGCCAGAGAATAAAGGATACCTTAGGAGACAGTTTGATATGTTGTGCTGTAACAAACTGGTGAGGAACAATTTTCAATACAATTTTAATTCTGGAGTGAATTCTTGATAAGTGGATCTGAGACACCCAAGACAACTAAGTAAATGAGTGTCTTCCAGACTAGAGCTCTCTTCAGGTTCATGATGTTAATTAGTGTGTCTATACTGACTTCATTCTCTGTTCAAAAAGAAACAATATTTATTTTCTGGACCTCCTGTTGCACAACTGCTTGTACGTGTACTGTTTATGGTTAACAAATTTGCTTTACCATCCCTGCATGGCTCTTAAGGCAGTCCCTTACTTGATCATTGCCTCCCAGACAGTTTTTCACACAGTATATTTATTATGCTGAGCCAAATATATGTATGAACCAGTTTTGTTAAGGAAAAACCTTGCTGATCTGCTCCAGAGAAAAGTCCTGTCTGATTAATTTGTGGACAACCAAGAGACTAGAGAGTCATCCAGATGATGGTGTTGACATACTCATCATGAAGAGTCATGTCTAGGCTTTGGTATAGCAAAACATTCCTACCCTATTATTGTTCAAGACAATGATTAATTCTGTTAACTGAGGACTAATCCTCCTCCCTACAAACTACTAGGACTTCTAAGAAAGATCCTTTAGTATAAAACTGGAAAAAATATGCTTGAGGTTTAAAGTCTGCTGAATTCTGGATTGTAAATTCAGCTGCACACAGCCCTGGGATTAAGAACCATGGAATTACATATGCCTTCAGCACAATACTCACTCCAAAAAGTGGTGCCCTTGTACCCTTGTAAGTGATAGTCAGGTATTATTCTATTTTGAATAGTGAAACAAAAATTTATTGACTTAAGAAAGAAGAATTTTTCATTTTGAGAATGTCAAAACAAAGTGTCAGCAATTCTGGGGAAAAAGTCCCTAAGTTTTGTTTGTTTGCCTCTTGTTTCTGATTGGAAACAAGATTTATGAAAACTCTTTCTGAGAAAGTTTGTTGTTTTGCTGTAAGTATTTTTTAAGAAGGAAAAAAATATAATTCAAAGTCTTTCTGGCCATCTTTCTAATTCTCTGAATTTTGCTTCTCTAATTTCCATAGGTAAGGAAGCATAGATAAATGTTAAGAAGGAACAAGGAAGTTAAAGAGCAGAGCTATTGCAAGCATCAGAAAGCCAACAATAGCTCTATTTGCCATAATGTCCTAGTGGTTCCTGGAATTACACATGGATATGTATATTTTTCTTTGTCATCTTGAACTCAGATTAGATTAAACTTCTACAGCCTTCAACAGTCACCTTCTTGCTGCGAAGGAATTCATTCCTTCCAGTTTGACTCTGTGCTCTTAACTATGATACAGGCTTTTGCTTTTGTGAATGGATTTCTGTAGTAACTCCTTTTTAAGCAAGTTATATACAGATTTTTAAAGTTTATTATTATACTCAGTTCAGTCTGAAAACTCCCATAGTAACTACAGCTTTATTCCACATCTCTGTCTTGATCAAAATACTGGAAGTGTTCTAAATACTAACTACTCATTTATCATTGTGCATCAGACAATTGGGACCTGCTCCTTCAGTGTGCATCTTGAACCTGTTACAGGACCCGTTAGAGGAAAACTGTGCTGGGTTCCCATTAAAATGGCTAGGACTGCAGCTTAGCACCTTACAGAACACAAACTAGAAGCATATAGTGAATTCACACAGGAACAGATTACTTTCCCACACCGGACCTTGAATATATTGGCAATACATGTTATGGTCTGTTCTTAACATGATGATCTCCTGTAGCCACTACTGTGGTGGAACATGGAAACACTCTTTATACAATGGCTTATTCAGCAAGTAGTGCAAGGTCCTGCATGTACAATAGCCTAATACAATGGTTTCACCATGAAATGTAGAGTTCATCAGTCTTATTTAAAAAAGGGTAGCTGTGTACTGCCTAATGGTTTCAGCAATAGTCAATCCCTTCTCCACTTTCAGTTGTGCTGTTAGCATCAAAAGAATTTGATGAAAGCCTTTGAAAAATATATTAAATAATCTGGAAACCAGTTAATGGTTTAATTGACAAATAAACCTATTCCTTACCCCTAAATGTTTCTGAAGATTGTGAAAGCAATGAGGCAGAAAAGATAGGCAGCAAATATAACTCCAAACTTAGTACAGGAAAAATGCACAAGACAGTAAGAGGTCTAGCTCAAGGAACATGATATTCAACATTCAACCCTGACTTGGCTGGCTTGGAGATATGTATGGGTTGAAATCTTTAGCTCTGGCTAACATATGCCATAAGACCTGGAGTCTTTGAAGTGAGAATGCTCCTATTTACACAATAAATTAAAAAAAAAATTATCAGAAAGCATATCCTATTTTAATTGCCAATAATAACCCCTGAAGCTGACTAGCACAAAATTTTACTGTCCTGGACATTAATAGGATCCTGATAAACACTAGGTCTTGCTACAAGAAGCAACAGCTATTTTTCAGAGAATGGAAGTTCTAAAGCTGTAAGGTCCTTGCTTCAGGCCATAAACCAATTGCAGACAGAGGAAGTCAAGAACAAACTTCCCCCTATAAGCACGTTATTCTTTAATGATCCATCATCATTATAATAATTAATGAATGATTGGAAAGTTAATTTATCTATTTTCTTGTGTTATCAGAATAACTTGAAGCAGATAAACCTCCAGGAATCAATGGCTCATCTTTTGAAAATCTAAGAGTTAGACTACTGCCTGTCAGGACTAGAATTAAAACAAATTTGCTTCCTTGCAAATTACATTAGACTGTAATAACATGGAATGTGTGAAACACAATTGTGATACAATGTCAAATGCATGCAAACACATGCACTTTATAACTGTTCCATATCTTCAGTTTTTGCGTGTTTGTACATGGTTCGGGTCAAAAAATTACAGCTGGGTGGAGCGATACTTTTTCCAGGGAACTGGCAATTCAGAGCCATTGAGGGGACTACCTGGAAAAGTGCCACCAAGTCAATGTTAAAGAAATAGCAAAACCTACATTTTTTTTCTCCAGAAACACACATTGATGTTGAATATCAAGCAGAAATGTGAGTTGCTGTTTCTGTATGTTCAGAAGGAATTGACCGATAAATCTGACTACTATTTCCGCACTTGGAACAGCTGAGCCTTTATGGATGGCACTGACCTGCAGAAAGACTTAATATTAAAGAAAACTGGATTATCAAAAAGTGGGATATACCAGGACCAAGCCAGAAGAGCAGACTCTTCAGGGCTACAAATTGCTTCCACAGAACAGAATAAGATTATGTAAGAATCAAGTATAGATCAAATTCTAAAAATCAAACTAAGAACTTCTAGCTCTTCAATCTATCAGATGTTGTTAATATAGAGAGAAGTAAAAGAGCAAAGATAAGTCCCCAGAAGGCCACAGGAAAAGGTTTGATTCCTGGATTTCCAAACTACTGGAAGACCCTTTTAAAGGGCTCAAACCAAATCACTTAGCTTTTACTCAGAGATCTACAAAGAATCAGAAAATTAAGTCTCCTACTCCAGTCTGAAGGAGTTGATCATAAGGTTCTTCTGGTTTTACTTCTGAGGTCCTGTTGTCCACTTAGACAATCACCAGTGATTAGTAGTAAATTAGTTGCACCTCGAGTGTGAGGTGTTGAGAGATACCAGATAATCACTTTCAGAGAAACTGGGTTTTCTTTCTTCTGATTTCACTCCTTGAAGTGAAAACTTTCTTCAGACCATGTCATCTGGCTTTTCCACTGTCACTCTAGTGCAGGAGAATGGGAATTGGAAGAGACAACCCAGTCAATCCCATGCAATAACAAAAAGTGACAGGAAAACAATACCTCTAGTCTTCTCCAAAGAAGAATAATGACAAATTAGAGTATTGTGTATATAGAATGTGGATGCTGAACGACTATGGGCTTCAAGAGCTCATGGCTCTGATCAGGTTGACTACAAATGCCAAGGTGTTCAGGGAGTAGAACACAGGATAAACCTTTCACAGTCAGTTTCAAAATAATCAGTTGTGCATTGGATTTTCCTTCTATTACAAATGTAGAAGAGATCAATCACAAGGCAGAACTACCTTTCTCCAAAATGCACTTCAGCACCACATCTTAGTAAAATATAAGGTCCAGTGAGCAAGTAATATAGATTATAAACTAAAATGTGTCACAGAAACAACTTGAATCTAGAAAGTTTCTGATGAAACAGACAATTCACTCAGCAGGCTGCAAATGAATCCAAGCTCAGCAGTAGGTGCTGTGTCTCACAAGGCTTCCGAGTCCGAGACATAAAAATCGCAACTCTACAGTTCCAGGGATGCAGTGCAGGCAGCTGTGTCAGCAGCCTCAGCCTAGAGTCTTCAGAGGTGCAAGGTTCTCTCTTACGAACTTTGAGAAATATTAGGATCACCTGGGACTGAGCTTCCAGCCATACAGGTGTAGTCTGGATACCCTCAGGACTACCATGGAAGTAGTCCAAATTCAGTTTCTGAATTATGCAGCTCTTTCTTGGAGTTCCAACAGTCTTCCAGGGCAGATCCAGGTGTCATGACTGAGTTAAAAATTGCTAAATTTGACTTACCAGACTGAAATTATATTCTTTACAGATTTTTACAAAACTTCTTATTGTACTGAAGTTTTTTCTTTTTTTTTCCCTGTAGAAAATTTGAAATTACTGCTTTAATCTTGCTTTATTTCTTTGAAACCCTCAGAAACCTACCTAGAGTTCATTAGAAAATGTAAAATTACACAATTAATAAGGTCTACACTTGCAAACTTTTATTCTTGCATCACCTCTGTGTTTATTTTTGCTCTCTTTTGTTCTGTTGGTGTTTTAAGCTTTCTCTTTCCTTTCCCCTTCCCTGCCCTGCCCTTGCTCTTGCCCTTGCCTCTTTCCTTTCTCACATAAATGGCTGAGACAAAGGCCTGTTGATCTCCCCTGGCTTCTCTTTTCATGCATGTCACTGGAAGCAAATGTTTCCATGGCACAAAAGAGTACTATTCAATTTTCAACACATTTGATCATGTATTTGAAACACATTGAGTTGTCTGGGACATCTACCCTCTGCAGTAGCCGCTGGAAGCCACACAGACATTATAAGGTGCCTAAAATGGAAGAAGATATTTAAGTCTGGGCAAACGAATCCTGATCCAGATCATCTTGCTGCAAATTCAGATCTGACTAAACCAGATGCCATAATCTCAGTTCAACAACCTATATCCAGAGATGGCTCAGTCAGCAGACATGAGCCCTCTGGTGCTTTATTGGTGAATGCTGACACATTTCAGTGTCTATGCTTGTGGCACTGGAATAAAGCTGGTTTTGGCCTTTGTCACTTTTAGTTCACAGCAGTGATCAAAACAGCACACTGTAAATGCTTTGGAGCCTTTCCTGCTACAGGCAATAAGAGATTTGCCACTAACTTTAGCAGAGCCATTTGTGAGTGCCATGATTAATTAACATGCAATTCAGAGTGTCTAATAGGATTGATGTGTATCTGAATTAAAACTGCAAATAAAATGGTGCTAAGGGATAGAAGCAGAGAACGGACTTTAAATCTCATTTCAGGACTTGAGTGCAAATGGCAGAAAATACCATGGGCTTCACAGACAGGGAAGAATTTGGCATGAGATAAAAGGCTTAAGCCAGGATCCATCCAACTTCCAGTCTTTCTCAAAGGATGAAAGCATCTGAGGTTTATATATTCCCAGCCTGACTTGCCCACTGTGTATGTGGGGAGCCCATGCACAAGGGTTTGAATGCCTCTGGAGACTGATTTTTAGGGGACATCAGAACGACTAACATAAAAAGTTGGATGAGCAGTCTCTGGGAGGCTTCTGGCCAGTCCACAGGCTTTCGAGCAGTCAGAAATTCTGGGACTGAGGGTGGTTTTCTTCCAGATTCATATAATCTCATTTGTAGCTTTCTCTCTGTTAGGATGCAGTGTGAGACAGACTTTCAAGCCCTTTTCTCTGGTGCTAATCTTCGCAGGAATACTGACTGCGGGGGGTTTGAAAAACTGCTGAGAAAATGACAAGTCAATGAGCATTGCTCCCTTCCTTGCCTGTCTGCTCAAGTGAGGTGTACCCTTCTCCCCAGTGGAGCTAGAAGAAGGAGGAGAAAAATAGAAAACAAAACCCCCCTAAGCCAGAAATACTATATTGCTTTTTAAATTAGGAAGATTAGGTCAACAGAAGCACTGGCTTTTGTGAACCCTAAGAAATCCTATTGGTCAAGCCGTCACTGTAACTCTGTTGCCTGAACAAAAGCAGGGGGCAGCTGTACCCTGTCACACATCTATCCATTCTGTTCTTCCTCATGCCCTAATGTCAGGGTGGGGCAGTGCCACACTCCCATTTTTCATGAATTGAACATTGACATGATAACTCTCCCCACTCCTCTCTCCTATGTTTTGGACAGAAGAGTTGCATTCAGCCTGCCCATTGCCTCTGCAGAGGTGTTGTGTGGTGTGTCACAGCCAGCCAGGAACATCATGCTGCTGGGAGAAGCAGTTGTTTCTGCTTTTTGTGGCGGGGGTTGAGATAGCTGATGTTATGGATTTAAAATCTGGGAATTTTTCTTTCATCTACCAACCCTGCACCTCAGAGGGATTACCTTCTCTCTCCTCTTCAACCCTGGAACCTGGA
>JAWWEU010000040.1:6994372-7021057 GCA_035583155.1 Acropternis orthonyx
ATCACCATTTTGTTTGTACCCCAGGGGTGCTGGGTTACACACTTGTTTTTGTGGGTTAAACGGACCTTTTCCTCTGTTCCCTTGTACTTACTGTGATCTTTTTACTAAACTATAATTCTGACTTGTAATCTGTTTGTGAGTTAGATTCATTCCTCCTGCTGGTTTACCTTTAAACCAGCACAGCTGAGAATAATTGAGAGCCATGTTGCCTCCTGCAGAGGTAAAATCCTTATGTTGGGGAAAAACACTTCTGCCAGAGTGGGGGACAAACAGAAGAAACCACTTGTCATAGCGCCTTGATGCAAATGAGCAGCCAGAGCTCCCAGATGGAACCCATGCAATAAAAGAGTTGGCATCAGTTCAGCCTCAGTATCTTGCCTGTATTGAGGTTCCAAATTCCTGAAAGACTCAAATTCACATTCCTGCCTTGGTTCCCCACCACCTTCATCTCTGCTCATGTCTTTTGCTTTTTGACCTCCACCTTTAACAAGTGTTAACTGTCATCTGGAAAACCGCACAATTTACAGCCCTTGGAATTTGAGTTTTCAGTACACTCACAGGCCAAGCAGTAAGGACTTCTTTATGTGTGTCACAGAGCAGTGTTATGTTGAGGATCTAAATGTCCTGTATGGTCTCTGTGATTCCTTGATTACTCAGCAGGGGTATATGGGCTGTCAGTGATAGCAGAGAGGCATTAACATCTGATACTTAGACTGGACAAGAGCAAGAACTGTTATGTGTATTATGAAGAGCTTGCTAACTACTGACAACCTTAACAGCAGCCAGCTTTGATTCATATTACACATTCTCCTTCATCCTTTCCTCCCTCACTCCTTCCTCTCACTTCTTCACTCTCTCCCTTGATTTCTGTTTTACCTTTTTTCTTTTTTTGTCTTTTAAAACTAGAGATATAAAAATCTTTCTCAACTTCTTCCTCAAGTTCCTTTTTCCTTGTAGAAAATATCATGAGAGCACAGATTTTAGTCAATATGTCATCAGTGTTAGTACTGGACAAGACATTGATTTTGCAAGTATAATACACAATAAGTTATTTTGGGTTGAGATGGTTATTACAGGTTGTATATAGTTATTCTTTCTTAACAATTTTATCTAATAATAGGTGCAAAACTGTAGTAAGGATTAATTAAAGAGGTAAAAGATAGTCCAGCAGGGGTGACATATGAAGCAACAGTATATTTTCTTATGTGAGGCACAAATCCTGGAAAGGAGTTTTCTGCTTTTCATCACAAGAAGAAAATAAATATCACAGAAGTGAAATGGAGAAGAGCTGGTAAGGGTTTAAGGGTGGTGGCTAGTGGCATGACTAATCAAGCAGAGAGAAGAAATTGAATAAAAAAGAGTCATACTTTCCACAGAGCCACAAAAATGATGGAAATAGAACTGTCATTACAGATGCTAATTAATAGGGCTCAGTATCTCTCAGCTTTGGAGTTAAAAACAGTGGGAAGCCTATGCAACAGGCAGCATGAATTTCATACACCCTGACTCGTCCTGAAGGAATTCCTCCAGTCACATAATTACAGACTGCTGTTACTGTCATCTTGGAGAAAATGTGTTTACTTTTAAAAGCATATTATTAACTTTTCAAACTATCAAGCACATATATGTAAATCCCTAATAAGTTTATGTGTTGTCTATGTCCATCTGGATGTCACGTTAGTAAGGTCAGAACTTGATTACTGCATTCATCTTCTGGTAACTTATCTCAAAAGATGAGAATCCTAAAGACAACACTCCTCTTTAACTCAATGTTAAAGAGTAGTTATAAAAGTTTTTCAGCCAGGAAATCCAGGTTCTTGTACTTGAGAGTTTGTTGAGTCAAGAAACATTCAGTAGCATTCATGTTCCATTTCCAATAACCACTGAATAGGGTGAAGTTCAGAATCTTGTAGGGATGTTAATGTTATACTATTGCTTTTTAGGGGATAAATGAGATAATAAATTTTTCTTACTGTCAGTCTGATAATGATCTCAGGACTTGAGCAGCAAGAATTTAAAGGAGTGAAATAAAATTAAAACCAACTGTTATGGAAAACAGATGTTGTTAAACTGACTTTTATAGAGACAGTATTGATTAAGTAGACTTACATTTTTGTACTTTGGCAGAGCACTGAACATATTTTTGCTTAAGAGAACAAGGTGGCATAACTTTGATAAGGTACATATTGAGCGTATTAAACATAGCACAAGTCACAGTCCTCTGAATAAGTGTATAAATGGCAAATTAATGCTAAACAGGTTAGTTTATGTGGGACTGCACAAAGATGAGCTATTGGGTCTGTATTATTTGTGACATTTATCAATGTTTAGGAAGTAAATGCAGTTTCATGGATGATAAATTTAGTGTTGTCTCCAAGGTCAGGAAAGCAGGATGAAATATGATAATGGGTGATTGATAGAGAGTGACTCAAATCACTTATAAAACAGGGCTTATGAGAATAAGGATTAGGGTAATTTGCCCTTCTGTGGTCTTTTGGGAGTTAGACATGCAAATCTGACCCCCAAGTTCACTTTGTGATCAGCAGGGAGCAGCACACACCTCCAAGGAGTTGTTTTCCTCATCCTGAGAGGAGGAGGATGATGGATAACTATTTTCCGCTTGGTGATCAGAAAAGAAACACAGCTCTTTAACTTGAAAGTATAACAATTACCAGTATCAAACCAGCTAAAGATGTGAGAGTTAGTAAAGGATGGGATGCACTTTTGTTCAACCCACTTACTAAGGAGAAGTTTGAGGGATGATTTTGTAGTATGCAGACAGAGTGTTATGGATGATGGTTACATACATGTATTTTCATACTGGAAGCAAGGTACTCACTTTTAGTAACAAATGCTATTTGTTTCCCAAATACTTTAAGGACACTTGCTCTATATCGTGCATAAAATTTTTGTATATATTAGACAGGACTAGTCTTCATTGAAACTGTGATCATGCTAAAAGGAACAAACTCATAACCTGCAATTTGTAAGTCCAGCCAGATGTTCACAGCACATATTTTTGCTCTGCCAAAAACTAACTGTACACATTCCTTTCTTTAAGAATTAACAGTATAATGAGAAAAATAGAAGAATGGGAGAGGGAGCAGTATTGAGCATGATTGCTGCAGCAAGGCACAGTCAAATTCTTTGTTAGGATTTTACTGTGGTTTATATCGGGAAACCAGCTGTAGTTTTTGATCAGCTAGACTAAATTAGATTTTTTTTTTTTTTAAAGGATTTTTACATGTACATATTTTCTCCTTTTGTTTCAGAAATACAAAATGCTTGCCTATGAACTACGATTTTCTATTCTGACTATACATCCAAAAAATCAGGCTGTTGGTAAAATTAATATTGCATTCCTACATTCCATCAGAATAATTGAGGGTATTCAAAATCAATCCAATACTTATCCCTGGGAAACTCCGACCCTACCTGTCTCCAGTCCTTTTATTTCATCCTATTGACCCTCCCTTTTAGTAGCCTTCCAAATCCCTTACTCATTTTCCTTATGAAGTAGCCATCTCCACAGGGCACCAACACTGCCAATGTGATCCAAATCAACTTTTGCACATGTCAGACAATGTTTTCCAATTCCCAGTGAATCCATCCCCAGAAGGGTCTTGACAGTGATACAAACAGGCAGGGAGGCCCATGACGCTCCCCAGCCTCCCACCAGACTTTGGTGAGTTCACTTTTGTTTTTGCTACTCTGCTGTGATTGGTCCAAGCACCAAATCTGAGCATGTCTCATTTTCAGACAAACTTGGAGTTCTAACACAAGCTTTATTTTCTCAAGGAGAATCTGATGGAGCTAACTCCACTCCTTGCCCAGGAGCTTGAGTACTGTTTCAACAGAGATGAATTTCCTCTGATAGGAAAGTAATTTGCTTCAAAAACAGAAGCAAACTATTTCAGCATCTACTAATAACCTTTCTTTGTAAGAACTTGCAAATGAAAATATTTTGTTTATTTGGTTATTTGTGAGCCAGGAAAAAAAAAAACCAAAAAAACCCAACAAACCCAAGCCAAACTGAAAAAAGCCAAATAAAATTAATATTTTCTACTTTTCAGTTTAGGTATGAAACAAATTAATTCCTAATTAATATTAAAGTGCTGCTGTGACTTTACATTAGGGATTTTAAAGGTTATTAAAAAGAAGAAATCACTGCATATATACAAATATATGGCTTCCATTTCAAAGTCCTGGCTGGGTTAGGATAAGGTCCTTAGAAGGGATTGTGCCTGCAGATGAATCAGATGACATTTTCAGAATTGCTCTGGGTCAGATTTTTAAGATGTTTTAATATTTCCTCTGTTGGGTTCTGCCCAAATAATACCATACTGGGCAGAGCTTCAGAAGACACCAGTTGTAATTCCAGCCCTGCCAGTACCTACCCCTTTGTACGTACCACTCTACTTCTCTGAGCTGTCTCTGAGCTTTTCAGTCTTCAAAATGAAATCACAATGCTGATCATAATGTATTAAAAAATATGCTAATAAAATTTATTCCAGTCTAAGCTAGAAATTATCAATGAGGGTAACATTTATCTCTCTGTTACATCTATGCTACTTGTAAGATGGGTTTCATTAGAGCATGTAGGTTATCTGAAGTTCTCACTTCAAGTCCCTTTAAAAAAGAATGGTGAGAAATAACCAATCCTAAATCATATCTCATCTGATTTGGATTAGTTGTCTCCCTTCATGTAGGCTTAACAAAAAAAAAACAAAAAAAAAAAAAAAAAAAAAAAAAAAAAAAAAAAGAGAGAGAGAGATTCCAACAATATAGATGTCTAAAGCTAGAAGTTGCCAACACTACCCAAAGTGATTAGCAGTCAGAGCCTATGGCTTCCAGAGATTTAGATTGCTTTATCCATTTTATATTAAAGAGTTTTATCTGGATAATTTTGTTTCAACCTGTATGCTCAGAAGTCAATAATGAAACAATGGGCCCTTGAAGTACCCTCATGTCATGTCACTTAAACAATTCAAAGGTTGATTTTTTCCCCTTGGCTAAGAAATAACTAAAGAATACAGCTTTCATGAATTCTCATTTGCAAGTTATAATTGCTTCAGGAATAGAAACACTTAACATACGTTTCTGAAACATGCATTTTTAAAAAAAGAGAGGAAAAAAAATCCCAGCAAAAGAAAAAACCACTACCCACTCCCAGAATCCATTAACAAGACTCAGACCTTCTAGTAACAAATATAAAAGGTTTTTAGCCTAATTTTTTTGACTCTGATGCCCAACTAAAATTGTGTATCGAGTTGCCAGTAAAAATACAACTTTGAGTCATAACATGGTTGAAATGCATGCATATTATACAATTTATAATAAGATTTACTGACTGTAATTGCCATGCACTTTTTATGCCTCCAAGAATTATGTGAAGCATAAGGATTTACTAATTGTGCTGAATTTTAAGTATGTATCAGATCTAGGGCTGTACAAAACATAAAATCATTTAATAGTTTGATTTGGAAGGGACCTTAAAGTTAAGCTTGTTCCAACCCCTCTTCCGTGGGCAAGGACAACTTCCACTAGACCAAGATACTCAAAGCACTGTCCATCCTGGCCTTGAGCACTACCAAGGATGGGGTATCCACAGTTTCTTTGGGCAAACTGTTCCAGTGCCTCATCACTCTCACAGTAAACAATTTCTTCCTCATATCCAATCCAAACCCACTCTCTGTCACGTTAAAGCCATTTCCCCTGGTTCTAGCAATACATGCCCTTGTAAAAAGACCTTCTCTGGTTCTCTTGTGAGACCCCTTAAAGTACTGAAAGGCTGCAATAAGGTCTTCCTGGAGCCTTCTCTTCTCTAGGCTGAACAATCCCAGTCTGTCTGCCGTTCCTCATAGGAGACACGTTCCATCCCTCTAATGGTCTTTCTGGCCCTTCTCTGGACTTGCTCCAACAAAACATGGCAGTGCATCCTCACAGGGACTCATCTAAGAGCTTCCTTCTTGCTGTCAAACCAGAAACCGGAGCCTTCCTTTTTGTCACAAGTTCCTCAGGAGTCCAAATCTCAAGACCAAACTAAAGGTCCACCTTGTTCCTAGCAAAAGCCTACCATTTTCTCACAGAGTTCAGAACTTAAGGATAGAAATAACATATTAGAGAAGTATTTTGTCTCACATGTAAAGGGTAAGGGGATTAACCTCATCTTGCTGGAGTGATTTGGAAGTTGCATGTTTAATTTGATGGTACTATTTAAGCTCTTTTGCAATCAAAAGAGAGAGAGGTATTTCTGAAAAGGCAACTCATCCCATGGTAATGAGATTTCTGCACCTATTTTTCTAAGATAAGCAGGAAAAATCCTGCTTTGGAGATGTCTGTCTTTCTTGGTTGATTAAAAAGAAGCCTAGACAATTAGCTTAGGTTATCAGCTTTTAAATGACTAGTTAGGTGAGACAAAGGAGATCCTAAGGCTGAAATCTACTACAGCATGCACTCCAAAACTGTAGTTAAGGCAGGTGCTTAACTTTTGCTTACAGGGAAAAGAAACGTCAACTTTTATCTGAATTGCACACAGAAAGTATGAACAAAGAGCTAGGATTGACTTTTGTGAGTGCTGTTATCACACTTTGCACAATGAAAGCTTTGTAATGAGGTTTTGCTTTTACCTCATAAAAATTTCATTGAATTTCTACTTAAATAATCCACAAGGATGAGATTATTAAGATAAAGCATTTTCATTTATTAGTAGTCTCAGTATCATATGAGAAACAAAGTTTTCAATTTGTTTCCTTCATTACATACTTATTTTAGTGATATGTACTAAATTATATTTTATTTTAAGTCAACTTTGAGTTGGACTTCTCTTTTTTATCAACAGGATGTTTGAGGTGGATTATGCAATGGCATCTTTCAAATGCAGGTTCATGGGAAATGATGACAGCTTAAGTTTTTATTTAGATTGCCAAATAAAAATATAGAAATGCCAATATATATAAGAAAAGAAAATTTTTAGTTTTGATCAGCATTAAAATTAGTCTGATATATGTTTGCATGAAAATTAATACAAGGGTTAGATGAGAAAACTGTTTCCTGAGAAGTTAGCAAATTAAAGATGAAAGGGGAAGAAGCTCCCATTATCTCTGAACAGCAGATTAGTAAGTTTTCGATAAAGCAGCATAAAACAGTTCAATTTCACAGGTTCAATATTTACAAATACATATCAACCTTCTATGTAAACTTCACCTGCAGGATTTATTGTTTCAGGCACAGAGGGAAAAGGGAATTTATTCAAATTGGAAAAGTATTTGACATCATGTACAATCCATAGTATGCTCAGGAAAAATAACCTACACGTACAATAGTTTGGTGGTGGAATCCGACGTCTTTTATTTGTAATTGCCAAGGTAGAATGAAGACTGACTCCATTTCCTTGTCAGTTTTGGTTTTATGCTAGCCACTAGAACACCTAAAACCACATTGTGATAAGGAATAGTAGAAACCAAGATGACATAAAGTCAGTACTGAAAGGCTTTCTGCAGAAATAACTTCCACTGAGATGATTTTGAAGCATTTGAATTTCAGTTGTATGCCATTTTGACAGAAAAGTCATGTCTGTCTCAGTTAGACACATCATTCTGAATCTCATTATTGGAAAACTGTAAAAACTGCATGTGAAAAATATTTATTTGAAACAAATAAACTGCTAAGGTTTTATATCATAGAACTGTAGAAAACAAATTTCGTTCTGTCTTCAAAGATGGTTTCTTTGTTTGATTTCCCATGAATTTGACTGGTGAATTTTCCATGAAATAAATTTGAAAATGTTTCTGCTTTTGCTTTTTGATTATTTTATTTTTCTCTTTCTTGTTTTTGTATATTTTTATATATTCTTCTGAATACAGGTTTGAGAAAAGATGATTTACCTAAGTCTAACTTATCTTCAATAAATAATATCTTCTTTGTATTTTATCTCACTGTGACCCCACCATATATGTAGATAAAAAAAACCAAACCAAACCAAAAACCTAAAACCAAAAAAACCTTCCTTCACCCTGGTGTAGTTTTTCCCCATGTGACCATATCACAAACTCGGAAACATGTGACAGTGTTTCTAAACAGAACCATAACTGTCTAGTCAGAGACATTTTGAATTACTACATTTCCTCCTTCCAGTCTTTGAATTCAATTCAAAGCTTGCTGAAGTCAATAGATGCTGCATCATAAAAGTCTGTGGTTTTCATTCCTCAATTTAATTCAGAATTTTGCTTTTAACCATTGATGGAATAACAATGCTTTTTGATAAATGTAAAATAACAGTTCCTTAAGAAAATGGCATTTGATTAAACAATATTTTCTTTGAATAACTTTAATTATCCAATTAATAGGTATTCAAAATCAAAATTAATCCAACTGAAGAAAAACTCAGAAAATGAATACCTTGAATGCATCCTCTAATCACTTTAATAACAAAAACTCACAGTATTTTTTTAAGTTTGTTAAGAAAATTACTCAGCTATTGTTCCTACTTAATAAGATTTTTGCTATTATGTGCAGTTTCACATCACTGGACCATAATTCTTGAAAAAAAAATATTCTGAAGTGGAAATATAAAAGACAATAAAGAAGACAGGGGAGATCTATGAATGTCCTCTATCTGGATTTCTGGAAGGCCTTTAACAGAGGCCCCCTAAAACATCCTTGGAGCTATATGGATTTCATGAGTGGCATGTTCAGTGGATAAGAATAGGTTGGATGGCAGAGTGCAGAGCACAGTGGTCAACAACCATATCATGTGCCCATACTGGAACCAGCAGAATTTAATATCACAGAATCACAAACTAGTTGAGGTTGGAAGGTACCTTAAAAATCATCATCTTTCAAGTTTCAACCCCCCTGCCATGGGCAGGGGCACTTTCCACCACATCATGTTGTTCAAAACCTCATTCAATCTGGCTTTGAACACTTCCAGAGGTGGAACACGCACCACATCTCTGGGCATCCTGTTCCGGTAATTCACAACTCCCACAGTAAAGAATTTCCTTCTAATCTAAACCTGCCTTCTTTCAGTTTGAAGTAATTTACCCTTGTCCTATGTAAAAAGTCCCTCTCCAGCTCTCTTGTAGTCCCCTGTAGGTACTGAAAGGTGTTATAAGGTCTCCCTGGGGTCTTCTGTTCTCCAGGCTAAACAATATCTTTATCAATGACATAGACAGAGGGATCAAATGCAGCATCAGCAAGTTTGCAGATGACACTGAGATGAGTGATGCAGTTGATATACCTGGGAGACAGGATGCGATCCAGAGGGACCTGGACAAGTTCCAGAAGGGGGCCCATGGGAACCTCATGAGATTCAACAAGGCCAAGTGTAAGCTCTTGCACCTTATTCAGAGCAAACCCTGCTTTGCAGACTGGGGGATGAAGGGATGGAAAGCAGCTTTGCTGAGAAGGAATTGGGTGCTGGTCGATGGAAAACTGGACATGAACTTGCAATGTGTGCTTGTAATGCAGAAAGCCAACTCTATCCTGAGGGCTGCATCACAAGGGACATGGACAGCAGGTCGAGGGAGGTGATTCTGCCCCTCTACTCTGCTTCTCTGCAACCCTACCTGGGGTGCTCCATCCAACTCGGTTCCACAGCACAGGAAAGACATGGACCTGTTAGAGTGAGTCCAGAGGAGGGGATGATCATAGGGCTGAAGCACTTATGAGGAAAGTCTGAGAGAATTGAGTCTGTTAAACCTGGAGAAGAAAGAAACTGGGGAATTTTTATTGCAACTTTTCAATACTTAAAGGGAGTATATAAGAAAGATCAGGCCAGGGCCTGCTGTGATAGGACAAGAGGCAATGATTTTAAACTAAAGGAGGATAGATTTAGATTACATATAGGGAAGAATTTTTTTCCCTAAGTAGTTGGTGAAACACTGGCACAGGTTTCCCAGAGAAGTGATGCCCTATCCCTGGAAATGTTCCAGGTCAGGTTGTACAGGGCTCTAAATGACCTGGTCTAGCTGAAGACAACCCTGCTCATTGCAGGGAGATTGTAGTACAGGACCTTTAAAGGTCTTTTCCAACCCAAAGTGTTCTATGATTCTATAATAAAGGAAAAAAGATACAATTAGCTTTAAGGATTCAGATATGACTTCTCCATATCTGTAGTATACAGGTCATGAATTTAGACCTGTATATTCAAGACATGCATTCAGACATTCAGAAAGTGAGGAACTGTTTTGCTAAAGTGCAGAAATCTCTGCACCCATCTTGTACATATCCCTCTTCACCTAATCATCCTGAAGTAAGTTTCTTCCCAGCTCTGGGAAGAACAACAACAATGCTTACAAGTTGTGTAAGCTCATATAAACACTGGTTTTGTGCCTAATTAGGTTTTGGACATGGTTTGGTGCACCCTTGGCTGCAATTGTGGGAGCTGAAATTTCTCAGCACCCAGTAGAGCAGGGTTCCTGTATTGGAAGGCCAAGCAGAGGAGAAACTTCAATGTTCACACAATGTGCTCTTCATGGACCACATGCTATCAACTTCAGGACTTTCACAGTATTCCTTCCAGGCATTTAGCTTCCATATCACGTAGCTGTGCTGAAGGCAGCACAGGGCATATAGTTTTAATTTACTGTCATTCAGGAGCTTTCAAACCAATTCTCTCCATAGTTTTGTGTTTCTAATCTCCCCAGGATGAGGATACTTGACCAACTTTTCATCTCTCCAGGAGTTCTCCCTAGGCATTCACTGAACAACCTGCCCAGGCTGCTTACCAGACTGCATGAGGCAACAAGGGCAACCAATGCAGTTGGAGCCAAGGAAAGAAGGAGAACTTGGGCTAAACCATCCTTCCATGGAAATACAAGTCGGTTTTGTTACTTCTAGAGTAAAAGTCTACATGGTTATGTATTTAGTACTCATGTTTCAACCAGTAAAAATATACCTAGATGAGATTTATGTACTTTAATTGAAGATCTCATTAAATTACTTCAGTGTTCTTTTTTCCTTTTTTTTTTCTTCTTTGTTCTTTTTTCCCCCCTTATATCCTGCTACAGCCCTTCCTAAAAACTAATGACCCATGCACTCTCCTCCTGAGCTACAATAAGTGAAAGGGAATAGATAAGAAAATCTCTGCATCTCCCTTATAGCCAGAGCATCCTGCAGATATCTCCCAATGGCTGTCATTAGCCCTATTGGAAAAGCAGCTGAACCCCAACACAGCTACATTGGTCTTCACTGAGCAGGTACTTGTGCATGAAAGAGAATATATCTGCAAATACTCCTTCTGTGTTATAAGTGTCAGAAATTTAACCATGTTGCCTAACTTTGGTGCCACAGGGATAAGCTAAGCCCAAACTTCACTCTAGAAGGAAAACTTAGCACTGCATGAGGAATTTCTTCTTTCTCTTAAAAATCATATGTATAATGTGTGTGACGCTGATGGATGGATTTGTTTGTCTGGAGTCTCATATAAGCTAATCAGTTATCAAGGCAATGTTTATGTATGGAAAAGACAGCTCTAGGCTAAAGGTTACTCCCTCCTTACAAAGGCCCTTAGCATAGGTAGGATGACTCATTTTCTAATGTGCCTTCCTCTCTCCACTGAAAGTATGAAAACTAAGGACATGATTCATCTGATCTCAATTAAGTGTCAGATTAGAGGTGAGAGGAACTGTTCCCCTAAAAATACCTGTTTTTCCAGGGATGTCTATAAAAGAAAATGAGATTGGTGTTCTCAGACATGGATATTCACCTTCAGTTGGATGAACCCCATCATATTTGTCTAAATATTTAGTTCTTGGGATGTCCTGCACCTGGCCAGGACAGCTCAAGATGATTCTGATGGGTCCCTTCCAACTCAGTATATTCTATGATTCTATAATTCCATAAAATTCTGTAAGACTGAAGTTCTGTAAAACCAATTCATTTGACATCATTATGCACTAAGAATTCATTAAATTCCAGCTGTCACAAGGTTTCTTCACTTTGTTTCTGGATCAGTTTTGGTCATTGTGTGCACATTGCATATCCTATTAGCCCCTTATTCTTCACCTGGTTTTGAGTTACAATCCTTGCACAAATAAAAGTAGAGACATTAGTATGGGGAAATGTGATGGTGCAGCTCTGAAGACTTCTTGGTATTGAGACCACAAAAAGGTAGGTATTGTCACATTGGATCAGACCAGCAGCCCTGTCTGGAGCAACGGCCAAGAGAAGATATCATCTACAAGAGCATAAGAACCTGGAAAGAGTTTTGTAACCTGTTACAGGCCCCACAGCCAAATAATTGTAGCCTAGGCACTTTAGGAGTTGGGATTTATTTCCAAATAAATTTCAGGCCTTGCTGGAGGTCAGAGTTTAACTTTGAGCTGAATCTCCATTAACAGGCATTTTCCGCTGGCTGAGATGTAAATAGATATGTGTTCATTTTGCATGAGTGGCTGGGTGCACAGGTTACATTATGGCTCCCTGTGTGCCAGAAAAGAGCCTGTGACAGGGAAAACAGCAATGCCTCATCTGTGCTAACCTGATGTGTTGGCTATCGGAATTTGATCAGGTCAGCATGCTGGAGGATCAGACAGACCTAAACTTTGTGCAATATTTTATCTCCAGCACATAGTGCTTTAAAGCTCAGAAAATCATTAAACTCCAAGCTGACACAGGGAATGCTTAGTGGGATTAACCTTCAAAAACTAATTACCAAGGAGATCAACAGAAGGCAGTCTGCATCACCACAGTTGTGACAGCATACCAGAGAACTGAGTGAGTGGTGTTGGAAAATGTTAAATAAAAAAATCTCATTCCCTGGAGACCCTTTTCCTGTGTAGGTAGAGGTTTCCAAATGATTGCCAATGACAGATCAATGGAAGTCAGCTTTCTAATTATAGGTAAGGGTCTGGGTACCATTGTTATGGTGATTCCTTTTATTTTATAATTTTTCCAGTAGTTTATAGAAAAGGTTTAGAATGAGGTGTTACACTAACAATGAGGAAGGATCAGCTCCCATATTAAAGACAAGGAGTGGGCCTAGCTCACCTTGTGAGTTCATCTATTGAGCAAATCACCCTGAAGTTTCAGTGAAGAGATAAAGACATTACGAGTATCTGATTTATCTGAAGCATTTAAATAAGGCCAATAGCACCTCAAAATGCATGCCTTTTCTCTCTCTCTCATATTAAAGAAGCCTGTGATAGTTGCCTTAAATATACAGTATGAGTTTTCCACACAGGGAGATGATTGCCAGTCATATACCAGACATGACGAATATATGCTGAGCTTATGTGAAAGTGTCAGTACTACATCATCTGCAAACCCCAAAACAATATAGATTAATGTTACATGGAAATTTGTGAATTGCTCCTCAGATTTCATGTTTCCTGGATGAACCTTATCACAGGTGATGTTACAAAAAGCCAGGCAGCAGATTATGTTATACACATGTATATGGACATGTATGTTGTGTGTACATGTGTGTTACTACACATAATATGACAGTATATTATAAGAAGTATTTGAAGATATATTATATTTTTTAATAAATAATAATGTATTTTTGTATATATTGTATATACATGTCTATACATGTCTATACATGTAGGTGCTATATCAACACTAACTCCAGTTTCTGGACACAAAACTTTAAGAGTAATAGAGGTGTGGTCAGTAAAAAAAAAAAAAAAAAAAAGCCTAAAGAAGCAAAGAAGGCTGGTTTTCCCAATTTTCTGCAAATGAGGTTTTTAGGTTAACAGCCCCTTTTGAATACCAAGGATATTAAAGATTGAAGAAAAGATATTGGAAAGCAGAAATCCCAAAGTTCATGTCAGCAAAAGCAAAGAATCTCAGCAAACTTGGAACCCCACAGTCTTACACAATGGTTACATTTCCAGAAGCTACTGCCTAGTTGATGCTGTGATCAGAATTCTGGGAACACATGCTAGTTATATAAATATTTTTAAATCAATCTGATGATAGTACTAATACAGACAATGCCCTCACTTTGAGATCATCAGGGAGGACTCAAAAGAAATTAGTGCATTTAATTACCTTTCTGAAGTTCCCAAATAAAATAAATGTCTATTGAATTTCCCCCCTCAGTTTAAGACTAAAATCACAAATGCTACTACATTTTAATTAAAGTGAACTTTTTTCCGTTTGGTGGTTATTCTATCTTGATTTTTTTTTTTATTGTTCTTACAACTGAATAAAGATGCTAATTGGGGATTAGTTTGTAATAACAGCTGACAGGTTCTGAGGATCCATTCTGCTATCTAATAGTCTATAGATGCAGCACAATCCATAAGACATCATGGGGGAACTCTTCTGTTACCAGAAAGAATCATCTTCATTCGCACCAACAGACTGCACACTACAATGAGCTTGCCCTGGTGTCATATTCTTCTGACTTAGAACCTGTGCACTACTGCTTTTCAGATATTGCTTGTTTGCCTTGGCCCAGGGAGAAGAAGGGAAATATGTCATTTACATGATATACATACATGACAGACAACGGATAGCTCATGTTCTGAGCTGTCTGGAGATGAATCAGCTTTGGAACAGGAGCACAGTAGTTGACTGAACACTGACAGCTTTCAAAACCTTAATAAGAACATTGTGCAGTATCTGGATAAGAACAGAGGGATCTGTCTCTTTTAGGTCAGTCACCTTGACATTTGTAATATTAGAAAGATGATGTTTAGTGGTGCCACCCTATTCATTTGCAAAAAAATCTCTAGGTAATTAAAAATTTGGTATAGATTGTGAAAGGGAATCTTATATCCTGTCACAATGCAAAGACACCAAAACTTAAACCACTGAAGGTCAGGCAAGTCAGAATGGAGTTGACCAAGTATCTCTTCTGACCCCAAAACAGCAATGATCTCTATGTGTTATATTAATTCATCATTTTTTTTGGTTCTGTACTAAAGGGATACAAGTTACTCTCCATGTCTGCATAAAAATAGGGGTACTATTTTTCAGTGTTCACTGATGTGGTTCAACTGGAGGAAAAATCATAATTTCAGAAAATGTTTTACTTAAATTACGTGATCTTTATATCATATCTTCTCCTGAAGAGACAGTGGTTTTGTATCTCCAAGAAGTCTTAAAAAATATATGAATTTTGATTAAATTTAAGAAAAAACCCTCCCACCTTTAAACAGAATGATATTTATAGTTTAAGTTCACTGATAGAGTAGGGTACTGTAGGCTTAACTATGAACTGAGAATACAAATTCTCTGCTTGCCAGATACTTGCTTGTAGGGGATTATTTTCACTCTTGTGAAAATGTTATAGCCTCAATGTGACAAAGGTCTTTGAAGTTTAAATGAGCATAGGTGTTTTCCTTAGGCTTTAATTGAAGGCAGTGACAATCGAATTCTCTCTACTGTGTGACCCATGTTTTAGAAGAGATTTCTACAAATAGGGTAGGACTGAACCCTAAACTTATTCCCTCTCCCAAACTCTATTCCTAAAAGGTTCAAAAATTTTGCAAATTACAAGGAGCCATCAGGATAAGACATAAACCTCTCTCTGTATCAGATAATATATTAAGAGGAATAAAGTGAGAAGTATAGAAGAAACCTTTCATTCTTTAGTCTTTTTCTCACTCTGAGCATTTGAATAAGATATCTTTCAGCAACAATGAAACTAAGTTAATTGGGATTTTATTAAGTTTTTTATGTGGAATCTGTTATGCTGACTTTTAAGCAAGATTCAGTGTCAATGCTATAATGTAATGAGTAAATGGAATTCTTAAACCTGGAAGTTTTGAAGACTATATATCTGGCAAGATTTTATTTATTTATTTATTTAAAATTAAAGTGAAACCTATATGGAAATATCAAGAAAGGCTAATGAACCAGATTAAAATACTTCTCTATACAAGTCAGACAGGCCCTTATTATTAAATTGTCCCACTGATTTCAACTTTATTGGAACAGCATTTGAAACAGAGACTACCTGATACAGCTTAAGGAAAGTAAGCGTGTTGAGGAAATGTTGAAACTGATTCTATAAGAAGTGAGTAGATGGTCTAATCTGGGTATAGCTGTGTGCTGTAGAAGTGGCTTTCAAAAAAAGCCTAAGGGTACCTTTTCTCTGACTTCGGAGAATGTCATAGCAGCAAGCAATAACTGCGTGAAACAAAAAGAGGACGTGGACTAAATAAGGTCTTCTCATGGTCTGGGAGCTCATATTAATGGCACTAGAATTAGATACTGGTAGGAAGTCATGCTGGAAAGGATCTTTCAGGTCTCCCAGCATAGGACAACACCTGCCTTCTGGTGGTACCAGCTACACCACTGTTGATAACGTGCACCTCTCTAGTTTGGGTTTATGAATCCCTAAAGATGGAGAAAGCCCAACTTCTTAGGCAGCCTTTTCTGATGTTTAGCTGACTATTCTTATCCCAGCTAAGCAAAGTTTGCTGAGACCAGAAACATAAGACTGTATATTGTAGAAGTGCATGAGTGCCCATATGCTTATGCGACGCTCACTGTTCCACTTGCAGTGGAGATGTTCCCGCTGTCTGTTGTTGGTCCTGATCTGAGCCTCAGTGACTGCTGTGGCACGGGTGGTGGGGAGGCTGGTGAGTCATTCCGACCGCCCACAATCCAGCGGAGCCGTGAATTTATTTCTGCATGCAGTCAACAGATGGGAGAATTCACAAAAGCTAAATTTGGCAGACATTACTGGAAGTCTCAATACGTCCCGCAGTCAATTAGGTAACCCAGTCTTATGAACAGAAGTGACTAAGGGTCATTAGCTTATGAGAACCAAAGAAAGCCAACTTCCAAGCCCCAGAGGCACAACAACTTTATATAGGTTTCAGAATTTGTTTTGTGTGAAGTAATCGAGAAAAGCAAGAAGTGATTTAATGTGGAGTTTAAAATAGAACAGGTTCGCCATCAACAATAGCTTAGCAGTCTAGAGCACCTTGTGCCCACATTGTACCTAAGACAAGCTTTGCATAATAGAGGAGAGTTCAATTCCACATGATTACAATTATAGAGTCCCCAGAGGGGAAAATAATAACCAGCAAAGAGAGCAGGCTTTTCATCTTCATTTATAAAGACTTCAGAGATCTGTTTGAAATGGTGGAATGCTGCTTACCTCCATTACACAATACTTTGAGGTACAGAGCTTTGGTGAATACACCATTTAACTGCTTGGGATTATTACTAGTTAAGGTCTTTCCACTTAGTGATTTGCCTCATTTCAAAACCCTTCATATTGTCCCATTGCCAAACTAACTGTGATTTTTTTATTTATTTTAACTTTCCCTAATTAAAGTAGGAAAAAGCCATGAATGTAAACATATTTAAAATAAAAAATAATTTTACAAGTAAAACTGAAAAGTACAATGCTGGTTCATCTATTTAAATGGTAAATTAAAAATTAATATTTACGCAGACTAAACTCATCAAATCATGGAATAAAAGGTAATTAAGTGGATCTGTCAAATGAGAATTAGAGCTAAATACAGCAACCTTTGATTCTGCAGAGTAAATCTTGACTTGTGTGATTAGTTGTTCTGCTTTACTTGGGGAAAGGACTTATGGCATCACACCTAGAAATCACTGCTTGATCCTGGAACTTGGACTGAATATGTGCACTTCTGCAACTCTATGATAGATGTAGAAACGCATATATAAGTATCTCTAGAATCAGGCAGGATCCAAAATTAAAGTCATATATTCTATTCGGTGTCCAAATGAAAATCTCTGGTTATTTGAATATGACATTACTTGCCTCTGGCTTGAACAATGACGCATTGAATTTTAACATGGAATTTGAACATTGCATTTTCCATTATTTTCTCATTCTATTTTTGCTTCAGATATATCAGCTGTACCAAAAAGAGAGTTTCTGGATGCTCACTCTAGATTGGGTGCTGTTCTTTGAGAGACCATTACCTGTTATAAGAAGTTTAGAAACATATTGCATTCCAGTTTGAGTCACTGAACTTATGAAGATCTGTGTGTGATTGTGCTGTGTAAATCCATTTGGATTTCACACAGGTAGTCAGCTGAGCTGGTGTTAAGGAATATGAAGGATTTCAAGCAAGATTTCAAGCTGCTTCTCCTGCTATCTTGAAGAATCCATACTTCACTGTCCAGGGGTGAATGCTGATAACATTATAGTGGCTTCAAAGTTCATTCAGCTCCAAGATTTTTTCCATTTAGACATCCAGCCTAAACTAATCCTCTAGGAGCCCCCAGTAGCCAGTGGAGAGAAAAAGAACATAAAAGTTGTGTTCATTGTACCTCTAACTCTCAGGTCAGGGCAATGTGAAGCTTTTATCTCCTGAGCAATGTAGAGGCTTTGGATGAACCTTACGTTCAGCTTCCAGTGAATGTGCATGGTTTGATGGTTAAAATCAGGTAGTATTATTACCCTAAGTAGGAACACTACTCAGTACTCTCATAAAATTGTAATGAAATAGTCAGACTGTACAAAATTTTTGGATTAATATTTAAAATGACACCTTTTGATGTCTTCCAGTGGAGAACAGGAAATTAGAGAAAACATACTGCAAATAGGAAAAAAGGTTGAAGAGGTCAATCATCTTCTCTATGTAAATCACAGAAAGTCCACATCCAATGCATGAATTTTTACTCCTACCTTCCGGAAATTCAGCAATCAATTATCAGGTTGGAGAATTACATATTTTAAATGAGTCTCCCTTCAAGTACTTTTTTTTTTTTCCAGGAAGGGCAATTTTGCTGGAGGTTTATTTACTGGTATTCGCACACTTAAATTCAAACAACTGTCTTGACAACAGAAGGGAAGATACAAGTTTCCTGACACTAATTCTCCTTTAGTGACTCTGTAGTCTTCAAGGGGTCTATATTCATAGAAATATACAAAAAATATATAAGAAAATGATCCTTTCTGGTATTTCACTTGAACTACAATTCTCCGTTAGACAATGTGGCTTATGTACTCAGAGATGTGCACATCAGTACAGTTTTCTGGCAACTAAAAGTTAGTGTTAGACATAAAAAACAGCATTCTCCCCATTTTCTTAAATGTCTCTGTAAAAAATAAGGATGCTATCCATGGTGTTGTGTGTCCCTTTTATAAATTTAATAATTTTTGCCTGCATTCATAATATAAATATAAAATAATGTTACAGTTTTTATATTTTTTTAAACTCTTGCTATTTTAGTTTTTTTCTATTAAAGGCTTTTTCTTGAATTATTTTTTTTTATTTTTGTGAAGAAGATGGAGAAAATGGGACTTTGAAAGCAAAGTATTTTTCCCACTGAAATCTGTGAATAAAAATTTTAACTTTCAGATAGTCAACAAATGTGAAAGCAAAAAACCTGTGCTGAATAAAAAGGAAGTCATGCTATTTACACTCAGAATTCATGATGTTTTTGACCACTAAAATAATAAAAAGAAGTGATTCTGTGCTGTCACTTCAATAGATTTCTCTCCGCCTTTTTGCTCATCCATCAATTTCTCAATACCCTCATGTCAATTACTTAATAAATATGATAATATAACTGTCCTATGGATACCTCTCACCTTGTTTTATGCATTGCAGCTATCCTTCTTTTCACATATTTTCAGTTCTATTGATACATGTTCTATAGCAGACCATTTTTTGTCACTGTATGTCCCCTCTTGGTGTCTTAGTGTGAATCAGTTCCTCTGTGGTGGGAAGATCCCACTGCCTCAGAATCTGTAACACTGAGATAAATAATATATTGTTCTTAGGGGGATTATAGACATCAAAGTTTACAGACCACTGCAGGGCCACAGTTGTTTTTGCTCACTTAGAAGTTGCACAGAAGGAACCCCAGCTGCAATCCATGCTCATGAAATTTGTACTTGTGCATTACCAGGTCACTTGGGAATATACAGTTGATCTGAAACGGGAGCAATCACTTATTTACATTTCTACCAAAAAATTACTAGAGATCATCATATGGTTCCCATGAAGTCTTCTAGGACAGTCTTTACGCTCACTGTAAAAGCACAAGTGAAACTGGATCTTACTTAAAGTTCGTCAGGACAAATAACCACCTGTACACCTGACAGAGGGAGATTTTTCCATTTTGAGTCATGTAGGAGGAACTTCTGAAATTATTATCAGATGTTCTAAAACTGAATGAGTCTTCTCAGAAAACCACAAGCTCATCCCTTCTCCATGTATAAGGTATAGCCACTTTAATTAAACCCGTTTCAACATATCAGCTTAAAATAATAGTTTCTATTGTCGCCTATTGCAACTTGGTACAACTTTGAAGTTAGCCCATCTTTGAGCAGAGTTGGTACAAAATGATCTCCAGATGTTCCTTCCATCTTGACTTTTCACAGAATTCCATGATTTAAGGTCTTAAAAAATAAAACACCAATTTTACCCCAGTGGACTTGCTTATGCTAGTATGAGAAAGATTTATCTGAACTCAAAGAAAATTAGATCTCCCTCACAGTGGGTTCATATAAGCATCTCTATTTTTGAAGAAGGGAAGTAAAAAACCAGCCTGGAAGCCAGCAGCTCCAGTTTAATTCTTTGCTTCCCTTTTCACTTCTTGGATGACCTTTCTCTGTGTTCCAGATTTCTGTAAATAAAATAGTAAAAATTGCCAGTTTGGCCACTGTTATATGAGGGGAAAACCATAAAAGCTTCTGAGATACCACAGTTGTGGAAACCATGTATTTATGCCACAGATAAAAGCCAAGAAACATTGGTATATCTCTCTCTATGAACATATACCTTTTCTTCCAGTGCTGTAAAATTTTGCCTGTGGTTGAAAGCTGGAAAGAGACTGTTTCCCCATTGGGCGTATAAAGCCAACAACAGCACTTGCAAATAAAATGTTCCATGCTAGAGAATATAACATTATTTTCTGCAAATTATGCAGACATGAAACAACAGGTTTATGGCAGCAGGACGAGATGCCTCCAACTGGCTCCACTTTGTGCCCAAATTGCAATGCGATTCTAACCTGGTATGCTGAAATGAACAGCTCTCAAAGAGTGCAGTATATTTTTGACACAGCTCTGCCTCCCAGAATTTTAAAGGTCAATATGAAAGTCTGAGGCAGAACACATTCTACACACACAAAAAGGCCTGACTCAGGCTGGGAAGAAATAACTTTGCTCTAAGAAATCAGATCAGCTGAAAAAATTGCATTTTGATAGTTTCTTAGCACCTCTGGTTTGAAGGCACAAGTTACCTAAAAGATTTATTGGTATGATAAATACAGATCTTTACTAGTCAGCCAATAATTTGAAACTTGCAGACTCGACTGGAAGAGAACATGAAATGCCATAAAATAACAAAACAGATAAGGTTCCACATGTATTCTGAATCACAGATGCAAAATGGCCTTTAAAAAGTTATATCAGTCTATTTCCACCTAAGATCACACTACCTGCATCATAATCTCCCTATATAGGTATAAAAGTTTTTGTTTCACATTAATTTTTCATTTTAAAAAGTGCTGAGACTACAACTCTCATTTCCATTGGTAGGAGGTGTTGGTGCTATACATTTCTGAAAATTAGGCCACTTATTTTAGGTACATAAATATATTGGCCCAGGCTTCCCTGTGCCACTCTGTAGATGCAAAGCAGCCACACAGTCTTAGTTGGCCAATTAGGATGTGATACTGGGTTGAAGTAAAAGCGGCACTTGTGAAATTAACCTGCCATAATTTTTTTTTTCTAATGTGCTATAAAATGCTAGTTAGGTGTGCTAGATTTACCACCAAAATGTGTAGAGTTGGGGAAATGATCCAAAGGTCTTAAAGCTTTGGACTGAGATAAGTAGCTTGTCATAACAGATTTAGCAAGGGATGATGCAAACCATAGGAAAAATACTCAGTCTTGTGACAGAGAATGTCCTATTTACAGAAATGCTGTTATTTGCTTTTGGCAGAAATGAGAAGATTTGGTGCCTTTGGGATCTGTTAAGCAAAGCCTTTAGGTGCTTCTGCATTGCTAGCTCTCACTGCTTTACTAATATTGTAAGGATATTTATTGCTTTGTACAAGGACCTGGGTTAGTTTGAGTAGTGGGAAATCTTTCTACTGCAGGAAAAATGCAAACTTCTTGCCAGTACTGTCTCAGAAGGAAATCTGGAATAGTGGCCTAAGTCAAATATAACTGATCTAAAAGATGTGTTTATATTATACATATGCATACATATATATATGTGTATATATATATATATATATGCACACACATATATACTAATGATATCAGGAGAAACACGATTCAGGATGGAACTATGATTAAGATATTTATTTAAACAGGATTGTTTCACTGAATCCAGGCTGAAGAGCCACAATCAACAGATCCATCTACCAGCTTAGACACTTGTACTTCACCTTCACTAGACAGAGAAAGTAGGGTGCTATTTTTTTAAGATTGTATTTTTAATTTTTTTGCGAGGATAGGGAGGGAGTAATAAGAAGAGGTTGTAATATTTCTGCCTTCTAATGTGCCCCAAGGGGTTTATAGAGGAGGTAGATATGGAGGTGTTCTTCTAGGGAACATGTTTCCTGTCATTTATCTTGAAAGCAAGACCATGGCTTAATAAGAAAGACTGGATCTGTGTTTCACTAGAAATAGATATGAATCAATGAAGTGGCACTGTGTTCTTTAGAAGATGTAATTTTTTTTTGCCTGAAATATATTAACTCGGGTTACAGAACCTATAATAATATCCCCTGGTATTATACAGTTATAATTATTGAAGGGCTTTGCCATAGGTCTTTGTTACGTCAGAAGTATGAAAATCTTGGCATAAAAAATATTATATATGAGATATTTTAGAGGATTTTTAAGGCTTCTCATCATAGGTGCATCTGATATTTTATTGTAGAGCAAAAGCACAGTTCAACAGTGTTTCAGCTATTAAGATATTGTGTATAACTTCTATGGAAATTTCTCATGCAATTCTCATTGTAGGATCATCAGACACATTTTATAAATAATGCTTTTATAATTGGAAGCTATCAAGTAATAATGAAGAAATGAAAAGTTATAAGGCAGGCTGTCTAAGGACAGCAGAAATCAAAAGGCAGGTTGCTACTTGCATCAAAACACTTGGATAATGTGTGATTTGCAACACGTTATAATGTAGGTTTATGATAATTCAGCTGCATTTCTGACAGACTAAGCAGACAGGAATTTAAAAAAGGACCCCTTAAAAATACTTTTGCCTCATTAAAGGGTTTTGTTCCTAAGGAAGGTGAAGATCATTCCAGTATTCTTATAGTTACCAAATAGCTGGAGCAACACTGTACATATAGTTCCTAAATTGCCACAGAAATCCAGAGGGTTACAAGACAGGCTCTTACATATCAAAAGAATCCCTAAATTTCCTAGATAAAACCCAAGTCAATATCCCAGGGAGGAGTCACTCTCTGGAGGACAGCACTTGGGAATCAGAGTGTTTTACAGATGTTCTTCCTTTCTGTAATGGTAACAAATGCTTCTGGTCCACCAGGCCACAGGATGGCTTCATCAGTGACAGCTGAATTATCTGTGGGTCACAGAGTCCTTTCAATGCTTTTTGTCTCGCTCCACAAGGTCAATGCCAGAGACACTCTGAACTGATGTTTTAGACCTTTGTAAGGTCTCCTTTTCATTGTCCAGAACTTACTTTGCATGTTCATAAGGTTTTTTTTTTCAGATTTAAAGTAAATGCAAGTGAAGGAAGCAACTTACTTTTAAGAGAAACATTAAATCTAAAATAAAGGAGTGCTGCAAATCAACAGTGGCAGCGACTGTAATTCAAGACAATGTTGGGAACTTGAGGAAGGAATGAGTTTCCAGCAGTGTTGTAAATATCATCTTAAGTGGCTGATATCAACATGTAGCATGTAAAGAGATGGTTTTCTAGAAGACAGTCTTTACTGTAAATCTAGAAAGAAACAGGCATTGCTCTGGTAACTTACACAAGAGGAAATTAATCTCTTTTATCATACTCGTGATAACACCAACAGGAGCTAAACATACCTATACTTAGAAATCTCTTCATTGGGAAGATTCAGTGCAGCTAAATTTTTTTTTTCTGTGATGACTGGATTGTCTGCAAAAGCTGAAGTAGCTACAAGATATTTGACCATTGGTCATTGCAATGTCAAAATGTTTTCAGACTTGAAGATCAGAATAAGAAAGGAAATAAAATCAAGGCTTTGAGCTGGTCTGTGTAAGACTGGAACATCAAAATATCAGCAAAAGTCAGTCTCCAACAAATTAACAGAAATTCATGGGAAAATTAGCAGGAAAGAATACAAGTACTGCTGTGTCTAGGGCTTGTAGAAGTGAGGCGATACTCTATACCCACAGAGAGAGTCAAAGGGTATTCCAGCTGTTAGGCTATTTTTAGTTAATGAGAAATCAATTCTGCTGTGTGTTTTAATGAGATGTCACTGAATAATTTATATTTGTAAACTGCATGGTCTAGAGTAAATTCTTTTAAAATTGTAAGACACCTTACCAAGCATATATATTTCTTAATTTATTT
The DNA here is from genome assembly GCA_035583155.1 of Acropternis orthonyx. Lineage (NCBI taxonomy): Eukaryota > Metazoa > Chordata > Aves > Passeriformes > Rhinocryptidae > Acropternis > Acropternis orthonyx. The sequence continues at coordinate 7,018,822 of JAWWEU010000040.1, forward strand.
TAAATATGATTATATTCCACATTCTTACAAAGTGTTATTGCGTTAATGTGAGATATGGATTTTTAAATTGTATTATATATGTGTTTCATTTTATTAAATTTTTAACAGCTTTGCTATCCAAGACATTGGAGACTAGTTTTATATTTCTAAATGATTATATTAGAAGGTAATGTAATATTAAAGAGTGTCAGGATAGCCCATAAATTAGTTACAATACAGATGGGCAACTGCACCAAACTCTTAAGCATTTATCATTAATATGCAGTTCTGTAAAGTATCTTCTGTCAGTCACTGGAAAAGACCAAGCAAGTTTTCACTTGATGAAGATTACTTTTTCTTAATCAATATCAGCATGCACTTATTCACTTTTTTGGCCTTTATTTTTAGCACATAATTAGTGTGAACAATATCATTACTAGAAGTAATTCAATGACGTCAGTGTAGAACTCTCCAAAATTTTTCTCTTAGGTTGGTTTGCTTATTTGAGGGAAGGTTGCTGTTGGTATTGCCTTGGATTGTATTATCATTATTCTTTTAAACCAGAAATAGTTGATTTCCTAGGATCACCCATTGCTCTTAATTATGAAGGCACAGTATGGTCAAATTAACCAGTTTTGTAATAGGGGTGGATATACCCTGTCTTGGTATAATGTGCATTAATACTTGTAACTCTGTCTGTGCAGTTTCATTCCAAGAATTATCTCTGAAAATTTCCATTCACACTTCATATGAGCCTGCACACTATTTTGTTTCCTTTGCTTGGATTGAAAGGGGTTAGAAACAAAACTGTTCTCTGCAGATCATTTTGATGCTCTTGCGACCATCCATTCAACTTCTAACACTCTTAAACAATTCACAGGAAGGAAGAAGTTGAGCTGCGTTCACTACTCCTGTTTCTGGACATAACACAGTATCAGCTGGAGCTCAAAAAAACTGGGCAAGGACAGAACATTGTCCAGCCAAAAGCAAATCAGACCCTTCCTCTCTAATGAGTGCATGGAAAGCCCTTTTAGTACACAATTCATACATCAGTGCTTTTTCATTTTTCAGCCTTATAGGACACTCCTTGAATGTCCCTGTAATGCGCTTTTGACATTTACATTGGGATGAGAAGATTAATTTCATAGAGATGGCTGATTCTGTCTGATAATCAGTGGCCTGACTAAAAGACTTTCAAACAACTATCTTAGATAAATGTTGTTATTTTGTAGAAGATAAGAGGCCTCTGTGCCTGCATCAGAGGCTGTGGTTTAACCTCATGTGTTGACTGCCAGAAAACAATTTCCAAAATGAATGCTCTGTCCTGAAACAAGCGATTTCCCCCTAACAAATCACAAGAAGCATGAAAACACCAAACACGGTATCCACAGCAATTCGATTACCTACAAGCAATTCCGTTGCAAGCCTTCATTTTTAATTGCTTTTGTGTCCCTCTTCCTTCATCATCCCCTAGTTACAGAAATATAAATGAGTGGTTAGACTCTTCCATGCTTCTCTGTTTAAAGGCAGTCAATACTACACCCTCCACTTTCCTTACCATTTCTTGAATGTAAATTCTTTTACAGTAAGACTGACTCAGAGTTGTCTCTGAGAGATATGGACTTTGTGATTGCCAGGAGATAATTACCGGGGTAAGTAAAAAGCTTGTTTCTTTGTTTTGATTGTTCTGTTCTGATCAACAGAAAAATAATAGTAAGAAAAACAAAATCTGCTGATCTAGGGATTTACTGAACGTTTCTTGAAATAATGCAACAAAACCAACAGCAACAGCCTGGTTTAATTAGCACTCCAATCCAACAGAATCAAGGATGGGAATTTTTAAGCAAGTGTCCATTTGCCAAAACTTCTCACAATTCTGTAGGAAAAAAGGTGTCTACAGCTCCATATATGACACTCTACTATGATGCTCAGGAAAAAAACTGGGCCTTAAATATTAGAGCATATACGAGAAGAACACAAAGTAATTGAACATTAACAGATCAAATAATTTAAGTGAGAAAAATTTTATGAAAAAAAAAGACAAATATTCAGTGTGTGGAAGAGATTTTCTGCTTGAGTAGAGGAAAGCAGCAATGTCACAAAATGGCTTAATGGAGAGCTTTGCAAGGAGACAGTCCAAAGGTTATCTTTATAAAGCTCCTGAATACAAATATGAAATGGGTCTTGTTATTGTTTTGGTTTGACTCTTGGCAAAATGCCAACCACTTCCCAATGTGACAGAGTTTCAGTTAAAAGA
>JAWWEU010000040.1:7036660-7083703 GCA_035583155.1 Acropternis orthonyx
AGTTCCCAAACACCCAGCTTGTAGCCTGAGGGGTCAGGTGTGCCCTGGCAAGCTGCTGCAAATGATTCATTGTTAGCCGTTCATGAGGGGGCCAGGTGGAACTCTTTTCTATGGGGCATGCAGTCTCTTTACTGGTTCTACGGTTGAAGAGGAGAGAGAGGTGATTCCTCTGAGGTGCAGGGTTGGTAGATGAAAGAAAAATTCCAAGATTTTAAATCCATAACACTAGGGCAGATGAACCCTTTGAGAATTAACATTTTCGTGATGAATAGGCTATGGACTTCCCATTATCAGTACAAATACTTGTTTACTTTAAGTATCTGCAGATCAGTGCCTACTTGCCTATTCAAATTTCATCTAACTTTTTTTTTTGCATGGTCTCTTTCAAGCATTCATAGTATTTTGAAGGCTTAAAATACAGGACTGATGGGGCTCTGACTCATTTCAAGCCATCAAACATCCTTGATGCAATATTTCACTTTTAACCCCACTGAGCCTGGTTGTATTTGGTGACCTTTCTGCATAGATGTTTTGTCTCAGCACCATGCAAGAAGAATATTTATGAGGACAGGGAATAGTGTTGACAGCAAGTTAGTCCACCCCATGATGAGGGATGAGGGAATCAAAGATCAAGCTATCTAAAGGATGCACAGGAGAAGGAGGGTCATTCTACCACTGTCAGAAAGCAGGACCAGGGGACTGAGGTAGGGAGAACTTGTCAGTTCTAAATTTACGCTGATCCTAGAGGCCCATCTGACAGGGCTGACAGTCCATGATGGCTCATTGATTTCAGCTGTGGCTTGTTTATGCTTCAGAGCTGGTCATTCCAGCTGTCCCTATATGAATTTATTGCCATTTCCACCCCTTGTTCCAGGACAAATTAGAGAAAGCAGAACTATGAGCTTAATAAAAAAGAGTAAAATTTCTCCTCTGGCTGGCAGCACATCTGATAGGACCTTAATGTGTTTTTTAGTATTAAAAGACTTCTGTCATCTCCTGCAATTTGTGAGTCCCACATGAACCATGAACAGTTTGGACTTTCTTGAACTTACATTTGTTATTATTGAAAAGATCTTTGTAATGGTTGAGAGTAAATGCTGACACTGAGTTGGGTTTGAGATTTTATTTACTTACTTGATTCTTATTTATGAAGACTTGGCCAGGTAGTGAAGCTTGTCTGTGCTGAAATAAAGCATCATTAGAATCAAACAAGGAAGCAAAGTGAAATAAAGGTGATGTGAATGTTGTTTGCTTGCTTATTCATTTAAATTGATTTTTCTTTACTGGCTGAGAGCAACTATCAAAAGAACAAAGACAAAAAGAAAAGACAGAAGTTGACTTTGGAAGCAGATTTCTTGCATGCCATTAAGAGTTATGTGATCCACAATATCATTGTTTCCATCAATGGTAATGGCAATTTTTTTGCCATGGATTTCAGCAAGAGAGAAGAGAATGACAAGCATGAGAAATCAGACCAATAAAACACATGTCAGCAGTCATAATTAGTGCTTGCCAACTCTCATAATTTCATCAAAGTATAGAAATCACTCATACGCTCAAAGCTCCTTGAACCCCATCACTATGAACAATTTGTTAAAAAAAAATTATACTCTGCGTGACTGCAGAAGAAAGCTTGTTTCTATGAATCCCAACAGGTAAAGGAATAAGGCAAGCGCACAAATCTGTAATATGCTAATTTTGCAATGATCTCATGAGTCTGCTGTGCATTGTGTGCTGAAATAATTAACAATCTCTTTTTGCACACCAGTGTTCAGATCTTCAGGTGATAGAAATTGATCAAATACCATCGATTGCAGTACAGCAGCTGAATTCACTAAGCAGCTGAAATTACTAAGTTAATTTGCAAAATTTAAAAATATCTCTTGTCATTAAGAACTGTGACATTAATGTATATTTTAACAGGATGGATATTCTTGTGATTCTCATGTGCTTTTCCTCTTCATCACATCTGTTTGTTTTCCTCATTTCTAGTTTCCTATGATTTAAACAAATACTCTCTTGATATATTTTTTCCTGTCTTCATCTTGTACAGACAGGAGATTTATTTTCTTTATGAATATATGTTGGTGCCTTTTTCCCCACGAAGAACTCAATGCTTCTGGTGGGTCCCTTCCAACTCAGGATATTCTAAGAACATATATTATTCGTTTCTGGAAAGTGATTAAAAACCTGTAGGCAATGAATTTATCACCTTTCAGGAACCTGCAGTCTTTAGTTTGAGGGATTTGAGAAGCTTCTCCTTACCTACTCTCTAACTATATTTCATGCCATGCCTGCTTGCTCTAACTTGTTCCTCCCACTTTCAAGAGACACAGGAGGAATGTGTTTTTATGCCTTGAGCAGTCCAGTTTACTGTCCAGCTTTTCAGGTTAAGCAATTATTGAAACAAAAGTTACGCCTCTATTCTGGGTTGTAAATGCTGTTCCTTTAAGTGAGGGCTTGTGCTTGTGGACGTGGTACTGACTTAAGTAAATTAAACTTGATGGAGCCTTTGCTGCTTTGTCAACACTGTCCATACAGGTAGAACCTGACCAAGGAGCACACATTTATCTGCTGGTGGGACTTAAGCTGACCAGTCAAGCAGTTTTGACTAATTAATGTGGATTTGAGGGATCTGAGCTGGTTCCTAATCCTTCACTTAAACCAAGCATTAAAATTATCTTTTTGGGACACTAGGGAATGTCTCAGGTGACAGCTATATCCATGCCATGGTTGGTAAGTGTTTTATAGGTCACAGTAACTTGACATTTTAAAATTGTGCAAAGACACTTTCAGATGGTTTCTCTTTGATTAGGCTTATTTCTCCCACTTGTTTGTGTTTTAAAAATTTCTTTTGCCTTTTTTTTTTAAAATATACATTTGATTTTCATCTCTGTTTTCTTTCTTCTGCTCTGTCATTTTTCTTACTCCAACCTTCTCCCTCACTGTGTGTATTACTCATGTTGCATGGATTGTGACTACTGTGACATTGGAGCAAACTAATGCAATGTGGGTTCACTAGGTATAACTTTGCTCTAAGATTGCCGTAGGTAATATGCTTTGTCTTAATTTTGGAATATGCCAGTTGGATATTTTCTATATCCATTGCTCCTAACTGAGACAACTCTACACAGGAGGAGTAGAAGTATTATTACATTAATGGTGAAAAACAGATTACACTTGATCTTCCTTTTTCCATTTTACCTGCAGTCCTTTCACAAGAAGTCCCTGTTGGGTTGGAATTTTAGCATCTTCGCATGAACAGAAGTTACTAAAATATCCAGTTTTATTTGGCTTTGTGCATTTCAGTTCTTGGCTACCCATGGACCCGGACACAGAAAGTGACTGGCTTTTCCTTTTAACAATCATTAGTGCTAAAATGTGTTTTAGACTACTGAAGAGCACAATGTGATCCGTGGCTTTCCCAATGTGGCTTGGAGGCCTGTCAGATGCCTTTAGTCGTACTCATCTCTTGTGTAGCGAAGAACAGCTTGTGACACTGTGTTTGTTTTTATTCTCACTTGAAGGAAACTTTGGATGCCGAAGAAGTGATGGCAGAAAGGACATCTCCTGGCATACAAAGACTCGTTAGAAGTTTTTCGTATGCAGATGCAACATATGAAGCTTGAATTTCGAGAATAATGGTAAAATTGTTTTCAGTAGCTATGTGTTCTGTCTGATTTTCATTAAAACACTACAGAAAACATTGCTAAAATTTAATTTAGTGTAATGGGCTTGTACATTTAATGGGCTTATACATGTATACATCCACATGTGGGTGTCAATGTCTTCTCCCAGGTAGAGGATGAGAGGAAATGGCCTCAAGTTGTACCAGGGGAGGTTTAGATTAGATACTAGGAAAACTTTTTCACAGAAACACTTGTAAAGCATTAGAACAAACTGTCCAATGAAATGGTTGAGTCACCATCCCTGGAAATATTCGAAAAAGTTGTAGATATGGCACTTGAGGAAATGGTTTAATAGTGAACATGATGGTGGTACTGGGTTGATGGTTGGACTTGATCATCTTAAAGGTCTTTTCCAACCCTAATGATTTTATGATTCTATGATTTTTAGATTTTAAAAGCGTTCTATAATGTCAGAAGAATAAATAGTGCCAAGATACTAGCTACAGAAAAAATAGTTCAGCTAAGGTAGCACATAAAGCTATAGATTTTCTGATTATATAGTGCAACAATATAGCACAGAAACCATGTTAGGATTTTAATGTACTCTTCTGGAGTAGTCTTTATGTCCATAGCCCAGAAATGACACCAGATTTCTTTTTTTCCTGTTACTGCCAGATTATTGTCATTAACATCACCTAGAAATCTATAAAAATGAAAAGATTGCTGCTCCATAGACAGTCATAGAGTTTGGGGAGTGACAAACAAAACAACATTTGTTAAAGAGCAGATTGTCAAGCAGAAGTGACAGACAAGGCCAATTACCATATGCAAATAAGCCAGCATTCATTATATAATTTAAAGAAAAAAGACAAACCCTATATTTGTCAAAAGTATTGCTATTCAAAACTGATTCTCTGGCTGGATGAGCCCTGTGGAGTTTCAGGTTTTATGAGGTTCTGTATCACTCTTTTTTTAGAATGCTAAAATGTATTTCTGCTCAATTTTTCCCATGGTTTAACCTATTATTTTTCCCTCTTCCTCCACAGGAAAATGTTGAGTACCTTTAAAAATAGGTGTTTATTGCCATTTTGGATCCAGACTGGTCCACCTACTCTGCTATTCCTTCCCAGAAAACTGAAGATACTTCAGGGAAGACACAGGTAACTCCGAAACACAGGAATTTGTCTCATTTTTGAAGAAATGTCTATTTGATTTGAACACTGCCATGGCTTTGTTCCTTACCTACACAGTATTGACCTAGGTGTCATGTGTATGATCATGACAAGTTTCTGGTGACAACACAAGACAACATTGAAATTCACTTGCTATTGATGTGCATTTATCAACATTTGATGCAGAGTGATGTCAGCCACAGTAATCTTCATTTATGTGGAAGTTGTGAGTATTTGCACCAATGATATCAATCTAAAGAGTAGCTGTTTTACTTCATTTACATGAAACCATGCGAATTCATAAAAAAATAAGAATACACAGTCCCTGAGGGGTTGCCTGCATTGAAAGTTATTAAGAAATAAACAAGGATTTGAATTTGAAGTTTTGTAGCTATTTCACACTCTATCTGATATAGAGGTTAATATTTTGCAGCTCTGAGGGATATTGAGTTAATCTTCACAGAAGCATTGGGTACTATTTCAAAATTTCTCTCCACACATCTCCGTGAGGCTGGTGTTATATTCCTGCCTTCTCCCTTGAGATGGCCAAGCAATAAGCCAAATTGGAAAACTGCCTTACAGAAAACTGACCTCTAAACACTCAATGGTTTTCTTCCAGTTAGGGCTATTATCTTACTTGCGTGGTTAAGTGAGTCTATGAATACTGTGATTCATTCAAAGAAAAAAAGCAGCGGGCGGAAATGGATGGCCAAAAGTGGCAGTGAGATGGGACAACTGATTTTTGTGGCAGTGCCTTCAGCTGAACAGGGCTGTGGAAGCCAGATGTAATGTATAAGAAGGGCAGTGTCAGGAAGGGGAGCAAAGACATTATCCACACTACCGCCTCTGTACACACAGCTTTAGAGGTGCAATCTGAAGGTCCACTGACAGCGGCAGCTCCTCCACGGGAGCACGCAAAGCATTTACCCGGGGCTTGCTCTCTTCATGACCTCTTAGAGAAGCTCACTTCTGTCCACTGGCTATAAAGCACCTCAATAGATGAGACTAATGTAGATGGCCAGAAAAGCTGGAGGTTTAAGTGCTGTTTCCTCCTATACAGTGTAATAATAGCTGTTGTTTAAAAGTTTCTTTTGCCAGTTTGGCTAACATAATTAGCTGACTATCAAGGTAATTACCATTCATCATGGGAGTCAAGAGTAACTCTCAGTTGCTCTAAACCCTGTGGAGCTGATTAAGCTGATCACTGACCCAGAGAGTTTATGGACTAAAGAAAGTCAGTGAATGGTTTTCCCAGACAGAATAAAGGCATATTTCTGGAGGTAAGACCCACTTCTTGGATTCCTATGGGAAAAGTGCTAACATATTCTCCTTTTGCTCACAATCTCCACCATTTCTCCAAGCTTTTAGGCTCTAGAGTGGAATTATGAAAGTTGTATATTCTTGTTTCCAAAGCTGCTGTCAGTGCTTTACTAGCAGTGCCCCAGTTGAGCATATTTCACTGTATGTGATGGCTGTATTTAGCAAAAGCAATCATGCTGACAGCCTGCATGATGGAAGCCCTAATCTGTGCAGTGTCATGCACTATGCATCACCACGAGGGAATCTCTAGTGACTCAGTATTAATGAGAGGGAAGCAGTGACACTGTTATTGTTATTTATGACTTATCCTGCTCCACAGATGTGTAAGGCACTTTTAAAAACAAATAAAGATGATATCCCTGCTGGTAACCATGCAGAGCAGCAAGGCACAGTTGGCATCATCATGATTCCTGCTGCAGAGAGTGTAAAGATGGAAGGCTGGGCAGCAGCAGCAAGGACAGCACCATTTCCTAGTGCTGTTCAAGAGATCCGGGTGAATGGAGAGTAGTCAGCATTGTAGCCCACTGAAGACACATAAGTGGTAAAACCCATGCAGATGTGGTTTAGTGGTAAACATGGCAGGTTTGGGTTAACAGTTGGACTCATGACCTTAGACGCCTTTTCCAACCTTAATTATTCTATGATTCCATGAAAATTCTGCATATTATTTCCAGTACATAGTGTTCTAGTTTCTCCTCCCATCTCAAATTAGAGCTTCATGCACAAATGGTATGAAGAATGAACTTTCAGGCTTCCTTTTCCCACTGACATAAATGGTGAGGCAACTGTATTATTTCCCTAAAACACAGAAAATAGGAAGGCAAGGAATGTGTTTATTTTGTCTCTCTCTCATGTAGTGATTATTTCTATGCAGATACTATTGTAAAATATAAGAGTAAAATAAAAAAACTACTATTATTAATAAAAAGTATCACCTCTTGAATTTGGGGTATTGCTGCATTTTTCTCTTTTGTAACTCTGTAGTGTCTGAAGGTCCTGCTCTGAGTCAGAGGCAGTATATGTAGGAAACATAAGTCTTTCACTTCCTGCTAAATTTTGCTCTTCAAAAAACCCCAAATAATAATAATAATAATAATAATAAAAATCTAGTCAACATGCCCAAACTGTTGATTTCTCCAGTTACAGGTATTTTTTTTTTCCACTTTCTTCTCTGCTTCTGGTGTCAACTTCCCTGGTTTGCAGTTACCAAAGTGAGGCTGAATTGGTATATCCCAAAGTAAAACCGGAGTCTTAAACAGCAACCCAGGAGATGTTTACATGTGCTTCATTTTTTCATATCCTTCATGACCAAAGCCTGTTCTTTCCACCTGACTGATGTACCAGCCTTGGTTGGAATAAACATCCACCTTCAGTCACCACTAGAAGAAGGTACCCAGAATTATTCAGGAGAATACACAACAAAAGTGAAAAAAACCTGACAAGAGATCAAGAAGACCATTATCAACAGTGACAGTGTTTTGGCATATCTCATGTGGAATGCCTGACCAGGGATCCATCTGTGAGATCAGTGGTTCTTCCAGAAAGGTCTCTGGGTGGGAGAAAGCCATAACCTCAAAATGGGATCTTCAGGTTCTAAACTTATTTCCTCAATCTGTTCAATAGGAAGAAAAGTTTGATGATGTTCATGGTCCACTGCAAAATAGATACATTTATTCAATTGTTTCTTAACTGAATATTCAGCTTGATCTTAAAAAATCACTCAAAATTGGCTTGTCTTCACTCGATTTCCAAGAACACCTTGACTTCTTCACATTACTGTAAATTTTACAAAGCTAACATCCCTCTCTATGCCAATTTTATCTTCTGATAGTATATATTGCTATGGCTCTGTTTTTACCTCATTGCTTTTTATGTGACATTACAGAACAGCTTGCAAAACATCTGGTAGTAAATGACTTATATTTTGAGGCTATCATTTTGCATGAGGAACTTTAGAGACATTAGTAAGTTTTAGATAAAAGTCATTGTCAAAGCATAGTACTTTGAACTCTTATAGGAAGATCAGAGAAATTTCTTCATGAAACCAAAACCTTGAAAAAGTCAGGGATAATTTTTTTTTACCTAAGTAGCACAAATGATGCTATAACAGAAAGTATTGCTTTTAATTTTGCCATAGCTGTAACTTTGCAGAGTTTTGTTCTGGTTTTGGATGAAAGAAGGGTGCTATTTTCAACAGTACATACCCACTAAAAGCATCCCATCAAATGGTTCAAGGGAGTAAAGTTTTACTGAGCTTGGTGAAGCTATGCTGTTCTATTGCTATAGCCTAACAACCATTTCTGAGCAATGTAATAAAACTGAATATAGTTAAATCACACAGTAGGTAGTGAAAACAGTGTCACTGTTTTGTAAAACTCATGAAAAAATGTGATGGGTAAGTATGCCCTGATGCTATTGCTGAAACACTGGTTTCTGGGCTCAGGAGAAAGCATGGGCATTATTGTTATGACAATATTAAAGAAAAGTGTGTGGAGAAGTTAATGGAATTAAAATTATGGAATAAAAATTTGCAGTAATACCTCATAATAATTGAAACTCAACTATTTATATAAATCTCTAAGAACTTACAGCTAGCTTGTGATAAAAAAAAATATTATTTGGACACAACTAGCTTTTCAGTTTTATTCCTACCCAGAAATGTTCCTTCTTTCAGTATATGAGACAAGACAGCTTTTATCTAGTGTGTCTGAGCCTTAGTGGTATGAAATGACATTTCAATTGATCTAGACTTTGTATCTCAAATGTGGGTACTAGCGCAAATTATACCTTAAATTATGTATTTTTCCTCACAATTAACACGTAACAACAACACAGATGTAATTAGAACCAAAGTAATCAAACACAGAGGATCAAAGTCACTGGGCTTATGACTTTGTGAGGATTCATGTCAGCAATCATAAACAGGGGTGAGCAGCATAGACATGGCACAGAAAGCACAATAAGTTACCATCTAAACTCAAGTACAATGAAACAGCTGAAGTATAAAAATAAGCATAGCCTCAATATAATAAAGGAAAATCATCTTTTGTTTAGTCTCTCCCTTTTGCTTCTCTTTCAAAGTAACTATAGGATGTGTTAAATGCAGGACGAGACAGAAAATTTTCATATGGAAAGAGCAGAAAATAAGAAAAGAAAGAATCTTTTCTCAATGATATATTTTTTAACTTTTTTTTTCCTTCTTTTTAGGTTGACCAGCCTTAGGCTGGTGCCTTGATCTCTATTTCAGTCACCAAGGTCCTTTATCAGAGAAAACACAAGAAAAGGATCGTGAAAGATACAGATTGAATGACAAATAGATGCACACTGAGTCACTTCGGAGTGACTTTTCTGTTCTTCAGAATGAATTCTATCCGGAAACCGTATCTGCAATAGGAATGGATCAGAGAGGTAAAGAAAGCTTTGCCCTGAGGGCCTAAACCAACTCCCATTGATTGCAAAAAGCCCTTTTTGATATGTATAAGACTGATCAGTCTAAAATTCAAGGGGATAAAACAATAACATGAAACGTCCTGAGGTTCCTTGGATACTCCTTTTTCTGCTCCCCTCCCTTCCCACACCAAGGGAAGCTTCTCTGACCCTCCATATGCCTTTTTTCTTCTTTGCATACACCTTTCTGCCTTCTAGGAATAGCTTTTACCAGCTCAGTGTAAGGCATATAGACCAAAACGACACCTGGCACGATAGTCTGTCTCTGACAGACCAAGGACAGATGACCAGGAAAACAGGACAAAAAGGAATGTTTGCCCTTTACTGCTCATGTTTTACAGGCCTGAAACAGAGGATATCAGGTCACCCTCACTGAATTCTCCTTTCAGGCATATGAGGCATCTTTATCACCTTTACCACAAGGGTAATTTTTTGCATCAGTAGCTTTGTTCATCAATAGGTTTCACACATGCATAAGGAATTACTCCAGTTTACTTGCTTTGAACTGAGTGTGTGGCAGAATCTTGTGGCTTTAAGCTCATGTACTAGAATATGATCCTCCTTCACCTCCTCCTTGTTACTCCTGGTCTGTGCCACCTCTTCCCCAGGCTGGAGAGTCTTGGTTCCCTTCATTGTTTCTTTCACAAATGGTTTCTACAACTTTGATCAGCCATCCTGCCTTTGTCTCTGCCTTTCCCACTTCTGTTCTAGCTGAAACAGAAAGACCAGAAATGCACAAAGCATTGGAAGTGCAATCATACCATAGATTTCTACACTGACATAATAATACTATCTATTTGTTCTCTATTAATTTCCTGATATTTCCTAATATTTGATTTGCTTTTTGACTTCTACTGAATACTGAGTTGATGCTTTTATGGAACTATCTATGATACCCCCAATATCTCTCTTGAATAACAGTCAGCCCAGAGCCCATCATTTTGTAACTAAAGCTTTATTGCTTTTACCTATGTGCATTACTTTACATTTATTCACATTGAATTTCATTTCCCATTTTATCTTTCAGCCACTTAGCCTTGTACCTTCTTTTTGCAAATCTTTGCAGTCAGCTTTCATTTTTTACTAACCCAAGTAAGTTCATACCATCAACAAATTTTGTGTTCTCATTCTCTTCACTTTAGAGACTATTGCACTTTCTTGGTGCTTTCAAGCAGCTAATAGTACCATAGTACTATAGTACCAAGCAAAGTGAGATGAACTAGTCTATCTCAGCCTTCCTACAGAATTATTTGTACTTTATTCTTCCAGAGTTTTGCTTAGCTGGCTGTGGGCCACCATCTTCCCAACTATTTTTATCTACTTTTTCACTCCTTTGCTCATATTCATTCTCCTTATAGATCAACTGAATTATTCATCTCTTGGAGCATGCATAGCATTCTGAGATGGAGTTTGGAATAGACCTATTTCATAGAGACAACAAAGCTTTCTTCAAAATAATGTTCAGCTTGAGGGAAGGTAACAAACTTACGTAATGTTGAGTTAAGAAAAGAGAGAAATGAGACTGTATGCTTAGCTGTCACACTGGATAAAGATGGTTCAGACATACCAATTTTTGTAGCCAGGAATACACACTGAATGATACCAACTTGGCTAACTCCTAATGTCAGGGACACACTTCCACTTGAGTGGAAGGTGACTTCAGAAAGAAAGTATAGAATGCAGCTTCACTCTTGCTTCAGGATCCATAATAAAAATACCTTAACTTCCCTCACACGAGCTTTAATTTGGTCAGCAGCATTCTGAAACACAGTTTCTTTGGAAATTTGATCTTGCTTCATTTCCTCTCTCTCTTTTTCCTTTGCAGATTCCTCTAACCCAGAGGCTCAAAGAAGGGACATAAAATGCTGCCTAGTGAACACACCTATCACCCTCCCAAAGGAAACTGGCAGGTAGGAAATTTGGACAAATAGTTCAAATATAACATTGATGGGGGGAATTGGTGACTTGCACAACGATGCACTTGCAAGGTCACGTAGATGATTTTAGAGGCCTCCATAGTTGTCTCAGTTCTCAACTAAATTCACTTGATTTGCATGTCCAGTTGATATGGTTAACTTGCTGAGCCCTTCCTCTTTCAGACTGTCTATAAATATGCCATCATGTCCTCTAAATCTTATTTAAACTTCCTGAACAACATTAAAAACAAACTTCCCACCACAGTGCAGCAGGATTCAATGGAGCTGCTCATGAGTACGGACACTGTGCATTGGCAAAGATAAAAAACACTGATGTGTAGGCCACTGCACCACTAAACCTCTTTTTACTGCAAGAATAAAACATTAATCCTTCTCCTTTTTCCCTATCTCCTAGTGAGGTCTTAATCCATGTGAAGTTTTACCTCTCACTCCATGGTTACCAAGTTTCCTTAACAGTTTCTTGTAAGGGTATTTACCAAAGGCCTTTTGAAAGCCTGAATTAGTCTTATCCACCATTTCTCCCTTATTCTCTATTTTGTTAATTCTGAATGAGTGTTGACAGTTTAGAGCGGTATTATTTAGCCTTGAGAAGCCCAAGGTTTTAGTCCTACCAGTTTGTATACATTAAATTAATATATAACTCTATCTTTTATAATTTTCTTGACTATTTTTCCTGCTACTGAGGTATGTCCTGTGTTGCTATAAAAGACATTTGCCTCTGGCACTTTATGAAAGATTTAGGCAATCTTGGCTACAACCCAACTGGCCGTGGTAGCAGGGCTTTATTTCAGATTTTTAACAATAAACTCTGTATCTCTAAACAGCAATTCAGCGGCTTCATTATTTAGTCCCTCAGAGCTCCTAGACAGCTAAGATACAGCAGTGATTAATTACTATACAGTGTGTTGTGTTATTCCAATATCTTTTCTTCATTTTTATTTTGGGTTCTCAGAGAATATCTCACCCTTGTTTCATGTTGAGAATAACACCTATTGAAGTTATTCTTGTATACAAGAGTTTATATGCAGTAGCATACACCAATGTACTTTTTGCTTAGCCACTTCTTGATGCTGAGAAGAATGTGTGTGAGTGACACCATGTGAGAAGGAGCTGAGTGACCAAGCTGACACAGCAGCCAAAACACAAGCACAAAATATATTCAGCATTGCATGGACTAGAGAAGGGCTGCAAGAAGCCTGAAATATTGAGATTCAATTCAAACTATTCCACTGCCTTGCAGCCCACCCTCAGGCAAGTAGTGTAACTTCTTCAGCAGCATTTCTCCACCTAAAACACACGGGTGATGTTATTTGCCAGACTCCCGGGGCTTGTTGTGAGGAATAATTAGGTAAATTTTTGAAATTGTTCTAATTATGTTAATTTCAGAGCATAAAAGCATGTTGTCCCCAAAGGAGAGGTAAGCAGAGGGAAATATAGAATGAAAATAAATAATTCATACTACTGGTGAGGGAAAATTTTTCTCTTTGAGACTGGGCCAAATAGTGCCTTGGTAAGAGAGCATAAATTGGATTTACTCTGAGCCTGATATACATTTGAAGAAAAATGGTGCAATTTCACTGAGACAAATGAGAAAGTCATTTACACCACTTGCAGCTCTTGGCTCATTTATTTCAATGAAGTTATTCAGCATTTGTGTGGGTGTAAACCAGAATAGCATTGTGTTTGTTGTCAAGGTAGCAACTTCTCTGCTCCTAATCCTGTGATGGTTGGTAGCAAGAATAGTCTGGAATACTGGCATGAATGAAACAGGAAAGATGAGAACATGGGAGAGGAGAGGAGAGGAGAGGAGAGGAGAGGAGAGGAGATAAAGCTCTCCACATGCAGAAACAAGTAGTTTTTGTTATTTTGCCAATAACTAGAAGCTTACTTGAACCTCTCATTCCAGGCACCACAACATTTTAACTAGGTGTAGGGCTGTTGAAGCAATAACTTGTTTATTTTTTTCACTCTCCTTCCTCCTGCCTCCCAGCTAAACTTAAGGGCCAGGCAGAGAACTGGGGCTCCTGGCTGGTCTAGCTGGGAATCAGCATATTCCAGTCTAATTCCTTGTACCCACTTCAGTGTTTCTATAATTTCTTTGTGCCAAATACAGCAGAATGCAGCACAAAGATAAAGCGAGAGACAATACCCTGCTCAAAGAGCTTCCAGCAGAAGCAGACACCTTCCAAAGAGGGAAATGGAGAGGCGGTCTGCTGTGCTCTCACTGGAATAGAAAACTAGAAAGTGAAACAGCAGTTCTTGAACCCAATATGCCTTTACAGTGTGGGGTTTTTAGACAAAACACATCAGGTAATGATACCTTTCTTTGTTGAGTGCTGGAATTTTTGAATACTGCTACCTCAGGATTAATTGCAGCCTTTGAAAATGCTTTGTGTTACCTCTCTGTTACAACTGACGACGATTTGTTTCTGCTTTGCAAGTTTGAGTTGGTTTATTGGAAATTTTATGAGGGTAAAAGAGGTTTATTGGGGTAAAGAGGAAGAATTATTGCTGTATGTTAAAGGAAGAGTTATTGCCACTACTCGTAATAGCAATAGGAAGGATTATCACTTACAAAAGCTCAGGAAGATTACTTGGGATTCAGCAATGTACAGTAAACAATCTTTATCTCTTGAAGAATGTCAGTGCATATTTTACAATATAGTTGGCTTTAGTGATCCATGAAAAAAAATCTGCTGCAATTTACATTTAATCATTCTGAATCTTGGAATTAAATTAATATTCAGTTGTCACAAAAGCAGTGAAAAACATCTTCTTATGAAAGGAACAGGAAAAAGCACTGTAAATTCATTTCAGTCTAATTCCAGTTTAAAATCTTTGTATCAGCATCCCCTTGGCAAGTTATCAGTAGATTCATAAGAGTCAGCAGAGCAGTATGAGCATGAAGAAAATGTACATGAGATCACCTAGCAAAGTAGTTTCAAAAGTTTCTGGTTTATGTCAAAGAGTTTTTAAAAAGTACACAATATATTTATGACTTCCCTCTGTCACAGTCATAAATATCAACCGGTTAAATATTTTTCTTATTTAACAAAAATACAGATCCTTCAAACAGACAAATACACACACACAGTTACACCCTGTCTACAGAGATCAAAGTCAACACAGCTAGGATTAAAAAAATAAAGGTCATGAAGACAGTATAAATGAAATCTATGTGAGGATTTCTTTGCTAAGAAAAACGAAAGTAACCAGAATACGGTTACATGTGACAAAAACATTTAATATTCTGCTGAAAATTACTGGGATAACATGAAGATGGGCAGCATATAATATAGTGTAAAGATGTAAAAGATGTAAAGACAATAAGCCTGTCTAGAATTTGATGGAATTGCCTGAACTAATATTAGTTTTGCCCTTGGAAATTTATACTGACATTTACAGTTATAAAATCAAATTTATAAATCAAAAATACCCTAAGATGAATTCTGCATGAATTCTTGTCTTGATATTCACTTATCAATGATAGGTTGCAAATCAGCCTCTGCTGGAATTTAGGAAAGTGAGTGATTATCTGTTTTCTTTTATACTTTTTTATTAGATTTGAAAAGAACTGTATGGAGTCATAGCATATGTATATATACTGTGATGTATATATATATATATATATATATACATTTATGTATAAAAGTATTCATATAAAAATACACAGGAATCTCAAACCTCTGATCAAGGTGTTTCCTATTGGGATGAATTGTTGATTATTAGAGAAAAAAAGACCCCCTAGACAAATTGACATGCTAGTTATACATTCCTCTTGGTTTTCAAGTTAAGAGAACACTTGTACTATGAGTTTGTTTTGAAGTCACTCTTTTGCAACAGTTATAGTAATGGAAATTAGACCTGGAATTACAAAGATGGAAAACTGTGAAAAATAAAAATTGGGGATGCTCTGGATCATTAAAAAGGGTAATTAACAATGTTTTGCAGAAATTATGGAAAGTTCATGCAAATTACATCTTATTTTAAATGAACTTGCTATGCATATATGCATACTAATTTTGAAAGATGAGTTTCTAATTTTTAGGGAATAAACTAAGCTAAGAAATTCATGCTCTCATATCAACATATTTATTATGCTTAGAAATTTACTATGTTTAGGAAAATTAGATATTCCTGTTCAAGGTACAGATCAATCATGGTCAAAGCCACCTTTGCCAAATGCATCCAGAAACATATCTCATATTTCATCTGGAGGATCATCTCAAGGATACAGCAGTGCAGGTGAGTTAATTCTAGTGCTTGTTCAACCTTCGAAGTCATTGGAGTTAATAACACAAGTTAATAGTGAATGCAAAAAAATTTTTGTACGAGGGCAATACTGGTAAACAGGATGAGTTACTGACCTACACATGAAAACAGAAAGATCTAATTTTGCCCTCTAGGTATTTAATATAAGGGAATATGCCATACCATTGGAAGGTATGTTCCAATGGATCCATAAAAATGTTTTTTTCTAAAAGACAGCTATATCAAATGTGTATTGTCAGTCCCTAACAAAAATTCCTGTGATTATTTTTCAGTGGCTATACATTAGCATGTTCTGCTTTCATTTAAAGGTGGCCCAGCATTACTTTCTTGAACTGAAGAAAACTTGCTTTACACTTCATGTGACAAACCATCTCTTTATTTTCTCCTTTTGGTAGGTGATTCAGGATGAATAAAGCCATTCCATCTTTCACATGGTATATTTGCAGCTTTCAAAGCAACTTCTTGGAAAAAGTCCATTTTCTGACGGGGCTTGGCATGTGGCTTCAGCAGGCAGAGGTGAAAGGCAGGGCACAACAGGAGAGATCACTCACACCCTAAGGTAGTGCCTGATACAGACGACATTAGGAAGCACATTTCTTCTTTCTACTGGGAACTTAATTGTAACATTTTGGTTTTAGCAGTACATAATTTCCTAATGTAGTTCCACCTCTTTGAAACTGCAGGAATTGCTCTGCAGTGGCCATTTGACTGCGAGGAGTCCATCCTCCAATGATCCCCAAACCTCCGCTCCGGTGACAACTGCAATCTATTTCCACCATGTTACTCCTGTCTTACCATGTAACCTCTTTTCATTGTCCTTCAAGTCAACCAGGATTATGTGTCATGACCAAACTTGCCTTTAGTTAGTCCAAGATTTGCAAGGTAATGGGATCCACTCCGGTGTCAAGCAGGGTCTCTGGCAGCCTCAGCCTGCGAGGCACTGCTAAGTCTGCTAAGTGGTGTGAAGATACAATTGTGATAATAATAGCACTGTTTAATCTTTCTTGAACCAAGGTGTTATGCTACACTTTTGACACCTGCACATTTATCTACCTTGTCCTGGTTCCTGAAATGTTTTCAAAGGGGTTGTTTATTCCTGCAGTGTCCTTGATGTCCACTTCTAGAGGCTGAGCCAGCAGGTGCTGCAGTGCTTGACAATCTTTAAATGCTTCAGTGCTCTTGAATACCTGATATATTTTGTAGTCTTCCTCTTTTTTGAACCAATTGTGAAAATAGGAAGACAAATAGGAACTCAACAGCAGTTCTCAGGCACCTACTGGCCACTGCTTCACATCACGTTGGCAGCATCTGTTTGCCAAGTGAAAACACAGCCTGGGTCAGACAAGCTCTGGATCTCCATGTAACAAATCTGCAGTTATGTTTTCCCCTTCTCATAAAGCTGCTCTTGTCATTGCTATGGAAAGCAACTATTTTATTCCACGTAGAGCTTTGTCTTGTCAAAAATGGCAAAGGTGTTTTCACCTATTACATATCAAGATATCTGGGATCCACTTACTGCTTTGACCTATACGTTTTCAAAGAGTCTTCCTAGCATAAGAAATTCTCTTATCTCTTTGATCACTGCTTTGATTGCTGCTTTCGTATCTTAAACAAAGTGACCCAAGCTTTGTGATATTCATGTGGACTAACAAAGCATTTTTAATAATTGTCATTGTCTTTACACATCTCAGTATCTCTAACAACAGTCACAGAATACTTCTTTATCACCTTGGCTTTTGTAGATGTCTCTGTTCTTAAAGAGAATTAATCTTTTGCTGTAGCATCTAAGATTAGGAGGTTCATGGTATAGGAAGTGACCAGTAAGTGTAGATGAAATGCCGTTTTGGAGGACTTTAAATTGCTTTTATTTTCTTCACAACATGCTTATTGCCCATAAATTCTGTATTGTCTTTATCAAGAAATAGATACAGTGTTGATTGGTCTGGTCAAAATGAATAACAGACAAATGTAAACTAGACTGTAGTTTCCACAGTGTACCGAGTAATCATTACAATTTTCTGTCTCTTTTTGCTTTTAAAGTGGAAGTTGTGACTTCATACTGTTGTTTAGAATGTTCTTGCTTGTGAAGGCACTGGAACCAGAGTCTGATTCTGCTAGATTTTCTGTGCACAGGGACTCTGCTTTCCAATGTAAGTGTTTATGTAATCTTTGATGATGCAAAGTGTTACACCAGTGCAAGCTAGAATATAAAATATGAATACAGGGAAAAACGCAAAAGTTATATTAGGCATATCATACAGAATCAAGCCACATCATGTGAAATGCAGTCTATTTAGTGATTGAGATGGTGATTCACAAGTACTGCCATGATGATTCTATGCTGATACATATAGGTTAAGCACTTGTCTCCAGTGACAATATATAGAAGCATTAAAAAAATCACAGTGTCAGCTGTCTTTGACACATGAAATTTAGCAGTTGTCACTACTAACCTCATTAGTTCCAAGAGATGACTTAAAGCATCCATGCTAAACAAATTCAGTTAACTTTGTTGCAATAGTCTAAAAATATGGACATGGTCAATTATTTGAAATGGTTTTTTAAAATCAGTAGCTTATATACTTTCCTACCTTCCCTTTACATATTTGCACTTCTATTTTTTAACAGAACTATTCAATATCTCTTCTGCTTACAATATGAATTCTGTTTTTACTAAGCAATTTGATATATTCAAAATGAAGGGCATGTTCTATTGATAGTGCTATCAATTCATTGATATAAAAACAGCATTATGTCAATTTCAATTTAATTGAAATCAGAACAAAATTGGACTTTTGAAATGACTTCTTGAAATGACACGTTTTAGGGTTTGGGTTTTTTTGGGTGTGGTTTTTCTGTTTGTTTGTTTGGCTTGTTTTTGGTTTTGGGTTTGTTTTTTTTTAGCTTGAACATGTTAAAGAGGAAAAAATGGTTATATGACTTCTGATTTAGAGTTGTTTTTTTTTTCATTATAGACTCAGATTTAGGCTAAAAAAAAAAAATTCAAAATTTTATCATGCCCCTGTGATAAAGCAGTAAAGAGGTTCCCAACCAGTGCCTCTTTAATGGATTACGATAACATTAAAATGAAGGCACTGTTTGCAGTGGAAGTCAACAAACCTGGCTGGAAGATTGCAGTGCAACCAAAGGCAATTTTATGGATTTGAGGTTGGTGCAGTGAGGTTGTGGAGATTCAACTTTACCAGTCTGTGATGGTTTGTTGGAGACGCAGGGGAATGAGCAGCTAAGGAATCAGGAGGAATGGTGCAGGAACAGGCAGCTGTGGATGGAGTAAAGGGGGTAGAAAAAAACCCAAATTGCAGCACCCACATTTGTGTTAGTGATGACAGGGTCACTGCTCACTGAAGAGCAAACCAATTTACAGTAAAGGTCATATCTGCTGCACTGGGACATACATTTTTAATGAAAATAGCAAGGATTGTGGATGCTTATGAATGAATAACTCTGCATGAAGACCTTCAGTTCTGCTGTAACAAACAGATACTGCCCATATTTTCACCGTATTTCAAAGCTATTAATCTTCTAATCTGTGTTGCCTGATATCAATATGCTATACTGTTCTTAACTATGCAATCAGCCACGTATTGTCTTAAAAACCACATGGTCAAATAGAGATTTTCATGCTAGTGCACCTTTAATTCAGGAAGAATGTTTTTCATTGTCAGTAATCCTTTTAGTCACACCTGTTTAGCCTGGTGAAATGAAATAGTTCCCAGTATGCTGAAAGTCTGTCTACGATTAAATGTAATCACTTTTTAATTAACTGGAATTTTCAATATCTTGCAAGCACTCTTTATGAAGTTTTATTCAAATGAGGACACTGTTTACTTTAGTTTTCAAAGTTTGGAGCTCAGAGAAAAGGCAACAGAAGAGATGGTACAGATAAAATGAAGCTTAGGACAAAAAGGACAATACATGAACAAAATCTGCTTAAAGGCTGGGCAGGGTGTGTGCCCAGAAATGGATCTTGAGCTAGGTCTTAACTGTGTGTTAATCTGATATAAACAGCTGTTCATAGGTATCATAATCTTAAGTGTTATGTTATTATTAACTATTATGGCTGAAACTGTAATTGAGTTAATGTGTATTGCAGTTTCAGCCTGCTTAAGCAGTGGCACAGAGAGCTCCAAGTGTGACATCTACACAGAGAGTTCTCTCCCAAAAAGTACCAAAGGTGCTGTGCTTCAGCACTGCACTAAAGAAGCCTACAGGGCATCATGAGCCAGAAAAAAACTTTCAAAGCCTCATGAATCACAGAACTGCATTATTATAAATTTACCTTCCTGGAACAACGGACAGACAAATAGAAGATCATTATAAACCAAAGTAGAAAACCTACTATTATTACTTTTGAAAAGAGCAAAGCTGAATATTTTCCATCCAAAAATATATAAAAATTTCTTTGTAAAAATAACCAAGAATTTTATTCTGTCAGCTGAATAATCTCAATTATATAGACCCCCAATCATTCATTTAAATAAATATGTACTATAATATCATATATTATAAATACTGTATAAATAGTAATAGTATAAAATAATGTTTAATATAACATTAATGAAAAATAAAATTCAAAATACACTTTATGTCATCAAAAAAGAGTTATTATAAATATATTTTAGAAAAGGAATGACAATTTTTAATACCTTGTCTTTGAATTTTTGACACAAAACAGTAAAAATCAACAGTGATCTATTCAATATTTTGTTTTCAGTCAAATTTATCTTCTGAATTATCATCTGTATGTAGTTCTCTTCTTTCAAGCACACATTGTGTTGAACATGCATGAAATTAATTTAAATGTATTGTTATATTTTTTGCTCTAGAGGTTACTAATGTTATTCTGCCAATGTCTGAGCATCCATTTAAAATGCCACCCACCCACCATTCCCTCTGATGCGAATTCTCAATCTATTTTACAATCAAATGGAGCAGGAAAGTCTCAGTCTAATTCCTGATGCAGATAAGATGAGACAGATGTATTTCAAAGATTGGAAATGTATCTGAGAGAGGCATCTAAACAATAAAAGCCAATTTACTTGATTCAGGCTCAGGCCAAGCTTCCCTGATTGCACAGGTCCAGAAAGAAGTGGCAATCTCTGCAGTCACCTTTTTGGCTTAGACCAAAAGAAAAGCACAGTTTGTGAAGTCAGGATTACAGAGTCCTTTCTATGCTCTACCCCTGACTTGTTTGAGCTAGGTGTCAGCCCTCTGGTCACAGGGTGCATGGTTTGCCAAGCAAGAACAATTCCTTGCCCTCGAGATTAGGAGTGTAAAGAGGGAAATCATCCATTTTTTTACTTTTCCCAAGATTTGTGAGGTGCTTCTGCAAAACAGCAGTGGTACTGCCTGCAGCTCAGGGGAGTTTGCGATAGAAGAGGCCTACTCATTAAATGTGAAATACCTCTGTCTCTGAGAATTCATCTTAGCAAAATAAAGGATCGGTAAAGGACGCCCAACATGTCTCTCTGCCCCCCATCTGCATGGTGACATTGCCTGAGAGAAGGTGTTTCTCTGCACCCAGCAAAGCAAAGGAAGCAACCATGGTGAGGAGGAAGCTCTTTGTGTTCTTCCCACGGACTGGTAGCAACATGGGTTTTTATGTTGGCAGGGTGAGACTATGTGATGGCTATTAAATGGGACTGTGACCAGCAAGCATCCGGTTGCAGGAGCTGGGAAGGGGCGGCATTGGAACAAGTAAAAAGCAAAGGAGTTTCCTTCCTTAGGAAGAGAAGTGAGCAATTGGCTAGATTTAAAAAGGTCTAGCTTCTAAGCTGTAATTAAATCTTCAAATAAAGGGGAAGGGGAGGATGAAGGGAATGTGATTGTAGCCCTTTCTTCTGCAAAAACTATGCAGTCCGGGGGTCCCATTCATCTCCAGGCAGACATTCAGCCCTCACAAAACCAGCCCAGCCTGGCACCAGCCTGCACAGCCCCGGCTGCTCATTAAAGCCAGGCACAGGTGCTGAAAGGACGTGTGAGCCGGATGAAAGGGGCATTGGCAGAGCTGTGCAGGGAAGTAGCTGTCACTTGTGGCTGTACCCACACAGGGCTTTCATGCACAGCAAAGCTGCTTCTCATCTCTAGGATGATCTCTGCAGGCTCCTTCCCAGAACTGCTATTCACACAGTTCACTGAAGTCAAGGAGTGGGTTTCCTTCCAAAGAAGGGTCAAAGTGGGGAAAATGCAAGACTGAAATCCATTTCAAAATGTGTCAGAGATCTGTTGCGTAGCATAGACATTGTTCACTAAGCCCTGGCAGCCTGTAGTTTGGACTGTGGACCAGATCTGAATGTACATGTACATAGCCTAGCTGAGGCAAAGATAGTAATTTACTATGGATGAATATATAGACAAAATAGTGCTCAGAACACACCAAGGCTGAGTAAAGCATAGGGTGGGCTGCCAACCATACCATTAGGGGAAGCTAATGGACAAAATGTGTGGGAAATGACACCCACTGCTATGGCATGGGAGGTTTGAAGAAAGGATGCTAAATTTGCAGGCGGTACAGGGTAATGCAGAGGAATCCCAAATGCACACTGGATATGCATTTCCATTTTACCCATAATAACCTTTTCACTTTACATTTAGGCCTGAAGTCACAAGCTGTGGGTCACCTCCAGTCAGACTGTGTCCAAAATCCATCTCTATATGTAAAGATATTTTCCCCTCTGTAACAGCAATCTGACCCATGCTACCTGTGCAGCAGGTGTGAGCCTGTCTCCATTTTGGGCAAAGCTGTTGCTTGCCAGTGATTCAGGCAATTAAGGGTTTGGATGGGAGTGTGAGCTCAAGCCTGCAGCTATCTGGCAGCACAGACACAGTCTGAATTTCCTTTCCTCAGGGAGGCTATGTCCTCCCCTACATAAATATTTCACTATTCTTGCTGTGTACATCTCCCCATTGCCACGGAGAGTACCTATACATCAATAGGGTTCTATATATTTAAAATGAATGCATCATTATGTACTGTCACAGCTCTGGTAACACAGACTTTTCTCCATTAATATATTTTTCAAAATTTTTTTTGTTGTTAAAAGAAAAATGGCCTTGAAAAGCATTTATTTCTCCCTCAAAGTATTTCAGTTTAAAATATTACCATTAATATTAATAATAATATTCCAAGAAGTATTCTTGTTTTTTCTAAAGTGGCAATAGAAAACAGTCCTGAAAGATTTTTATTTTCTTTCAGTGTTGTCTTTCTCAGATCGTGTATCTGGCAGAAGAGAGTGCCTATGGGGAAAGGAGGAAAGAAAATACCTCAGTCACTAACATAAGAGTATTTTAAGACAGAATCCAAATGAGTGCTGCAGTCTTTGTTTGGGTAATAAAGGAACAACTGATGTAGTGATAATATACTTTTAAAAATAGTCTATGTTCTGATACAATAATGCTCCCATTGCTATAAGGATTTTTCTGTAGTTATTTAGTTGCGTAAATCATGTGTGTATATATATATATGTATAAAAAACTAAGCTTCATGCCAAATCTTCAGGCTATTTTTGCAGCCATTAGCAAGGCAAACATCAAGTACAGGAAGTTTCTCAATGCAGAAATAAAAGAAAATTAGGGGGATAAGTCCTTTTACAAGCTTAAACCACCCAAACAATGCATCTTCTACCCACAGGCACACAAGCATACTGGAAGACACAGCCTGTCCAGACTAGCTCACAGTAAATCTAGAATCATAGAAGCTCTGGGCTTTAAGAGGGCCTCTTGTTCAACCACCTGCACTGAAGCAGCACCAAAATATATATAGGACCCTGTATTTTAACTGTCCTTGAAAACCTTCAGCAAAGCAGCTCCCCAGGCCTGTTCCAGTATTTCATACATATTGGAAGGGGTATTGTATAACATTCAACTTAAATTGTCACATATTTAATAAAACTCCTTATTCTATCCCAAGGGCAATGTAAAAGAATGAATCCCTGAGTTTTTTAATACAAATTGTGTGCATTGGAAAAGTGATAACTGCATTTGTCAGTCTTGTCTTTTCCAGACTGAGCCCAACTCATTCACCTTAATCTTGCTATTCTTGTAGGAGTCCCCATTTGTCTTAAACCAACACTAAAGCTGACATATGGTCTAGATAAAGCCTTGTGGTGGACAAACAGCGTTGAACAATGAATTTTAAGAGAATAAGTGAAAAACTTGCTCTGGCAACCTCATAATACATACCACTGACTAATAGCTGGTTTATCTTTCTATTGATCAAAGACTTTTACACAGAGCAGGCCAGTTCCTCCCCTCCACAGTGAATTAGCACCACTGAGTGCATAAACACTACTGCCCTCATTTGCACAATGTAAGAACCTGCCCCAAAATTTTCTCTAAGTTGTTTTATATTTCTCTTCTGCATAAGAAAGAGTGTTACAGATCTAGCAGTAATTAAGGCTCCATAGTGCATCTTACAGCTAAATGCTTACATTTTTAATAACCTTTTTTTCTTTTTTTTTTGCTTATGCAGCAGCTCAAGATTCAATGGTGCTAGAAGTGAGGAGGCCTTGTAAACTGAATCAATAATACTTAAAATTTAATTAAGCAGTTGTGTCTGAAGAACTGAGTCCAAAAGAGTATATATGATCCACTCTGGTACAGCCAGTGCTGTTTCAACTACAGCAATATAAAAGTGCCCATCTTTTCATTGTAAGCCTTTGGCAATCTGATATTTTTCTGCAGAGAGACAGAAGAAAAGAAAAAAATCCAGCCAGGAATTCCCTGCAGTTTACTTTGAAGTGTTTGACCTTCATAGCTAAGCATCCCTTCAAGCCCTACAAAACATGCATGGATTTCTGATCCTTGAATGTTTCATTTTCTCAAGGTATTTGGCTGCCTTTGCAGAGAATTATCACTGGAAAGGAGAGCAGGAAGAACGTGGGCAATCACAGGGCAAATCCCAAGCACAAATACAGGCTGAGAGAATGGATTAGGAGTGAGATTTGGGGGTGTTAGTTGATGAGAAGCTCAACATGACCCAGCAATGTCTGTTTGTGACCCAGAAAACCAAACATATCCTGGGCTGCATCACAAGAAGTGTGGCCAGCAGGTCGAGGGACGTGGTTCTCCCCCTGTACTCTGTTCTTGTGAGACTCCACCTGGAGTGCTGCTGGGTTATAATTGTTCTACCTCACTTGTAAAGGAAAAATAAATACTCCACCTCATAAACCACGAGCAGAGGTGGGTTCTTGAGAACTTAGAAATGCCTCTACATCTTTGAGAGTGTGCTTGGAGCTAGGAGAACACTGGGACTCCCCTGACACCTCACATAACACTTACACTAGCTCATTGGGCTCTGCAAGCGGGTGCCTCCAAGCCTCACACATTCATTGTGCTAAGAATTGTAGGGAGGCAGCCCAAGCTTTATAATAGGTTCAATTATTTTATTTTAAAAAATATGTCCTACATCAACCTGCAGTTGAAAATTTTATCTGTCTGACTTTTCATTCTGAACTTCTTCCATGAGTCTTATTCCAATTAAGTATAGAAAAGGAAAACCAAAGAAAAGGGGGAAAAAAAGAAAAGGAAAAAATATTATGCCTTTGTACATAAGGCATGAACAGAACTTTTATATAAATTTGAAATATTGAAGTTTATTGATTTGTATAATTATTATAATAATATTATATGAATATATGGGAAATTTCCTAGAGAGATATTTGAAAGAAACTCAGAACATGGCTTTGTCACAGCTCTTTCAATGCTCTATTTTTATGTGTTCCAAAATTATTCTTTTTTTAACAGTCTTTGTGTTTCTCCACATTGTGCTTACTCTGTCTCACCCTGTGTTAACAGCACTGCATTCTATAAGTGCTCTAGAAGACTAGACAGCTGGTTATGGTATAGTCAGCTGGTGATGTTAACAAGACCCTTGATACACTAAAAAGCCAGGCATAAAAGGGTCGTGTTGTAAACATGAACGTTCATTCTCACCAGAGGCTGTGGGAATATGCAGGTCACATCACAAGGTATTTATAAAAAATACCCTACAGCAGTAACATCACTTCCACTTGAGCAAGGTGCTTGCTTCTTAACACAGAATGATGACAAAGATCTCTCCTACCACCACCCAGTTACTCACTGGTGTGGGTATGTTTACCCTGAAATCTTTACAAAAGGATTATGATATACTCTTTTCTCAAGCTTCTACAAAAATAAAGACAATATCAGAAGTTTTTAGTGAAGTTCACAGAAATATAGCCACAGTTGCAGAAGTTGCCATACCACCTTATAAGCTGGATAGCAGCCTCACCAAGGTCCACTACTAAGCAATTACTGACTAGTTTCAAGCAAAGTCCGTATTTTTCAGTATATAGATACATACATTTCATTAAACAGAGCTGTGCTCCAAATGCACTTCTAATTTGGTCCGGTTTTTCCAATATTGTTCATTTTTAGGTAAGTTCATCAATTTTTTTTGGTGATATTTTCAATATTTAAACATTTTTCCAGTCCATAGAGCATAAAATCTACAACTCTTTCAAAAATTGCTCTTAAACTCACAGTTTTTAAAAAATACAGGTTATAATTCTGCCATAAAAGGTACATTTTCTTCTACTTTTGAAGTGTTTTTCCATTGACTTTTAACAAGATAAAATTTCTACATAAGCGATTTGAAATGAAGAGCAGATATCTTGACAGTTTTTGCAAGGTGATTTGTGAAGGGCTCTCTTTTGAGGGATTGAGGGTTTTTAGTGCAGAGGGAAAAATCCCAGAAAATTCCTCTACTAACACTTCTGAGATAATTTATTTCCTACAGTATATTTGCAAAAGATGATGCAGAATGGATTGGAACAGGGGACTAACTGGACTGGGGTTTCCGTCTATGCTTTGTCTGTTTCACTTTCCAGCAATTCCTCTGCATAGAAGACCTTAATTAGATACTGCCTGCACACCAATCTTTTGGAGTAAAGGAATGTCCAGTGAAAAGTAGGAGTCTTATGCTTACTGTACAAAGACTTAACAGTCTGTTCTGACTATGGGCAAAGAACTTCAACTCTTGTTCTAATGCCAATAACACCAGATTTTTGCCTCCAAGTACATAGTCAAAAAAACTCTGTAGATTTATTCCATGAAATACTGACTCATTCTTGTTCCGTTGCTTCAAATTTCTTTAAAAATGTTGTTAGGTTAACTATTTTACTGGCAGAAGAGTAGTCATTGCCTATTTGTACCATGCAGCAGAGTCTAGATTGGGTGTCATCTGTCTTCACACTTCTGCCATAATGATGATATAAAAGCTTGGAACCAGAATAAGTGTACGATCATAATGTCAGAAAATTGATACAAATGACCAAGCTTTTTGAGAACCTAACCAGTCTGTGTCGGCAAACAGGTAACGCATTTGCTGTAGAACTGCTTGTAGAAGCCTTCTACCATTTGGTCTGATCCAAGATGTCTCATCCAGTGATGTTCAAGGGGGTTGCTGGTCCAAGCCAACACCTTGGTGGTTCTCACTCCAGATGTATCAAAAGATTACACTAAGAAATTATCCAACCTCAAAACCACCCTCCAGGACTGTCCTCTGGACATTGCTCTCACACCATCTGACAGGATCAACCTGGGCATCTTCTGCCCCCAGTGCCCCTTAAAAAAGAGGAATGTGCTTACCTAGGAGTAAAACATATGGACTCTAAAAAGAAGAAATAGCATCATAACTCTGGCTCTTCACACCTGCTGGGCCTCTGCAGCCATCGATATACTGATGTTACATGTTTTTTTAGTTTTTTTTTATGAAAGCAACAGCATGAGAAAGTTAGTACTTGCTTGGGGCATAAAGTGGACTACTCTTTCCAAATTTTTTAGTTTTTGGAATATCTAATTCAGAGCCTAAATTTCCAGTCCTTTTTCCTACTTTACTGCCACACATTTGAAAAATTGCCAATGTTTTCTATCTGGCTTTTACAGGCTATTTCACAGATCTGCATACTCAGCTCAGGTTGTTTAGCTGTATGTACAGGCAATTTGAACAAACATTTTGTTTCTTCTACTTCATAAAATATCCATCAAGCTTAAACATGCACTTGTGATCATTTTCCCCCTGAGGTTTTTTCAGACTTAATCCATGGCCTCCTTCCTGTCCCCAGTCACTTATTTCCACTCTCCCAGCTGTTTCCAGCTGACATATTCTCTATTTCATAATCTATGAGCTGTAGGTTATTCCCAGAGAGCAACATAAGTTAGCCCTGGGTTTCTCTAGCTGCCACAGTCAGTGACTCTGACACAGTGCTTTGGCTACCTTCCACTTGCTTTTCCCACTTCCCTCCAGCGTCTGCCTGATTAGCCTGAGGTATAAAACCCCTATTAGTGGACTCTACAAAGCACACCATGTACTGTCTCTAAGGAGTGCAATATCCTAAGCGTGCCCACTAGAGTCAGTCAAATGCAAGTGAAGGCTGCTGGATACCAATTCCATATTTTCCTTATCCTAACTCTTACAGAGCAATTCCAGTTCTAATGCTCTCAAATTTCTGGTGTGCACTCCCTATACATAGAGCCTAGGCTAAATGCTGGAGTCATATGTCAAAGATAGCTGGAGATAGATGGAGAAGTGCCGTGAAGCTGCACTAGGAAGATTATCCTCTCCTAGAGGTCTCATATTTGAAGCTCATACCTGGGGGGACACCAAATACTGTTTTGGCTCCTGTGCAGAGACATGGCCCTGTTCCTGTGAGGGGCTGGGTTAGAAGGAAAATCTCACAGCAGAGAGATGATGATACTGTCCTTCCAAAGAGGGAACTGCCATCAATGAAGTAGAGATCTCAGCAGAGTGGATCACTATATATTGTACAAACACGGGAAATGTGGAAAAACAGGGAAATATGAAATACCACAATCCTAGAATAATTTATTTGGAAAGGTTACAAGGAGGACATCTATTCCAAACCTCTGCTCAGTTCTGTGATAGCTTCAGTTTGATCAGGTTCCTCAGCAGAATCTAGAGTATCTCCAAGGTCAGACACTCCTCTGTGAGGGTTTTGCTCTAAGAGGGTCCTCTTTCTTCTTCCCGATTATCTAAAAGGAATTTAATTTGTGATAATAAAGGTCCTCCTGTTCTTTTACTGTCTACCAGCAAGAAGGGTCTGGTTTTGTCTTCTCTACATCTTCCTATTAGCCAGCTGAAGAACATAATACCTCTCGCGTTAGCATTGGATGTCATGTGTTCCATGTCATAGCTTACTGATGGGTATGACCTGCTGATCTGCCAGCTATCATTCCACAGCCTCTTCATTATTTGCAGTTACAACATTTTAGATCACAGAAGCATAGATAGTAAAGACTATAAAGAGGCTTGGATACAACAAGAGACTTTCTTTGTGCCCACTTGGATAATCAAAGCATCAGTCAGCTAGAATTATGGTCTAAGATCTTAGATAGGTTTACTTATCTCAAAGTCCTAGGCAAAGCATTTCAGTTATTAAGACTCATATTTCTTGCAGAGTGCATGGCTATTTGTATGCAGAATTTTGCACACCTAATCACCTATGCTTGTGTGTAACTGAAATTTAGGATCAAATTTACTGCTGGCATAAGCAGATGGAAGCCATTGTTGTAGCTGGAAATGTGCTTACTTTTGGTGATGGGATGCATTCAGTGAGATGATGCTGTCTACCTTCTGCACCCACAGAAACAAATGCATATAACAAACATAACTTGAACTACTCACCCACTTTGTTGACTTTTGTATTAACCATAACTGCTAAAGAAAAACATCGTCAGCAGTAAGGGCTTGCTGAACCCATAAATCTGGGAGAAGTTATACAGTTATACAATGTAGGTTGGTTGTAAGATGCCTCTGCAGACCACAGACCCTTAGGTCATTGCAATAGCGTTCAGCAGAGCAGAACCTCAGTGTAAGGTGACCTGCACTTCCAAACATATCATTCTGAGTTCTGCTCAGTAGATAATCTTTGCACTGGCTAACACTGAACTTATTAAAATCAGTGGTAAAATTACAATAGACTTAACCTGATACAGAATTTTTCCCACTGAGTTTGAAGAGCGTAAGATTGAGCCTGAGTAAATTTTCCTTTCTCAAAAAAATAAAATAATAGCAGAAACAGACAAAACTCTCAGAAATACTCTCAGCTCTTAAGAAGACTCCATATGGTAGATGACAATTCCAAACAGACCTATTCTGGCGTGTTACTAAGGTATAGACATGGGTCACTTGCTCTGGGAAGACAAAGCAGCCACACAACCTTGCACTTCTTGAGTCATCTGCTTGCAAAGCAAATTATGTTAAATAAATTCAATAAGAATTCATAAGAAATTTGAAGCTTCTATCAGATCATCTAGAAAAAATAAAAAAAGAAAAGAAAAAAAATCACAAAAAACTTAGAACTCAGTACTTTTTGTTTTTCTAAACCAAAAATTTCCCAGAAACTAGGCTTATTTGCTATTAAAAATGGGTTTGGGAAACTGATAGGAATTCTACTTCAGGTGAAGAACAATGTAAGATTTCAAAATAACAAGACAGCCATTTTAGGGACAAGAGAGGATATATGAGGAACAAAATAATTACATATAAATTTAATCTGTGGTGGTTTATGTCCATGACACAACAGATGAGGCAGTATGAAACTATATTGGTAGGGTAGAAAGCTCATTTAAATACATTTGAATAACTTATTTCCTGGAGTCTGGATAAAAATAGGACAGAGTGTGTGTGGGCTGTATTACTGAGATACGTTCCCATTCAAAACAGACATATTTCATCAGTTTTTCCTTTCAATAATCCAATTGTCAGTTTTATGGTCCATAAAAAGAAGTGATAGGAAATGACTTTCATACATATCCTGACTGCTGAGTTTCTCTGCTTCATTACATTGCCCTGCAGATGACTGACAGCTCTGTAATCAACTTCAGACTGGATTTAGTGGTTCCACGTCCCATTCTCTCATTAATTATTGAAGGCATTTTTCTCTATTGCACACTGGGTCACTGTATCCACTGTGCTCATATTTGCATCTCTTGAGCAGCAGAGGAGTTGTTGTTGAACTGGGAGTCAGGCATCACAAGTACATACACAGGAAGAGATGAAGAAAAGTAGCATAAAAAGACCTGTAGAACTGTTTGCAAGAGGCCTGGAGCAGCTCCACTGCTACCTGTGAGGTCTTAGCACACTGTGTTCAGAAGCAAATCAGTCATTTACAAGAGAGGTTCTTGTTTTGCAAATGCTTTTGGTTTTATTCTAAAAAGAGAATAGTTTTTCTTTTTTACTGTTAATGGTGCTATTTGCCCATTTCTTGCTGTTTCCTTAGAGAATAGAGAAGAAATGGAAATATTCCTGAGAACCCTGCATGTACAAATAGCATAAGAGTAAAATTAATGCCCTCTAAATGCCATATATACTTGAGCTTATGTTTCTCCTGAAATAGTAAGTGAATGCCAAACAATGCCAAGGTCATAGTTCTTTCTTGGAAGACCTGGTGACTGAACAAAATCAATTAAATATGCCTATAGAAATAGGTCAGGTACATGCCATCTCTTCCACTGCTTCTCTGAGGCAGCTCTGGTTTGTTAACCAATAGCCTTCTTTGCTAGGATATAGGATATAGGTCTACCTAATATGTAGCTAGTGTGAAAGAGTCATAGAATCATAGAACAGCTTGGGTTGGAAGGAACCATGAGGATCATCTCATTCCAACCTCCCTGTCACAGGCAGGGACACCTTCCACTAGACCAGGTTACTCCAAGCCCCATTTAGCCTGGCATAGAACACTTCCAGGGATGGGGCATCCACAACTTTTTTTGGCAAACTGTTCCAGTGTCTCACCGCCCTCATAGGAAAGAATTGCTTCCTTATATCTAAAAAAAAAATTATGCTCTTTCAGGTTATAGCCATTCCTCCTTATCCTATCACTACATGCCCTAAGAAAAAGTCCCTCTCCAGATCTCTTGTAACATGTTGAGGTACTGAAAGGTGCTCCAAGGTGTCCCCAGAGCCTTCTACTTCTCCAGGCTGAACAACGCCAGTGCTTTCAGCCTGTCTTCAGAGGAGAGGTGTTCCAGCCCTCTGAGCATCTTCATGTCCCTCTACCACACTTGCTCCAACAGGGCCTTCTTTTGCTGGGGGCCCCAGATCTGGCTGCAGTAGTTGCCTTTGTCTTAGTTCACAGTATTGTAGCACTGCATGCATACAGCTGTTTGGATTGGACGACACATGGGAGCTAAAACGTAAACTGAAAATCTTATATCTACAATTAGTTTTATAAATGTAGGCTATATGACCAGTCACCATTCTCCCAGTTCCTACTCCCAAGAACTCCAACTGTATCCTTCATAAGTTTCCAGTTTCCTGCATTGACACACTGATAATTTCACTGTGCACCAATACCCTGCCTATAAAATAGAAAAAAATACTGATCCCTGACCTCATTGTCATGTTTCATTAGCAACTGTTCATGCTTGGAAGACAAAATAAAGCTCATTTTAAAGATAATTCTGAGGTTTCAAAATTGATCTCTTTCTAAAAGAGAATAAAGTTTAAAAAATACTGATGAAGCAAAAGTCAGGAGGAAATGTCTGTTTAAAAGATTTGAGTTTAATAAACATTGAAAAGTATGTTGTTTCTTTTTTTTTTAATAAAACAATTACTTTAGAAAATGAATTGAGGAAAAAAAATTAAATATGTGCATTTCATGTTAAAATACTGACAATATCAGGCACTTCAATTTTAGTCTACACCAAAAAGGGGAACAATATCGACATAACCCTAGAAAACAGATAATTCTAACAGGTTTTTTTTCTAATTAATTTTTTTCCAGCTTTAGAATAAGGACATAGTCCATAATTTATAAGGCCTTAATTCCACCTTTTTGCATATTGCTAAGGAGACATAAGTGTGGAAGGGAACTCCAATGTTACTGAAGCTGGTTCCTTCACATATTAGCCACAGGACTGTATATCTCAATAATGGGTAACAAAAATTATCAACCTGGATGTTTTTCAGCTATTAAGGGTGCATCTGAAAAATTAAGATTGTTAAAGGACACTTTTGGGGCAGGACTGATGTCTAAACAACTGAACAGTCTGTAACAAACAACACCTGATAATACTTGGAAAGATAAATTATCCATCTCTAAAAGATAAACATTTTTTTTAAAAATTGGATTTTTTTTAAATTCATGATGTATGTGAATGGCTGAATTTGTGCATAAGCAAATTCTGAAGTGTTTTGAAGAAACTGAAGAATTTTATCTGTGATTAATAAGTTAAATCAAATGAAAAACACTCTCAGCAGCTTTTTGGACGTAACTCTATAGCGTTATTAGAAAAGTACCCTGTTAGTGGGGCTAAACATGTGAACATAAATTTTATCCATGAGTTTAGTCAAAGTAAGTATTACTGCAATTTCACTAGCACTGGAAAGAAGAACAAGATTT
This sequence comes from Acropternis orthonyx, assembly GCA_035583155.1. NCBI lineage: Eukaryota > Metazoa > Chordata > Aves > Passeriformes > Rhinocryptidae > Acropternis > Acropternis orthonyx. Next base: position 7,069,846 of record JAWWEU010000040.1, read on the forward strand.
CTTAATGTATACAAACTGTGGAAAAAGAGCTATTATATGTGAAATCATTCCAATGCATCTTACTTCACAGTGCCAATAATGTGTTAAAAGAAGGGTTTATTTTACACATAGATAAGTTCAAGCACTTCAAATTGCAGACTAACAAACACAGGTCTATATAATTCTTATTCAAGGTGACAACTTTAGCCATTGAAATTTTTTTTCTCTTGAAACATATATGAAATATTTTCACACCCCAGAAGCACAAATATTGAAGTTAATATCAAGAACAATTTTTATAAGTTTCTTCCTATTCAGTAAGATGTTAGCAACTGTTCAAAAATGAGGTTAAGAGAGACTAAAATATCCATTTTCTTTCCCTCTCAAAAAGAAGCATTCTTACTAGGATGATATGATAGTGCTTTTGATTTTCTTCATCACTTGACTTATAATTAACCAAAAGATTAACTCAGATATAATTACATGACAGAAGAGAATGAACATAATAAATGAGAGAGCTTTGCTAATCTTACTTTCTCTTCCTGCTTTTCCAACAATCACATTAAAGAGAAAAGCACCTAAAAAGTTCTCAGTTATATTTGCTGGAACTTAGGTTAATTACCACATGGGATATCTTCATGTCAAAGCCATATCCCCTTCTTGAAAATCTTTACTAATTACTTTCTTAATGGATTCCATATGCATTCAAAAAAATTAGCCTGTAGAGAGAGGAAAGTGGATTCTAATTCAACAGCTCCATGAGGGAAGTCATGAGGATAGGGCTAATGTTTGGAGATAAGGTTGTAAGATTTAGCTTTTAAAAAGAGAGGAAAGAGAAAGACTTTCAGAAGAAGGTCTGGTAGAAGCCACTATTTTGTGTAGATTCTCTGGTCACTAATAGTCAGAAGTTTTCATTGAAGATTTCTGTGACAGGACATGGAATCCTGAAATTCTCTCTGGCATCACCTACACTATGTTTCCTCCAATACGAAAAACTCCTTTAAAGTGAGAGAAAAAAAAATTATCATCATATCCACTTTACTCACATCACCGACAGGCCATAATCTTCCCAGTTTAGAGCTAATGACTCTGGCAGCCCTTTTACTAATATAGAGAAACTCATTAAAAATAGTAGTAATATTTCTTCCAATTTCCTATTTAAATGTAATTAAGGTCAGATTATACCTAACAGCTTCTGTGCTAATACAGTATTTTTAATTTAAATAATCCTTTTTTTATTATTATTCTTTTTTCCCTCCAGAGTTGTGCACTACGTTCTCATTGAATGCTCTCTAGGAAGGCTGGAATTATCTCAGATGAGTTGTCTTAGAATCACATCTGTCATATTTAAGGATGCACCATGCTGGTGGCCCATAGTCAACCTGTTTCCAGCTGATCCACTGATTACTTTCACCCTCACTGTTATTTCCAACTTATAAACACATAGGTTTTCCTGTAAGCCTAAATTCATAACCTTGCATTTCACTTTGTTACAGCTCATCCCATCCCCACTGTTCATCTTTCAATGTCATTGCAGTCTCCTTATACAAGTTTCTAATAGTTGACTGGTGCAAAGACTGAGTATCAAAATGTCTCTAATAATGTTGCCAAAAAGATAATTTTTTTGTGGACAAATGTTGAAAATCCTGTAGTCAAACCTTAAAGACTGATTTTCAGCTCTTTGAATATGCAGAACAGTAGGAGCTTCACGCAACTTCTTCAAGAAAACCTGGGTTCACATGTCTTTTTCTCTTTGAAATGGGACATTTATAGAGACCAGACTGAAGTTTAGAGAATGCTGTTTCCCACACAGTTATGTATGAAGCATACATGGACATACCTCTATCCTCTTCTTTCTGGTAAGCTCACTCCAGGCTGCGTGTACATATTTCAGGGCATCGGGGATTTTGACACTGTGTGGGTCTTTTGGTCTCATGTCTCATTTCTGCATTTCTAAATATTAACCAGAGAAAACTATAAGTGGCTGAACACCACTCAATATTCCTGTACTAGAAATAAAAGCTTGTTTTTCCTCTCGTATTCTAATCCAAACCTCTTCCATAAAGCTGATACTCCTAAAGATAGAGAGAGAAAGGGGGAGAAATATTATCCCTTTTCCAGCTGATGTTTATGAGTAGAGGTTAATTTCTGCATGTTGACATAGGTAGAAAAACTGGACTCAATAATGTTCTACTTTTCTACCTGTATGTACAGGTCATTTAAGAAAATTGCCTATAGAAAGAAGTCATCAATGTGTTGCATGAGCTGGCAATGATAACTTTTAAGGTTTAGCCTAAATAAAATTCTGCATCTTCTTCAGGTAATATTAAGAATGCACAAAAGAAGAGCAATGTTGTCTTCCTGTAACAAAATGGACTCGAATAATCTGGTCCTCCAGGTGGATAGGATATGAGACTGTGAATTTATAATCAGTACTTAGAAAGCGGCACCTTTTATTTAAGGCAATTTTCTAGTTATAGGGATAACTGGAAAAGGAAACAGAAATGAAAAATTTGCTCTGTGGAAACTGAAATGGATGTAAGAATATTGCACAGATGAAACACCAAGTGAAACAGAACAAGTTTGCATGACAGGCACAAATATCAATTTATCTGTCTGTGCAGGAAGCAACATTTTCTTGATCTCCTAATGTGCAGAGTGATTTTTATCAGGAAACATGAAACTTTTACCCAAATAATAATCAATTAAGTCATTTGAAACATCTAGGAAGTTATTATTGTTATTTTCTGTATATGACAACTAGGGTAGAGAGACCTGTAATGAATGAGGAACTTACAGGTTCTTTAAACTATGAACATGAGTCCAATATTTGAGTTACTTTTCTTATATTGAAGGATGAAATAAAGGATGGAGAATTTTCTCCTTCAGAATAAATATGGAATTGTGATAAATCAGTGATGAAAGTCTGTTCCATGGTCAACTTTCTGTTGGTGTCTGAAGAAGGATGGTAAGTGAGATGGTGGGTCCCAAGGTACTTGATATAGTGAGTAAAATTAAGCCTAGACTTTTCTTTACAACCTCTGAAGGAAACCGGGTATTTGCACAGCACACTTCATCTCATTCTAAAGCAGGTTTCTAAACTGATCAGAAGAATCATGCATTATTTTGTATATTTCCTTTTATGGACTACAAAAGGTAGCTGGGATGATAAACTCAGGCATAAATATTGAAGTTGCTGCAGGCTAAAATTAGTGAGCTGAAACACACCTAGGGAGAAAAATGTGCTCTCAAAGTCCTAGAAATGCCCTATTTAAAACAAAACCAAAACAAAACCAGTATATATTTCTACTCAGAATATATAGTTGTGGTACAAAACAAGGGTACCCATATCCTTTCAGTATCCTTGAAACATTTGAAAAATACATGCTGTGGGTCTAATTTAACACACTCATCTTCAATGGACTAGTGAGTTCATATTTCTTTTTCAAGTTTCAATGCTTTTCTCACCCTTACCACCCCTATGACTTTTCTAGTTATTTTCAAATACCATTGCTTCTATCTTCAAATGTCTAAAAACCATGGAAACATAAGGATCTCCAGAGAACACGTTTTATTCTGTCCCCTACATGTGAGACAAGATGGGTATATCTTAACCACTTCCGTCAGATGCTTTTCGGAAAACATTTTCGTAAAAATATCCAGTGGGTTAGATTTTAAAACTTCCTTGGATATTCTATTCCAGTGCTTTACTCCTTTGTAATCTGAATGTGATTCTTATTACACTTTTGCAAGTTAAACTAATTTGTTTTTCCCTTATCCACTGTGAATGTAGAAAGCAATTAATGATCACCTCCTTTATAATATCATTTTACATATTGAAGATAGCCATCCTGTCTCAGTGCCTGTCTTTCCTTCTGTAGACAAAAGGAATCAAATTTCTTCAACCTTTTCTATAATTCATATCTTACAATTCTTTTTGCTCATATTGTTTCTCCTTCAAACTTTCAGGGCTATGTCTATCTCCCACTACAGTGCTTAAAATTTTATAATGAAACAGTGGTAGGTGAACTTTAATCATTATTTCCCATATCTTACCTCTCATATCGTCCTAATGAATCACAGAATGTGATTCACCAATTTTGAATTATCATCTTTCTGTTGACTTCTGTTCTTCTCAGAATTTACTATCATTCCCAGGCCCCACTTGGTACGTTGGTGCCTTGTGAACTATTTCTCGTTTTGTACTTACACATATGATTTCTTTTTCTGGGGTGCAGTGCCTTTTACTTCCCATTATTGAATTTCATCTTCTTAGATTTCATCTTATTTCCCCAGTTTCTCAAGATCATTTTGAATTTTAGTGTTGCCTTTTAGGTTGCTTGTGACCTCCCTCCTGGCTCTGCTTGAATTCATCAGTGCTTCACAAATTAGAAAGGAAGCTGATAATATTACTGAGCTAATCAGTGTGTGAAATGGAAAGTTTAAAGCAATGGCAGAGAATGAATAACAATTGCTGGAATTAGTTAAGAATAAATACCTTCCAGGTAGGTGTCAGCTAGGAGATCAACACTTACATGATGCTTCTCCCAATACTGCTTATTTTGACAATATGTGATAGCTATTTAAGAATGTGATGTTGCAAACAAAGCATAACTTTAAGCAGTCTCTATTTCCTTAATCTTACATTTGTGTGCCAAGAATCTGTTTCAGCCATCTACCTGCCACCATGACAGGTCTGTCTCAGCTGGGTGATTATTCTGGAATGAGAGGCCACTGGGGATGTCAAGTGAAGTGACTGATATGTGTTGGTCTCACACAAAACAAAACTAAGACATTAGCACACTGTCTAAAGCAAAGCTGTGCAGGCCAGAAAGAGATGAAGGTTGGCTGTTTTTCCAGCAGGGACATTGATAACACTGATGGCAAACACATAGACAATGTACCAATGTCTGCAACCCACCAAAGAATTACAGATCTGCACAAAACATCTCCTATATTTTATCAAGGATAAAATATTTTCCCAGCCACAACATTTTAAGATGCAGAACTTGAACTGCAGTGCAGCTAGGAACAAAGTTTCCATATAAGTTTACAATAAAGGAATCAGCTAGAAAGTGCATGTTGCCAGAGTGAAGGAGATAACAAGAAAAAAAGGATGTTAAAAGGGATAAAGAATATATTGAATATATGTAGATCTGTAGATTACATCTTTGCATTTGGAAGTTGTCTTCTGGTTTGGGAACAGTGGGTCAGGGATTCTGGACCTCCTGAGAGCCAGTTATGAGAAGACTGATTTGAGATAGTAATCCTCAACAGATAGCAGATGCAGACTCTGGAAGGTACATCCAAAAATTATTAATACAATTTAAAAAGCAATAAATCTATTTCCTATTCCTTTAGCTAAATTATTAGAGGAAACACTGAAGTGATTAGGAATCACCATATAGGTATACAGGACACTACCTGAAATATCTTCATAGCCTAGCAATGAATCACTAACTGTGGTGTGAGAATATTTTTTATTCAGCTCATAGTGACTTTATCTCATCTTTTCATACCAAATACTTAAGCAGCTCTTATCTGCCTGTCAGAATTAAATCAAGAATGGCTCTTCAATAACTTCTTTCATCTTCTAAAGAAAAGGTTGGTCTTAATAAATGTTTAATGACATATTTCTGTGCTCTACCATATTATTTTTCAAAAAAACATATCTAATTCAAGTTCTTCATCGCCACTATATTAATCATTTTTTTTGTAATTGTTTAAAACCGTTCAATATTTCCCTTTTACTAGTCAATCTGCAGCACGCCCCATACATCTGTTTTACTCCTTTTACATTTATTCGAAGTACACTGTATCTTTTACATTTTACTACCACTTCTTCAGAAAGGAAAACAAATAGAAATTGTAATATATATAAAAATAGATCTTAAATTTCCCTCAGATATTAATTCCTTTTGTATAAATAGTTCTATGACTTAGTCTAATGTGTCTCTTAAATGATAATACATGGTGTTCTAAGATTCTGAATTTTTCCAATTTAGTCCTGTTATCTGGACACTCCTATGTGTATGTGTGTATGGCCAGACTTTGCGAACGAAGATCTTGGGAAGGGTTCTCCCCACGTGGGTGAGCCCTTCCAGCCTGCTCAGTGGATTTTTTAGGTGAGGCACAGCGTGCACAGACCTGGCCTCACCGTTTAAGTCCTAAGGTTCATTTGCCACGGTTGAGCGAGCTTGGACAGTGACAATGAAATCCTCAGGACTGTCTACAGCACCCCGTACTAACTGGGGCTGACCCTGCTGAGCCTCCGAGATCTGACGGGATAAGATGGCAGGGAGGCATTTAACTGCCTAAGGGATGGTCCCACTGAGACTCAAACTCGGGCCCTTGGGAGTCAGAGTCCAGAGTGCTCTCTGTTACGCCACGGGACACTCCTATATAGGTACCCCAACTGCTCATTGGGTGATTCCCATTTTCTTACAGCAGTTTTCAGCTGGCTTCCATGTTTTTAACATCCTTGTAAAAGAGTTCTGAAACAATCTTTACCATGTTGCTTAATGGTGATGTTTTAAGGTACTCTTCCCTTACTTTGTCAGCTGAACATCCAACATTCCTCTTTGACCTTCTTCACTGAGCACTGTCAAGGAAGCTCAGTGCCAAAAACTTTCTGCCGTGCAAATAATTCCATGAAAAAATCTTCCATAAGTAACTCTAAAAGGTTATTATCTGCCTGTATATGCCTATACGACTATATTAATTTGGGAGAATAGACAGAAGCCCCTCTTGTCATTCTGATGTCTTCACCTTTGTTCTCAGAATTTTTTCGTTATTTCTAATTGGCTTAGGGTCACTGATACCACTAAGATAAGCAGCTTAGAGTAGCACTGATGTTTACAAGGTCTTTGTAAGACCTTGAAGGTCATCACATTCAGATGCTTGGGCGTGTCACAGCAGATTCTATTTGCAATTAAAATGGTGAGAATAACAAGAAGATTAATTGCTTTCTGTGGAGGTACTACAGATTAATATCAAAGTAATTGAGCTCATAATCTGGCCCATTGACAGGTGAGTTCATTTATAAGAAGTGATGTAATTGTTATTGTTCTTGTCACAGTACTTTCAAGAATGTAGTCCCCAACTTATTCTCATATTTGAAATTCATTAAAAATATGCATAAAATAATATGATTCATCTTAAAATATATGCTTAGCTAATTTCCTTTCATCTCAATTAGAAACATTGCTTCTCTCTCCTTCATCTTTGGGTCAATATGCAACTAATACATCGAAAAACTGTTCTCACAGATGTCAGTGCTGATACTTGGTGCTAAGTATGGATGAATGTCTGCTAGCATAGTAGTGAATTTGGCCAAACTGCTTGTTTTCTGCAGCCAGACTGCTTCTGGTACTGGATGCAGTTCAACTGTCAGTATCTTGTACCACAAACCCATGCTGTGGAGGAAAAACTTAAGTTACACAGTGCAAGGATTTTTGGCTTTTGTGACCTTTCTGCCTGCGTTGTTCAATGTCACTGAACAGCAGGTATCATGAGCACTCATTGGAATTCCAGCATGAAACACCACAGTCACACATGAACCCAGTGTTGGATTGGAAACTCCCTTTGCTTTGCAGTTATTGGTTCAGCTTTGGCAGCAGGAGAGGCAAACAAAATAGCTAAAAGCCTGTGTTAAATTTCACATCTATCAGCAATAACATAACTTCAGAGAAAACTGTAATCTTACAAAATGACAGCACTTAAAATCAAAATTGCTGGCCCAGAGTGAAGCTTTCTTATATGAGAGGTTCTGACCTGTACCCATTCCCAGTCATTATGGTCTTTACTGCTGTGAACTCTGCATGGACTAAGTGCAAGAGTCCTGGTATGGGTTTAGTAGCTAAAGTTCCATCAACTTGAATGGAGCCATCACTGGAAAAATTATCTCACTTTCCCACCTAAGCTGCAGCAAAACACATGCATGTGTTACTGCTGTCACAGGACAATAACACATTATTTCAAACAAAAAAGAAGGCTATTCCCAGGTGTTGGAGAATCATTTGCCTTAATTACCATCTTTGACTGAAATCCCTTAAAAACACTTCCGATTGCTTTAATTTAAATTTGTGAAAATAGCATAAGTTTGGCAGGGGAAAGGAAAATTGTTTGGTTTTATACCCCTGTTGTGCCTAGAATAAACACAATTGCACAATCTTGGTAAATGAATGCTTCTTTTTGAGACTACTATAGAACAGAGGGTATACTGTTGAAACAAACTCAAATGTAAAAACACCCTTTGTTACAGATAAAGGTTTTTAAAAATTAAAACATATTCCTCTATACCCCCCACAAAAGAACACTGCTAGCAAGTTCGCTTTATAAGCAAAGTACATCAGAGGAAAGTTATTACATAGACAAGCAAAGCTCCAACAAACAATAAAGACTTTAGATGGTAGTAATATCAAGAGTAAACTATTTACATACCCTTGAATCTTGGCCAACAGATGACAAAATCTAACTCCAAGGTCACAAACCTTTCCAAGGGGAAATATGTAGCTTCAAGTCTTTCACAAATGAAATAGTAAATCTCTTTAAAGCAGCTCTTCTGAGGAGGAATTACATTCTTCTGGGCTTTTGTGCTTGGAAAGTTCATCCTTGGATTTCCCATTTTCCCAAGTTAGCAACACATTCCTGTATTCACTGTATTAGGTAGCTTTCCAATAAGGCTAAATAAATGTTGCACCTTTTATTTTATCCCTGTAGCAAAATGACTTTACTCTGAATGTTCCAGTTTTCAGCTTAAGTCTTTTAAAAAAACTCCAGGTTAGAATAATTTTATCAAGATGCAAATTTTAAGACAGGATGTGAGAAGATGGAACACTTAGTCCTATAAATGACTGCAGAAAACCGTAGATATGTGCAACCAATTGCGTTAATACAATATACAGTGGTAAACTCCACTTGAGAAAACTTCACACTTAGGTTTGTCATTGCTCTACATGATCTTCATGCTATTGAGGGCTTCTAGGCTTTACTGTAATTAAACTATATCATATCATACTCTTTGGAATATATTTGGAAAAAAAATTCTTTCTTTCAAAAATCATGTTTTGTACTTCTGCATATTCTCTCACTCCCAGATTCTTAAAATCGCAACTCCTAACTGAACGCTCACATAATAAATTAGGAGCCCCGAAAAAGATTAGTAGCACAGATATTAATTGCATTAGATCTTTTATGCTATTGATATGCTGTCTCAAATGGCAAATACAGACATTTTTTGACACTTAAGGTGTCCTAGGATATTCCCTACAACTGCTGCTCCAAAAGTTCTGGTTTTCCATAGCATCCTATAAAATTTTCAAAGCCTGTGATGATATTTTCGATACCATTAGGTGTCTCAGTTTGCAGAGGACACCTTAGGTAGGTGGTTTATTTCAAAGTCTTACTTTAAAAAGTCAAGAAAGTTAAGAGAACAACTCAATTTTCTCTAAACTAGATATATTTGGCTGGTTACATTTCTTTACAGGCTCCTCTAATCATACTAAGAGACCTTCTTTATCTATAACGAGATCCTAAGCACCTAAATCACACTTGGAGAACTACAGAGAGACACTTAAATGTGTGTGACTTAATCTGAGTATCCCTCTAAATGTTGGATGCTGAGTTCAGTAAGGTTTTTGATACTTTCTCCCACTAGTCTCAAAAGCCAGCTATATAAATTTGGTCTGCTTAAAAATAGTCTATTTCAGTTTGGGACCAAAACAAATTACATTTTTAATTGCAATGATTCCCCATGATTAAATGGGCAGTTTATGATATTTAGGAAGAGAATTGCTAGAAATGTAATAGATGTAGTGGTGTTGCAGCTGTGACAGTCTTACAACACTTCAGAGCAATGTTTTCTAGGGAGAGGTAAAAACCTTCTTCAGACCTAAATGTCTTTCATGGTTAGAAAATGGAAACCATGGGAAGATTTCTTTTAAAGTGTTTCTAGACAAAAAGCATTGTGACAATAATGTGTAGGATGGTGTGGTTTGGGGTTTTTTATTGATTTTGTTTTTTTTTTTCTTAAAATAAAGGTGTGACTAGACAACTACTTGTGGCGACTCCAAGGGCCATTTTTTAAAATATTTGCATCATAAATCTAGAGACCTTGGTGGGTAAGAAAAATGTTTTGTTTGTTTTGTCATAGAAAAGGTTTTCTAGATCACTTGAGGAAATTTAACAACGCATACTTTAGGAACATAATTTCTGCTTAGGCTTCACTGAAAGCATGTAAATACTGGTTTTGAACTTGCCTTTAACTCATTATACATTTTAATGCAAATTTGCAACAGAGAAGGTTTTGTTTTTTCTTAATTAGGTTTATAGAACTTCAGTCTGATTTAAACCTCTCCTCAAATAAATGACATAGCACTCCAGTGATTTAAACCAGCGGTTTAGTTCTCTGTATAAATTCTGTTCCTAGATGAACTACCCACAGCAATTTCTCCATAAGAAGGAGCAGCTCACAGAGTTGAAGAAATGGAAAAGCTGAGCTAGAGAGGCTTTAATGCATTCCTATTTTTAAGTGCTATTTACATCATTATGGAGTCAGTTTTTGCACAGTTTGTACAGTGTGATCCACTTCAGTTTGAGAAACTGCAAAGTCAGGATCTGACCTCAAACCCGTATGCCAAGAACCTTATCCTCTCTCTGCAGCATGGCTAAAGAAACTTCAGCCTTATCACCTCCAGCCTCAACCCTTTCAGTAGAGCAGCTGATTTTCACTTCCTTTGTGTCCTTCTCCCTTTAGACAGGACTGCTCTTGTCCTCACCTACAGCCATCCACACTGCTGCTAAATGAGGTGCCAGTTATTGATATGCCCCAGCACCTTCAGTCCCCCACAGCAGCCGACTGTCTTTCTTTTCTGCCTTTCTTGCAACCATCTTGCTTGTAAATCTTCCTATTATTCTCTTGTACCAAGAGCAATACTTTCCTTCCTGCCCTTAAATGCAAGGAAGGACATACAACCACATCAGTCCGAAATGGTTCTGCAAAGGGAAGCCAAGTTTCTGCTAGCGGGAAGATGAGGAGGAAGGGAACAGGGGATAGGACCGATGACAGCTGGGTAGGAGTGACTGCAGCAGTTACAAATGCTAACAAGGGTCACTGCTCACCAGCAGAAGCTATCATCCCCCACTCTCACACCAGCAGCAGCAGTAGTCTGGCTGTTTCTGGATAGATGGAAAAGATACAGGAGGCAGAATACATCTATTTGGGCAGAAATTGTTGCTGCAATAGTCAGTACCCTATGCCTATGAAGGAAAAAGCACTGGGCTCTACAGAAACATTTTGTAGGCCAAGTCAGCCTGTACAGTGCTATCTGGATTGCATTCACTTTCTTATTGATTTCCCTAGAGAGCTGTATGAGTTACTTGTCCTCATTTTCTGTTGTGATTAATATCCAAATGAAAGGTATTTGTATAGACAGGGTTGGCTGAGTTAGTGACAACCACTCCCTAGCTCCATGGTAAGGTACTTCTGGAAGGCTGACAAGAACACAAGAACAAACTGGTTGCTTGGTAAAGAAGTGGTCAGTTAGTGAATACCTTATGGAAGGACTATTTTTTTTTTTCCCCTGCTTAATATACATTCTGTTAGCAGAGATCACAGATGCTCTTGTCACACTTAGATGGGTGAACACTAAGTCTCCAGGTGTCAAATAATGGGACACATTCATAGAAGGAGTGTGTCGTGCTCTTAGTCCTGCATTCTACCAAGTGCCCACCAAAGTCATTCTGCCTGTATAGCTATATACTTTTTTTCTGATTGGAGATATTATGTTGCTGCCTAAGTTCAGTGACAGAACTGGTAGACAGATGTGCATGTCTGGACTCTCAGCTGAAGCTGCCACAGTGTCGTCCTTTTTTTAAATGTTGAAGTGATCCAGGACTGTTTCCTTGGATGCACACTGTCCACTTGACACCATGAATTATCATTCTCCATAGAAGCAAGAGATTGTTATTGATCAAATATGGCTTCTGTGGCTTACATTGTAAAATCTGATTTATCACCTCAGCCTTGACAATATCATACTTAAAATCCCTTGCAAGTTTGACATTTAATATCCTTTAAATGAAAGAGGATTTAACCTAAATGAGACACATTGAACCATGAATCTACAAAAGAGCCCAAACTGGAAATTGCAAGATGTGGGCTTGCTGACTAATTTCTTACCAGTGCCTGGAGAAAACAGTCATAAATAGTCTGCACAGGTAAATATTTCTGCCTCATTTTTTTCTCTTTGGGAAAACAGCTACATAAGAACTCACAGGGTGTGTTATGGGATTGATTAGCTTCCCAAGCATACTACTTTCTTGATTTTGGGGAATTCCAGTTTCTAGGTGAGAAATTATGTGCATGTTTTCTTCAATAACGTATTCTCTCAATTTCCTATTCCTTCAATTATCCCATCAGTTCTGGAACACCAGACAGAAAAAACCTTCCTGAGACAGTTTGGTTCAATTCATGAGTGTTCATGGGAAGACTGTCCAGGACTTTATGAAAACATTTATTCTAGTGTCTTGTCTGGGCTACTTTATCTGTGAGGCCTTTCAAAATATCAGAGGGATTGATCTGGGAGAAGTGGGATTCAAATCCACAGTAGCCAAAACACTTCTGCTATAAAATAATCTTTGTATTAGTGATTATATCAGGATTATGCCCCAAACCAGAAAAAAGATCCTCATTTTTTACAGTGTGAAAAGGTGAATTCCACTGAGGATAAACCCCAGTATGAGTTTTGTATGCTTGTGTATTTCACGTCTTCCAAGACACCTCTGTTTTTATTCTGGTGGGATAGAATTTTCTTTTTAATTGGAACCAACTCTGAACCAACCAAAATAAACTGCAAAACAGAGTAATTAATTTGAGATCCTCTCCCCAAGCAGTAATGAAATAATTTGGGATTTGCTTAGCACTTTAGGCGACGAGTTCATTTCTTTGTCTCTGCAGCTGTGCCCAGGCATGACAGCAGTCATGCTACGCCAAAAGGGCAGCAACTATATTTCAGTCATAATATCCACCCTGTTCTCTGTTAGCGAGTACAGGTCTGGCTGACCCTTCCTGGCGTGTAATATGCAGTTTTTCTACTGCAGCCAGGCAGCTGTTAGAAGTACTGCAGATCCTATTTGTACTTGAGAGGAGTGTTTATTTTTCACTCAAAGACAAATACATGTATTTGTCCCATAGTCTTCACTCCTGGATGTGTAACTCAATTGCTCTGAGACGAAGTGTCTTTAGTAACTGTGCAGGAAATATTGGCCAGTCTCAGCTACCTTGTGTGGGACCCACAACCCATGTGGTGCTGACTGCTACCCTCCTGCTTGGAGCCCTTCATCTCACTGCCTTCCCGCCTCCCTCTCTCCCTCCTTGAGGAGTCCCACAGAATAGGACCCACATTCCCCACACCCCTGGCCACAAACCTGCCATCCCAAGGATTTCACATAATTAATAACATAGTCTTGAAAATAATGTGGGGAGAAAAAAAATCCATTGTAATGTCCCACCTTAAGGGAAAGGGAGAACCTAAGATTTGCAAATGCTTCTGGTCAAAAGGAATGGCAAAAGTCAGACAGTCCATGAAAGCTTACAGTTTTATTAAAAAATTATGCACTTGGCATTGAAATGTCTATGTTAGTCCCTAACCTACTACATAAGCACATGGCAATGGGTTTTGAATAAAAGGGTAACATGAAAGGGAAGAGAGAAAAAAGAGATTAATTAAAGTGAAAGAGAGAGAAAAAGAGAAAGAGGAAAAGAGAGAAACAAGGGAAGGAAGGAAGGAAGGAAGGAAGGAAGGAAAGAAGGAAGGAAGGAAGGAAGGAAGGAAGGAAGGAAGGAAGGAAGGAAGGAAGGAAGGAAGGAAGGAAGGAA
>JAWWEU010000040.1:7096416-7107222 GCA_035583155.1 Acropternis orthonyx
AGTGAAGAAGCATTATTATTGCATGGAAGAGAGGCTGCAGCAAAGGCAAATTAAAGAGCTTGCCCGAAATCACAAGAGAGATCTGTTTTGACCACAGGAATTAAACAACTGTGTATCAGTTGAATTTAGTGCAGTAAACCCAGCAGTGTTTGTCTTTTACTGACATAAGTCCTTTAGACTTGAGTCTGTGTTGGGTTTAGAAAAGGGGAGTTAAGAACAGGACTTGTTCAGTAGCCACTTATTACAGCCATTCTTCACTTCCCTGAGAATTATCAGCAATCAGCCCTTCAGGGATATTGCCAGAGAGAGGACTGAAAAGCAGCCATATCACACCTGTGCTGTTGTATGACTAACCCTTAGCACAACAAGTGTTTGATCTGCCATCCATGATAAAATACTTCAGGGTCACTGACTGATTGCTTTTCTTTGGAAAGTGAAGGACTGTAAGAATAAATGTCTCAAGAGAGAAATCCTGTCCTTGCTGGATCTATCTGAAAAGTCTTTTGTATGTGATTCCAAATAGTATAATGCATGGACACCCTTAGTTTGCAACAAGACTCCTGCTTAGTTTTGGTAAAATTCCCTTCTGAGTTCTTACTCTTTGAATTTAAACCTGATGTTAACACCAAAGTCATGTCTAGATAGATTTAAGTCTTGATACCACTGAAAATCCAGAGTCAGTGAAGAATATTACTTTTCAATTAATCAAAGATTTGCACCCCAAACTTAAATTCCAGAATAGGAGGGTTTTTTTTACAATAACAAAGCAGAAGAAAATAAATCACCATGTGAACTGTTGTACTAAAGCACCTGTGGGAAGTAATCTGTTAGTGTCAAGACAAAATTAGACAGGATTTTTAAAACTGAGTAAATTGGGATATATTCAGTACTTTGAATAAAGTTAAGATGACAGCAAAAGCCATAATAATTTCACTGTCAGTTAAAGGTGCAATTGCCAGAAAATTGAAAAATGTAGGGAAATTCTCTGCAGTGCTTGAAGAATCAATGTTGGCCATCTGTGGCAATACAAAGCTATGTGAAGATAGAACTGACTGATCTTTTCAGGGCAGGCTCTGATGCATGAAAGTCATTACAAAATTTAATTGAAGTTGGTAGAAGCCAGCTGCTGGCAGAAGACATTTGTTTTAACTATTTTGTGGGAAATGAATTAAATCTTTAATTTTCAACGGGCCAAACACTCATGCATTCATAGATAAAGGTGAGTTTATTAAAATTATCACCTTCTTCAATTGTGGGAAAAGCAACTACTCAACAAAGATAATATTTCAACCTGTAAAAATTATTTTTTTTATCAGAAAGAAAGCAATAAGTTTCCTTATAAATAGAATCAAAGAAGGAAATTCTAACATGACCTCTGTCATCACGCCTACCAAAAAAGGTGCTTAAAATTGACTCAAATATGGGTGCACTGTGACTAGTCTTCAATTCAGTTATTGCAAGCTCACTGCTGCTTTGCTGCTGCCTCATGTTGTGCACTGAGAATACACTGGTCAGGGATCTCCCTTTCATGATGCATGTAGATAATGCTTCCTGGCTGTACAGAGTATGTAGCTGCTACTTCAGTAGCACTAGTAGTAAAAGGTGTCTGTTCTGACGTCCTAAAATATCTTTGCAGTGTTACCTGTACCATTCATTAATTTTGAAACATAACATTGGTCTTACCAAACTTCTGTGGAATTACACAGTGGGAAGCTGTATTTTCCAGAAATTCAAGTCCTGACTGGGATTCACTGACTGAATTTTATCTGTCTGCCAAGAAACCATCGTCAAAGACACCAATTTCCTCCTCCATAAGCAGGGACAACGCTATTGATCCCTGGTGGTATCTACTCTGAGATCTGCAGTTGCAAACTGTTGAACATATGCTATCACTGTATCATTTTTAAGGAATCTAACCTTACCAGGACTGTTTTCATACTCTCATTCATCATTCTCATGAAAATCAATTCATGCTCCCAGTCTATATACCAACACAGATTTGTTTTGTTCTGCTTTGTCATTGACATGTGCTGCTGAGTTAAAGGAGGGGATATATATTTAAAGTTAATAATAAGGTTATGAAAGGAATATAATTCTGGGGCACACAGTTATGTAGAGATCTTTTACTTTTTTTTTTCAGTGTAGGAATAAATTTGTGTTATAAAGACATATGGTTGTGTTTGTTTTGTGGGGTACTATAGAAAAAAGTTAAGCTAACAACTTCAGAGTAAATAAGTGACTGGTTTACAAGGATAAATTACTATTTTATTACATTATAAATTAAATTTTCCCCTAATACTACATTGAATTTTATGAATTCTATGATATTTTGATCTTTAATTACTTTCTTTGACAACATTAAAAGGTAAAAACACCTAAATTTGAGACAGTTTTAAAGGGTATGGACATTCAAAAACCATAGTGCTGCAAAGCACA
The DNA here is from genome assembly GCA_035583155.1 of Acropternis orthonyx. Taxonomy (NCBI): domain Eukaryota; kingdom Metazoa; phylum Chordata; class Aves; order Passeriformes; family Rhinocryptidae; genus Acropternis; species Acropternis orthonyx. Next base: position 7,098,853 of record JAWWEU010000040.1, read on the forward strand.
ATATGGGCTCTATTGAAACATGCCTTTCACCAAGAAATGCAGCTGTTCACAAAATGTTGCCTTATCTCTTCAGTGATTGTAGAAATGGAAACATTTTATGAATTAATTTTAAAGGATTATATGAGGATTCAAATAAAATAATCAGTGAGCAAAAAGGAGGGCTCTAATAGTAAGCACAACCTTGTCCTGGTTTAAACTGCTGAATGACAATAGCACTTACGTGCTTTGAGCTATATGGGGCATTCAATGATGAAGACTAGGACAACTTCAAAAAAGAGTATTATTCTATTAATGGCTAAAGAGATTGATATTAAAATAAACATGTTTATACTTTTCAGAATATAAATGTGTATATAGAAATACACACAGAACATCATCAGAATGCCCAAAATATACTTTTTTTTTTTTCCATAATGACAAATAAAAGTAATGGTGTTTTCAGTTCTTACACCTTGAATTTCCCTGAAGAGTTTCATTATTCTACATTGTACAGGTCAGTCTTGCCTATTGGTATTTTAGGATCTGGTGGTTCCTCATGATTTGAGGATCTGCAGCACCAGTTCATCTTGTATTTCTTCCTGCTCTCAATAGTTGCTATTTCAGCTACAGGTCTGAATTTCTGCAGTAATTAACTCTCGACAGCAACCACATGAGAAGCCATTGAACCCATGTTTTGCTGTTAACAAACATTCTCTACTTTTTGGCTGCAAAGGCTTTGACAAATACAATTCCTTATGGTACATTTTCTGTTCTGTTAAATCTACTTACAGGCATTTGCTGTACTTTTGTTGTTAGTATTGTGTTGATACCAACTAGGTTGTTTCTAAGCTTTATATTGAACACTATTTTAGAAGTTTAACAATTTAAAGTTAACAGTTTCAAAGTTGCTAGTCTACTGGTACTAGTTCCACCATGTCTCAATCACTACCCTCAGAGGAACCAAGAACAGTTCATGAGCCAACATGAAAGTGCCTGCTCACATTTAAGATGCCTGCTTTTCTTAGCTGACTTCTGCTGTTAATCCATAAATTTGCTCTGTTGATCCTGTTTTATCTGTCAGCCCCACAGAAAAGTCTGTGAAAACCTAGACACATTTAAGTGGTTTTCATTTGGAAAATGAAGTCAGTGTTTAGACACCTGGGTCACACATATTCACTTGTCAGTAGATAACTGTGCTGAAGTGTCTGTAATACAGGCTTCTGCCTTGTCACAGGACGTAACATGAGCCCACATTGTGAGCAATGGAAAATAGCAAAGGCAGTCAAAAAACTCACTGTGTGATTCTGCCCTCTGACTGTCACTCAAAAGACCCTGTAGATGTCCTGTAGCTGTCCCACAGCTCCTATTTTGTATTTGCCAGAAGGGTAGACATAATAAATCATTTCACCTTGTTAGGTGTTTCAGGTGATATTAGATTCTGTTGCTTGGGCAATTGAATCACGTTACTAATGTCAGACAGATCTTGCATTTCCTAACACTTGCAAATTTACCTTTCCAAGGCATATTGATTTTTCCACCTAGTTCAGAAGTATTCAGAGTAGAAATAGTCTTTCCATGATGCAATCTGAACTTTACCTATGCTTCATGTGAGCAAGTTGTCTTGTTACATGCTTAATTATATCCTCAGCTATCACAGTAATTTGTGCAGATTTTAAACTTATAATTAAAAAGGTCATTCCTAAAGTTTAAAGTAATAGTTCAGTCATAGTGCATAGCTACTCTTGAGCAATCCCCACCAGGAAATGTTCTCTAAAGTAACTGCTAGTGTTGCAAACATCTCTGTGTTGAATACAGAGCCTTCTGGTTGTATAAAACACATGTACTATACTTCTTCATGGATAATTTCTGTCCTTCTCTGCAGCCTTTTGCAAAATGTGTTTGCATCTTGCAGCTTTGGCAACCCTACATGGTGTTAGGACATTGCCAGTGTCTGCCAGTTTCCCCTGCATCAAGTGCCTTTTCCCACATCTCTACTATCTTCAGTCTCTTGGAGTTTTACTTTTGTTTTGCCTCTCAAACTACTGTTTTCAAAACTTCAGTCACAACTTTTGTTCTTCCAAATATTCAATTTGCTCTGATTACAGTCTGGAAAATAACAGGACTGCTTTTTTTTTTTTTAAGGATTGAGTTGCGTTGTTCTGTCTCAGGTCTCTGAGCATCATCATAGTCTGTTCTCAAATCAGGGATTCCACAAAACCTTCGAAATTACATGTCTGACTTAGTAGCCTCAGAGGTGGTATAAATGATTCAAAAATTTCTCCCAGTTTTTGATCTGTTATGAAACTGATATAGTTCTTTCTTTTCTCTGGAAGTACAATATTACTTCAAATCTCTTTAGAACAGTTAGATAACAGTTCATTCGTCTTTCTGTAAGTGCAGGCTGTTAAACAAATGCAACACTTCAGACAGAGCAAAACAGGGAATACAGAAAACTTTTCAGTAGTTCTCCATACTCTCTTGAAAAAAAACCCCAGATTTTCTCTTTGAAACTCCCTATGTGGGTAATTGGTTTCCTAGACAGTTTCAAATGCAAAGGAATAACACTATAGAGCCATCTAATAGCAAAGGGATGCTGCCCTATTAAGCCATTATTTTTTCTCTTCAAGCACCCGTCTTCATCTCTTACATCTACTTCTAGTCCCACTCAAGGCTTCTGCCTAGAGTTTATAGGTTTGAATATAACAGCAAAGAAGTATATGAAAGATTCTCTGAAAAAGCTTGCGAGGGAAAGGAAGACAGAGAGAAGTGCTTATCATAAAGTTGATTTTTCAATTTAAAAGCTGTAAAAATAGAATGTTCCAGAGTGTTGGATTTCAGCTTTAACAGCAAAAGTTCAAACAATTTTAAAAACAACTCTTCATAGAACTATCACGTATTTGAAGATACACACTATGTCATCGCTTTGGTGAAGAGCGAAAGGGAATGGGAAAATTATAGGATGTCTTTCTATGACACTTTTATTTTCCTTTTCTATATATGCACAGCTCTATGTCCTTATTTGTGTGTGTGTGTGTGCACATGAATGTGGATGGCTAAATGAGAAATCTTATACACATATTTTCATGCAAATGCTGACACACATATACATAGATATGCATATTTGTGAAGAAAGTGGAGAAGGAAGTTTAATTTGCCTGAGTATTTCTTACTGGCCAAAGCAAACTTCTTTGGGAAACCTTAATCTCCACACAGCGATATAGAGACTTAAGTTGCACAACAGGAATACACTGTATTTGATTTATTGTACAGCAGATAAATGCCTATGCATAAGTTTGCTAATGTAGTAAGTAAACTAGACAAAAGAAGAGTTCCAGAAATTAAGAAGAAAAAAGGCAGAAAATATTTATTTGGTCCAAACTTCTTTAGCTGGAACATTTTAGGAAAAAAACCCAAAGCATTCTCCCACAATCATCTTCTGTACCACAGTCTTTCCAGATGCATAAGCACAGCTGACAGCTCTTCGTTCCTGAATTCGGCAGGAAATGTATGAATTTTTAAAACAAACCCACACCTCTTTCTTTTCATTACATCTTTCCCACTGTGCCTTTTTTTTTTGTTTAAAAATATCACATCTCAGTGTTTCTTGTCTACATAAACATACATATATGTGGATATATATTTTCTTTTAACAGGGATGTGTCTTACTTTTTTTTCCCCTAACAATAGTTGTCTGCATTCTGCATGTGGCAACACTCATAAGAGGGATAAATACAAGACATTTGACCTTTTAGAGTCTCCTTAATATTTTTTTCATAAAAATGGATTATCTGTTTGCGAATTTCTTTTCTCATTATAACCTTTGCCATGTATATGGGCTCCCTGGGCTCTAACGTCTCTTTCTTCATGAATTAAGGGGGGAATTCTCCTTTTCTTTGACCTTTTCAGTATTCTGCATTTCAGTGGGATGGCATTTCAACTCCTTAAAGTTTACAACCTCTGCTGACTAATCAGCCAATCAAATGCCAATTATGAATGTAAAATCAATTACTGTTGCTGTTAAAGCCAAACCTCATATGACATATTTTGGCCTCCTCTGCCATCATCCACTGAGAGGGTTAAAGCTCTAATGACAGGGATATATAACAAAATGGGCTTGATCCTTTGACACATACTGCAGAAACTTTCACTTGGCTAAGAAAACAAGAATTGAACTTTTGCCTGCTTCAGGGCAGTGTGTAATGGGGAATTCTGGGTTTTAATTCAGTATTGCTTTTAGTCCTGTCACTTGTGTGATTTTCAGCAAGACATTACATGCAATTCCACACCATTCCCAAAGAAAGTCTTTAAAGCCATCATTGCCGAATTAATGTCTTCCTGTCTTCTGTAAGAGGATACTGGAGCTCAATGCTTGATCTGCACAGGGCTTGCCTCTGAATCCTTTCCGATGATTTCCCATCAGAGATCTTTACCACAGTGTTGGCTACTTTCAAAAGTGGACAGAGTGTCCTGAATTTTAAATACACTATTGAGCCTTGTATTTTCTGTTAATCAAGTGTTGGCAGCTTCCTACTCAGCAGAAAAGAAAATTAAATCATCTTATAGGATTTATAGGTCTAGATTTTACATGTAGTAAACAAGGAGATAAAGACATACCTGATATCTTTGCTGATCCGAGGGAAACTTAAGCATGTGAGAAACACTCATTAAATTAGTCTTCCTGATCTCCTTCTGTCTCACCAGGCTCCATAACATAATATATCTTTTGTTGCTTTGGCTCTTGGACAGTTAGAAGCCTAGTCTGGTTTTCCACCTTTCCCCCATGGACATCCAGGAAAGAGCGTATGAAGGGTAGAGCGAATCTCACTTCTAACAGACTGGTTCTGAAGTTGGCGCCTGTTGCAGTAGTAATAACTGCTGCTGTAAAATCTTCTTGGAGTGGAGATGAAGGTGAAGACATTTCAGGGAAGCATGAGGATTTTACTAACAAAATATTCTGGTCAGTTGTTTCAGACCTGTTATTCCATTGACCTATAACACTGTTAATTTTAACATGTGATCCTCCCTTATGTCTAAATGGTTCTGCAAAGGCTTTCCAGGAAGATGAAAGGTTACTTCATTGTGCTGATTTCCAGATCTTTGTGCTATAAACCCCAAGAGCACTTAGAAAACTTTTCCTAAAGTCATGATTAATAGCAATTTAAAAGACATGAATGGAACTGTTTCCTGAAAATCCTGTTGGATATTTGCAAGCAGTTACAATCAGAATCCCTGGACATCACAGAAGGGATTTTGCAGTCAAAAGACTGAGTTTTTCCTTGTATTGTGTCCCTTTTATCTCCTATAAAAGAAGAGGTAATCAATCACCCAGGGTGTTAGTATGATTCCTCACATGTAGCAAATACTATCTCATAATTTGGATGTCATTTTGAGACAAAAGGTGAGATTCATCTCAACTATCCTGAAATAGCTAAAAGTTAGGGAATTACTTTTATGGTGGAATTCAGATTGTTAAATTTAGTTGTCTGAAACCATCACCTGAATCTCAATCTGAACTACATGTCTGTTTTAGACCAGAGAAATCCCATCACAGGTTTATGATCTAAACCTATTGTATAATCTCCCCATAAATAAACTCCTAAAATGAGACATCTAGTTTTCAGATGAGACCCCTCATCAAGTTTAGAGATCATGTATGTCTCACCCCCAAGTCAACATTAGTTTAGGATGAAGCTTTAAAATATCGCTTATGGCAATCATCTTGCAAAACTTACACACAATGAAAATTGCTTAAGAATGTCCAAGTGTGATTCAAAGCTCTTTACTCTCAGTGAGAGATTTGTTGATCCATTCTGGAGAGTAATCTGTTTAGGAAGGAGACAAACTTTGCTGACAGAATTCTGCTCTCCAGAAAATAGAAGTCTCAAGAGAAGGATCACACATTGAGATATACTTTTTCTGTCTCTGCAACAGAGGAGTGTGTGTCACTTACAGACTGGTTCATTTTAACAACCAGAGCATACATATTAGCTGGTTAAGCAGAACAAGCATTGCTAATGTACAGACAACTCTTTCTTGGTGTTATTATGGACAGTTCATTAATCTATTGAAAAGACATTTTCCCTCCCCAGCGTATTTTAGTAACTGAGGGTGAAGTCTACATTGCACAGGGGATGAGAACACAATGCCTGCAACATTCAGAGTTACTGAGATTTCCAATGTATCTAAGTAATTCATAAGATTCCTTGAAAAAGGGTAGTTTTATACTCCAGTATGCAAGGTTGTTAATGTGCTACGTTTTGTTTTCATAACAGTGGCCTGTAACATCATAGAATTTTGAAATAATTTTCTCTGTTCAAAATAAACACATTTCTCTAGCACAAACTATATAGTCAGGGGCAGCCCAGGGTTATAAGCAACAGACTTTAAAACAAAATCAAACATTCAAAATGTGTGCAAACAAATCCTACCTGTTTAAATGTTAATAACAACGTGGCTCTGCAGCCAAGAAACAGCCTGAACTGGGGATGATCTGAGAAAGTTTTCATTGTTGGCATATGATATGGAACCAGTGTATTTTCACTGCATCATTTACTTATTTTAAAGGTTAGAGTATTTCAGTGGATACCACTGATATCACAGTGGTTAGGAAGAAATTTCAGATTAGACACGTAGCTGAAGCCACAGATCCATCTTTGCCTTTGCTTCTCTCCACTGATTTTCAGAGACTCCTCTTGCACCGTCACTCTACATTGTTGTTGCACAGTCTTACCTCAGCTCCCAGACTTCACATTTTTGGAGCCCAGTAAAGCACCAAGCCTGCTGCCATGGGCAGGGACACCTTTCACTAAACCAGGGTGCTCAGAGTACCATCCAGCCTGGCCTTGAGCATTTCATTGAACATTTCCTTGAACATCCACTTCTCTGGGCAACTTGTCCCAGTACCTCACGACCCTCACAGTAAAGAGTTTCTTCCTAATGTCTAATCTAAATCTTCTCTGTTTCAGTTTGAAGTCATTCCCCTTTGTCCTGTCACTACATGCCCTTGTAAAAATTCTCTGTCTGTCTTTCTTGTAGGTTCCCTTTAGGTACTGCAAGGCCTCAGTTATGTCGCCCCTAACCCCTTTCTTCTCTAGACTGAACAATCCCAGCTCTCTCAGCTGTTCCACACAGGAGAAGTGCTCCAGCCCTCTAGTCATCTTTGTGGCTTCCTTTGGAGTTGCTACAACAGATCTACGTCCTTTGTGCATAAGATGGAAGATATGAGGCTCAGAAATGTATCTCTGCCCAGAAATAAAATATTTTGGAATCCAGGATCCTCTCCTAGCTGGTGGAATGAAATAAGTAACTCCAGAAAGCAAATCTCCCCACTTTCTTTCAGTAATTCTATTAGGATGAGATTGATCACTGTCAGAGGACGTATACTTTATCACAGGATACACAGACACTGCATTTGATGAGCTTCAACTTTGATAAATAGGTAAAAGTGGCTTAGATCCAAAATGTGGATCATATGCAAAAATGGGTTAATTAAATATTAATTAATAATAATATATTTTTCTCAAATGGAAATCTCCAGAAATATATTGAAGAATGAATCTATTTTAAGTTCTATCCGGCTAGTTTGATGATGTAAGACAAAGGTTTCCTCAACTAATATATTTTGTTCATTATTAATATAAACTAAGAGAAAGAGGACAAGCAGAGGAATCAAGGACTGGAGTAGGAGGTTTCACAGAATATCTATAGAAATAATTCAGCTATTTCAGACTATTCTTTAAAGTAGAGACAAGTAATAGGCCTCAGCCATGGTCTTATACCTTTCAGGCAGATGTATTTTTACTCCCACGGAGAACTCCTATGAGATATGAAAAACATGGAATACAGGAGCAGGGAGAATTGGAGAAACCACTTGCTGATCACCAGACGCTTGGCCTATACGAATACGGAAGAAATGGTAGAGGAGATGATGAACCTACTCATTGTGGAACAAATTCTGAAAATCTATTATTTTACTAGTTATACTGCAAACGGATGCAAAGAAGAACTTGCTTCATACCATGTGATGGGTTTGATAAACCCCAAAAAACTCAGATTAAAGCCTTAGGTTAGTTAGGCCAAAAGCTAAATTTAGCAGGCCTCAGTTTGTGGGCCATGGGACTCTCCACAGATTTAGAAGGACAAGTATCACCTGACTTAAGCAACCAAAGAGGTATTTCATATCATCTGACATCGAGTATAAATCCAGTGGGGAAGGTGCTTCCTCCCTCCCCCTTTCCTTCTCTCCTTGTGTGTGGTGTGAGGAGGACACCCTGTCGCAGCTCCGGCAGCAATAGGCCTCGCCACTCCCTCGCCGAGATATTCACAGCAGTTTTGGTCTCTGGGAAGTAAATACTTTTTTTTGTTTGGTGTTGCTCTCTCCTTCTTTTCCTT
>JAWWEU010000040.1:7107322-7120433 GCA_035583155.1 Acropternis orthonyx
GTTTTGTTTGGGTTTGCTCTTTCCCTCTCTTTGCTAGCTGTTTTACCCGGGAAATACTGGGGTGTTTCTCTGGGGTTTTGGGTGGTGAAACCTGTGTGTTGTTGAGAGGGAAGTTTCATTTAAGTTATTGTTGGTTTGCCTTTTATATTTATACATATATATGTTGTAAATTTGTGTAAAAATATGTATATATATATATATAAGTTTCAGTTTTAAGTTTTTTTTTCCTCACTTCTTTTAACTGAAACTCTGTGTGGCTCTAAGAAACTTGGCATTTTGTCAAGAGTCAAACAAGTCAAACCAAACAATAACACACAATCAACATTATTGACTTCACATTAAGAATGTCTGCAGATTTTTTTTTTTTCTTCCAGAACTGTTGAAAGATAAAGACAGATAGTTTGCCAAAACAATTCTGGAGGAAGGGACAGAAAAATGTGTTCTGGTCTCTGGTCCAATTCATACAGAATAATACTTTGCTTTTACTCCCATGTGTTTTCTTGAACTTTTTCACTTATTTTTGGCTTTTTTTTTTTTTTTTCCCCCCTAATCAGCTCAGATTACATCTGGAAACTTCAGAGGATTAAGGCTAGTTGGTTTGTATCTCAGAATATCTGATCTCTAACTTCCTTTCCTCATCATCAGATAATAAACTGTGTTTATACATCTCTTCTAGCTTGAAGATCATTCTGTTCTTCACGGTTATCTTCTCTTGTACACCTTCTCTCCTGATCCACACTGCAAAACTGTGCCTTTAGCAACTGCTATTTCAGGAAGTAGGTATTACTCAAGCTAATCTCTTGTCTTCCTAGGAATTTTGGAAAACTCGTGTAGCATTCTGCCAGAGAAGATGAGCTGAACTTTGAGAACAGATCTATTACAAGAATCAACCATATATCAGATAATATAATTGTATCAGATAATTAGCAAATGCCTCTAGAACATGTATATCATGGTTAACCATCTTAGGAGAAGATATACAGTGTAGTCAAAGAATGAAATAAACCACAGAACTTTCCACAACAATTTTTTACAACATACACACACCAAGCAACAAAAAACAACCTCAGTCTTTATGAATAGTTATAAATATTTTTCTTTATTCTTTTTAAAAATTCATTATTCCTCCAAAGGTGGAATACCATTAGAATGCATTTCACAATCCAGCAGGTTTATGGCCTCAAAACAGTAGCTACAATTTGTGTAGAAATAGCAGTGTGTTAATGTGCTGGGTAATATTCAGCATAAATAAGATTATTCAGGCTTCTGGGAGATGAAAAGCTTGATAGGCTGTGAGATATTAATAATACCACACTTGTTTTGATGGCTGTGCCAGATTGCGACAAGCTCATTTCAAACCACCTCAGGATATAAACCAGTCTATAAATAAAGATTTAACTACATAGTCCCTAAACTGTATATTGCCTATAAACTGTAGACTGATCAGTTGTAAAATAAAATACTTTAAAAATAAAAAGCTGCTTTTTTTTTTTTTTTTTTTAAATTTCTCCTCCAGTAAATTGTCTTTCAGGAGTCAAACAGTGAAAAATATGGGTTCAAATTCTTTGTTGCTCTTTTTGAAGATTCCAAGAAACGAACAACCACATCTGCCTAATAATATGTTTTCCAGGCTCTCCTTTGTGTTCTCTGTCAAAACTTAAGAGTTCAGAGTTAGACTGGAATTTGTCTGAAGATCTGGGTAGATAATATTCTTGAAGCATGTATGGTGACAATATTTCATCAACACTTTTCAATAAACTCATTTCCAGGTTTTAAATACGTTTGAAATGTGCTGTGGGCTTTGATTCAGTTTTAATCTATAGCTCTTTGTTTCTTTCCAGAGTTTGTGTTGGCTGATGCTTAGTTAAATGAATGACCACATGTGCACCAGTTGAAAGCACCTCCTTCAGAAGCCTCTCCAGTTATCAATGAATTACCAATGAGTTATCAATGCACGTCACAATGTGTGTGAGGTTTTCATGCCTGGGTCTGACTGTGAACCTTGGCACAGGAGAGGAGTAGACTCATCTAATTCAGTTACTTCCTCCCCCCACTCCCGCCCCCCCCCTCAACTACCTTAAACAGTGGATTCCCCATGTGGAATAATATCCTGTAGCTAGGAAATTTTCTGTAGAAAATGTGCTAGCAAAGACAGCTGTAGCTGTGTTGATACCTCTCTGTCTTCTTTCTTTCAACTCTGGTGATTTATGTGTATAAGAATAATAGATCAAATGCTCGAACCTATATTTATGAAATACCTTGGGATTCTCCAAACCATCCATTATGTCCCTTCTTCCAAGCTGATCTTGCAAAAAAAAAAGTTTCTTCAGTGATAAATAATTCAAAAAACATGTTTCTCAGCTTATCCATTTCTCTTCATTCTCTCTGACAACTCTTGTTCTGCTTTTGCTAAGTATATCATTGTAGTTACCTTTGAGATTAAATCTGCTTCTTCATGTTATCTGGACCTGAATTTCCAGACTCTGGTACTCTTCTGTGGCTTCACGTAAGTGGACTATTATCATTTTATTCTCTGTCAGAAACATGGGTCAGCCATGTGGCATACCAACATCATCTAACTCACCATGGCCACTGCCTATCTACTGACATATGCAACTTCAAGCTTTGAGGACTGACAAATACCATTTCAAGGATTTTCTAATAATATTAAAAAAAAAAAAAAAAGAAAAAAAAAAGATTTATTTTAACCCAAAAATTTCTGTCCAATTGAATTTCTTCTGCATTAAACCACCAAACTCCAGGTCTGATTTTCCTCATAGTTAAAGTCACTGATGGCATTAGGGCCACTCCTTCTATGGCATATAAATGAAAGAATGAGAGGACACACAGAGCAAGGATTCATATGCAGTCACTAAGAATTTGAATATGGGAAGAGTACAGAAAGAAACTTCCAGAGTCTGATTCTGTACCACAAGGACATGCCTATAGTGATCCCAAGTCAAGGTGAGCAAGATTCAAGGATGATGTAGTCATAACAATCTAATGCAGTTTCTAAAGCCCTGTTCTCGTACAGATAACTGGCTGAAGAGCAGAGATTCGTTGGTGCTCGAGATATTTTGCAATTGGTACTGACACCAGGCAGGTCCTTACTCTTCCAGTATGTAGTCCTTGTGAAGAACATGACTACAGATCTTGGATATGAGACAGAAACCTTTTTATTCTGAGTGCTAAAGGGCTTTTATATTTATTTATTTTTTAACAGCAAGATTCAAAAGGAAAAATGTCTCAGGATTTGAATTTCCAAACTCCTTCACTTAAGGTTAGACACCTCATGATGATATCTAGAAATCAAGAGACTTGTGGGTCTAGGCTCCATGAGTTTCATTTGTAGTCATTTTGGAAAGGGGAATATGAGATCTACAGTGCAATCTGAAGTTGTTCTTCTGTCTGTCCCTGGGTTCTAATGGACTTTACATCAGTGTCCTCTTTCTGAAGTGCTTTGAATAAAGTGGAAATCCAGTACTTATTTCTTCTGTAGTCTTCTCATTGCACTAAAGAGATAATAATCCAGGATATTAAAAACCAATCTCCAGTTTTCTGTTATACTAGATCACATGCTGGCTATGCATAGATCAGAATGTCTTTTTTTACTTGTATCATCTTATTTTCTAAAGTAATTTCTATCTCCAAGTAAATTACACTTTACTAGGAAAATCACTGAATATCTCTTTCTGTCCCCATTGCACAATATTTGTAACAGGAAAGTCTTTCCTATTCTTATCAATAGCTTCCTCCTGAATGCCTTTGTTCTGGGGTTATAAGGTTTAAACAAAGCTAATGCTTCAGGCAACCATTTACATCTCTCTTGAACTGTACAGACTTTGGAGGCAGGCTTTCTGAAAAAAAGATGCTTCTTGCTGTAGTAACTACAAGGATAAAAAGAATTTCCTTTTCAGATTCTAAAACACCTACTGCGGCGTAGGGTAGATTACACCGGCTCTGAGCAGTTTAACAGTAGCGTATGATGCTACGGGCTTGATAGAACAACAAGATTAGATGGGGGAGTAATCCGATTTGGAATCAACTCAAGTCTCCAATATTCAGGCCCAGATAGCCTATTGGAAAAAATATCAAAACAAATAAACCAACCAAACAAAACAAATACCAAACAAAACAAAAAACTGATCCAGAACAAAAAAACAATCACCAGCAGCAAGGTACTGGCTTCCTCACAAGAAGAATACCCTTAAAGTGTCTGATTGACATGGAAATTTTGTCTTCAGCTTGGCACCAGTCAGTTTTGGTTTGCTCTTGGGATCTTTATAACACAGCATAAAGCACATTAAATGCCCTGCTTTTAGGGGACTCATTTAAATTTTTAAGATGGTAATGAAACACAGTCAAGGTCCCTGCAGATTTTAGGACCCAGTCTCCCAGTACAGGGAGAAGCATATTTCAGAAATCCACCTTTTTATCTTATCTAGTGCAGCCTAGTATGGAGGAACAGGAAAATGCAGGACATAAGTGGGCTGGGGATACCTTGTTCATCTTTTAGTAGACATTAACCCACAATGTCATAATGATGAAGGTCTTATTAATTAAACATCAATTGAATATCCATAGAATTATTTGCACTGGAGAAGAAAAATCCAATTTCTGACAACAGCATGAGAAAAGCAATCTACTGTGGTGTTAATAGCTGTTGAGCTCTTTGTCTCGTCAAGAAGACATATTCTTCAGTGAAGGATGGTAGAAAATAATGTCAAGATAATAAAGGTTGCCCAGCCAGACACTGAGATGTGATTATCTGTGTTAAATTGCAGAACTGTTACACAATGGAATATCACAGGTGAGGAAGGAGTAACCATCTGTTGATATTGTTTCTGACAGAAAACTGAGAAGAAGGAGTTGATATGAATTATTGGAAAAAAACTGTGTGAGAGAGAAATAGGAAGAAAACTGTTCTATGATTTGGGATCCATTGATACTCATCTTCATTAAGAAAGCCCTGTGGTATGGAAAGTGGTGACAAATGGCTGGAGTATCACAAGGAATGGCTTTCAGGGTGAATGTAGTTATCACATCAAACAAATAAAGAAACTTGCAATTTTAACATTTAATTTTTAACATGGTCTTGTATCAGTGTTGCTCTTCTTGACAGTGCCTGTGTGTAGTTCAGGGAACTTCATGTTCAGGGCCTTTTTTAGAAGAGACAAGATTGCATGAAATTTGGCTCCCTTCACTTCACGTTATTGATTTGTACCACACTCAGTATATGCCAAACTTGCCTCGAGTTTCTAGCCCCTGAAACTGCAACACTTTCTCATATTATTTCAGACTTTTTACATTAAAAAAAAAATAAAATAATTGTACAACAAACATTAATTCTCTCTTAGAACAATAGGAACGTGATATGACATCTACAGTAGACTCACACTGCAGATTTAAGGAGGAAACTGACTGTTTCCCCTTTACCTAAAGTAAAGAAGGGTTTTAGGACTTTCTATTAATAGTAGAGCTTTAGCTGATTACTGGTATTGTCACTATGTTGTTTAAATGTAGCTGACAACCTGCCTTATAATCAACAATTTTAGTGTTTTAAATGTTAGACTGGGAAAGAACATTGTGGAAAATAGTATTTTAAAGAGGTTTTCTGCGATGTACAGAGGTCCATGCTAAGCAGAGCTGTTCTCTTAATATTTAGATCTTAAAAAAACCCCAGTTCTCTACCACAAACCTTTACTCAGAGTTTATAAACAACAATAAGCAGAACTCAGGTGTTCACTTATAGTGTTGACAGAAAAACGAAGGTCAAAATTCAGTGGAAAAACAAGTGAAAAAAAAAAAAAAACAACCTCAAGAAGGGCCATTCAGTTAAAATCTCTACTGCAGTTACCTCAATGCATGACAGAGTGATTTCATTCCCTCAACACCTGATATGGTGGAAAGCCAGCTCTATAAATAACAGTAACATGAAGGTCAACATTTATATCCAATGTTCATTCACATTTACGTCTAAGAAATAAAGAATTTATTGAAAGAGCAGTTGGATATAAATTCCTAATCTCTGACATGTTTTTATTATTCCCTTCCCCAAACCCCAAGGTATAAAACTTCATGACTCCTGCTCTTGGTAAAAGACAGTTGGAAAGCCAAAAGTCAGGAGCCTAATGAAGAAACGACCTTTGCCATCACAATTGATTGACAATTTTTTTTTTTATGTGACCTCTTGCAAACTCCGTTGTTAGGAACAAATGAATTCAAAGACCTCAAAATCACTTTCGATGCATACTATATTACAAAAAAATATATCCCCATGAAATGTTCTGGCATCTGCAAAGCAGTTTCTTTCAGTTCACAAACTTTCATCAAAACACTCTACTCACTTCCAAATATTGTTTTGAATTGAATGCCAAACATGCAAGATTTGCCAATGTCTTGAATGAAAACAGAATGAGGGCAAAGATGCCACAGTATTTCTTCCCATTTTTTCCATGATTACTGAAAGATCTTCATAATTTAGGAAGAAGCAATAGTTTTAGTAGTTCAAATACTTTTTGCCAGCTTACTCATGATGTCATATCAGGTGACTTCTGTCTCTCTCCTCTTCCCCAGAAATTGCTAAAAAGCCACTGCACACAAAATCCTTTTAGTTTCTCACTATCTTGAAAATAACAAGATTGACGGACAATTGACCTCTCACAGATGAACCCAAATTGAAGGTTAAACAGCAATTCCCTGTACTCTGGCAAATGCTGTTTATCAAATCTTGGACGTACAACTGGCATTTCAGCTGCCAACCTGATAGATCTTTTCAAGATGGTCTTTGTGAAATATAATGGAAAAATCCTTTAAAGTGGTGCAAGGTAGATCTAGCATAATATACTGCCATTGTCTCAAACTAATTGATTTGGTGCAGAAAATAAACTCCATTTTTCTGTCATTTCTGTCTTGAAAAGCTAAATTACGGCACGTTAGATGGAGGCTGCTTGACATTCCTGACAGCACAGTTTGTATTGCATTCAGTCAGTTTCTTAATAATGCCATCAAAAAACTCCAGGCCACCAAAGCTCTACCCATAGGAGGACCTAATAGACAATTTTTTCTTCAGCAGCTAAATCAACATGAGACTTTCCAACCACAACAACCAGAATTTAACAACAGTCTATCATGCTGTGGGAGCCTTATCAATGTTGCTGTAGCTTAAGTCCATTTTATTGACCCATAGCATTCAAAGGAGCCCCTCCTGATCAGTGGATCAGGAACCAGCTTTTCACATGACAATGTGAAAATCAAATGCAAAAGCAATGTCTGTAGAAAGTTTAGATGGTCATTCATTATAGACTCTGCTATTAAATCTGTGAAAATTTCTTTAAATAAGATGTATTATTGTGTTAGAAGTCGCTGAGCAATTTCAGCTTTGATTTTTCTATCAATTTTATATAGCTTCTTTCAACTTGAAAATTATGCCCGTTTGAGTTTTGAGTAAGAGTGACACAAAAAACAAGATGTAAAGAAATAAGCAGAAATTGTCAATAGCTCTCCATTTTGGACTGTCGGTTTTGTTTTGGTGGTTTTTTTTTGTTTGTTTTTTTTGTGTTGTTTTTTTTTTTTTTTCCCAATAGATCTGTGAAGGAAGCACATCTAGAAACATTAGCAGAGATGTGAGACCATTAAGGTATCTTGGTCAAATTTTTAAGGTTACCTGAGCAGTTAATCTGTAACTCTGTACAGCATGGAGAGGAATCATAAGCTGTATTTCCTACTGCTGTATACAAATATCCATATTCTTTATGTACTAAAAGAGTAATTGAGACCACATGTAGTTCCTTTTGAATTATATCTGAGCCTACACCTTCAAAAACCCTTTGAAATTTATTTTATTTAGCATTTGTGCAAAAGAATTCATGTAATGGGTACTAATGGAAAGCCTGGGTTGCTGTGATCTTTGGTATGTCAGGAGAGTGGTCGTTGCTCTGCAGTAATGTGCAGAGTTCAGCAATGAGAACAAAGACAGTGGAGCCTCTGCAAGTTTTTCTGAAAAAAAAAGCAATGTTAATCCAAGTAAAATGCCAGCTGCAACACAGTTTGAAATGCAGTTCTACAAAGTCTGTTCACTCTGTGATCTGTGCTGCTTTGCTGGTCTTCTCTGGACTGCAGGGCTCAAGCTTTTCATTCCATTTACAATCCACTAGAATTTTTGAGCTTGGAAAAAACCACTTTTATTGTTTGTATCCTTCCTGCATTTAGAAAAGGAAAGATTTTCTTCTACATGGACATGAACTGAAGAATTCATTTCCTATTTTAACCTACCCTAACTATTGTGTAGTACAGACAGAAAGGAAAAAAAAAAAAAAACCAAAAAAACCCAAACCAACCAACCAACCAACCAAACCAAAAACAAGAAAAGGCAAAGAGACACCCCTTCCTGGAACTGGAGTGTGAATTATATATCTCTGGGACTACTTTTTTTTTTCCCTGGATCCAGCTGCAAACAGTTTGCAGCAAAACTTTCTCCTCCTCCTCATTTGAATGAGATGTGAGACTGGAAATAGATCCTAGAACAAGTGATGGACGACTAGGGGATGAAAGATGAGAAGCTGAGTCCAGTCTTGTAGACATGTCCTTGACACCACTGAGATTACCTGACCAACCGGCATGTTGGCTTCTACATGGCCACAGACCCTGCACGCTGAATGATTGTGCAAGAGCTGACAGCAAAACCAATAAATAATGCTACTTCAGGGCCATTGTCAAGGAACATGGATAAAGTGAAGGAGAAGAAAACCTATTCCTAGAAGGGTGAGAGAGACTTTTCTAAGAAGAAAAACCTTTATGATAAAATTTTATTTTAAATTATTTTTTTCTGGTGAGCTGTGGTGCAGTCCTGGGCTCTGGTGTGTCAGGGTTGGGATAGTCTCAGTACCATATGAGACTCTCAGCGTGCAGCCCACAGTATAACAAATTAGCATGGCTTCTACCAAACTGGCAGTGATTGACAGATTGGTTGGTGACAGCACAGGATAGCTGAAGCTGCTGCTCCACTGCCTCAGCAGCTGAGCTCATTTTTTCCTACCTTAAGGAAAAGTGAATGCAGTCCACATTTCCCCTCCTGTCAGGATATTGATCACTCTCAGTACACGTGTGCCACGGAGGGATTCTCTCCATTTAAACAGAATATGGCTGGACTACTAAAACAAATGTGAGAACATCACTTTGGAAATGTCAAAGTTTAGTTAACAGATACTGAAGGCACATGTGGCTCTAATTAAGATTAGCAGAGACATGGGATCTTGACAAGGTGTGATGAGGGTGGGTAAGAACAAGCTCCCTCAAGTGTGAGGCAGAAGAGCGTCAGACCAGCTTCCCTACTGCAAGGGAAGGAAAGGGTGGCTTATGGGACCCAAGGTTTGAATGAATCCCCGTCAGTCTCTACTGTGTTGTGTTACATTCAACCAGACATTTTGCTGTCTGTTCCTGGTACTCTATACAGTAATGAAAGGGTGTTTGCAGAAAGGGAAGAAGGAGAAAAAAAGGATGAGAGAAACTGCCAGAATTTCCTGCAGAGACTCAAAATGCTGTCTGCCCAGGAGAAAAAGGGCAATCCTGATTTTAAGGATGTATGTGTAAATTCCCCTACCTTGCTGGCTTTCATCTTTGTTCATTATCTGGCAGTGGTGGGAATCACTCTTTCCTGCCACTGCCTTTCGTGTCTGTCTGCACAACCTTAGTGCTGCTGCTGGAGTGTGGAGGCACTAGCCTGTTGCATGTTCCTTCTGCTCTGAGGGAAAATTAAATCATCCTTCTTTGTCCTTTTCACAATGTTGCCATAGGTGATACTGTAAAGAAAAAGTCTTGCATGATCTTGTGCCCATCCTCCAACAGTGCCCCAAGATACCAGACAGACAAGCAGAAAAAATGTTTCTTTGTTGCAGTTATTGAAAAAAGCTGTTTCCAAACATAACATCTGTAGTGCTAGGTGGTCTTTGGGTAGTTAGGGTTTTGGGGGGAGGGTTTCAGCAATAGATGTGGGTTAGAGTATGCCTGTTACGTTGGCATTCCAATGAGGAATCAGAGGAGAGTACAGCAGTAGCTAAGGTAGTGGCAAATGCAGGAAAAGAGTACTGTTGTGTTGTAGGTGGAGTATGGATGTTGGCCTCAGTTTCCTTGTCTGTAAACTTAATACTTATTGGATTCCTAAAGAACTGAGCAGTATGTTGAGTACATTTTTTAGATCTCCAGTTAGGATTTATGTTCTTCTGTAAAGTAAAGATACATGTTCTTCTGTAAAGTAAAGAAAACTGATTGGTCTGTTTAGCAGTGCTAGGAGAATAAACATTATTTCCTTCCCTTCACTATACTCTTAAATTCGATAAATGGACACACACACACACACAAACACACACACACACACACACACTACACCCCAAAAAAAAAAAAAAAAAAAAAAAAAAAAGATACAGGAGGGGTAGTTTGGGTTACTTTACAGCAATAATTTTAAACACAGAGTTCAACTTTATGGCACACTGATGTGCACTCACCAGAAATCCATCGAATTACATCCCTTGTCACACATAATATTCATTACGAAATCCATCATCTTTTCCTCCTCAATAGTTGTTAGGTAGGTAACTTGGGATTTGCTGACACCACCTGAAGGTGCACCTTGGGATGTGACAGTTGGCAGGGAAAGCCTTACTGTTAACAGAGGAAGGTCATGACCTCAGTCCCTGACTGATAAATCTGGAACTATAACTCATTTTAAATCTGCAGTGTGTTTGTAAGGTCTAGATCAAGACAGTGCTTCCCAGTTCCCATAATCCCATAATGGGCTGTGCCCTGTGCCTGTGGTTTGAATTCTTGCATGCGTTCCTCAGCCAGTTTGTGATGTGCTTAAATGTGCCAGTCTGGGCAAAGGCAGGAGTGTGACCTGCATAAGCTCCCAACCATTTTTGTGCTGGATTTTTTCATCCAAGACAAATGGTATTGTGTTCCTGAATGAAAATAAAGCCTGGTAAAGAACTCATAATACAGGGAAATGTTCAGCTTGTGCTGATTTCTCCTGCATTCTTGTCATATCTTGGAAGTTGATTGATAACCATCCCAACCTAGTACTCCCCTCAATTTACTCATTCCAGTTCTCTCTATGGAGAACACGAGAAGGTTATTGCACAGATTTAATCAAATGTGCTCAGTCTTGACTGAATATTAATGGAAGAAGAGGTACAGTACAGAAATCTACTAGAAGTGTTTTATTTGACGGCTATTCACACAAGCAGACAGCACCAAAATCACTTCAAAGGAGTCTCTTTCCCAAATGATGCAGAGACAATTGCACCCAAATTTCTTATATGAATAAAATCATATTACAGACTACAGGTTCTCTGATAGTATGGAACATCTGAATTCAGTTTGGATTTATGTAGAGTGTGTAGATGAGTACAAAGTAGTAAAGTACAAGGCATTAAGCACTTTTTATTGTCAAAGGACATAGTGATCACACTTGATTACTATCACACTTGATCAGTGTGGAACTGACTGAGGAACTGTGTTAGAGGTTTACTCTCTCTTTTCCTCTACCCATATAATGACTTTTTCTTCTGTTCTTGGAGATTCACTGTATAGAGAAGAGAAATATCTCTTCTCCTTTTTTTTTTTTTTTTTTCCCTTCCCTGTGGAATTTTCCACCCTCTTTATTGTGTTCTACTGTTGTTTTATGAAATAGCTATATGTGGGAAGGGGAAGACTTACCCATCTAGTTACACATGCTGCCATCATCAGTGAATTTGCAATACTGAATTTGGACTGGGCAGACATTGCCAAACTCTTATTGTCAAACTCTCATGTCATAGTTGGTAGGTGTCTTGGTGCGAAGTATTATGAGTCACGGTATCAACTGATGCATCCTTCCTTCTTGGTATTAAATTTAATTGGACAGGGAGAATTTTTTATATATTGTTATACAGACAACAGTTATGTTTGTCTGCACTATGGGAAGAAGATGCCTGTTTACTTCAACACATCTGAATCTACTGTTCCTTATTTGTGGACCATGGGGACTAAGAACAACAGGATAGCAAAGTCAATTTTTGAAAGGTTGGCTTTGGATGCCAGGGGACAGCTTGTCATGGAGAGTAAAGATACAATAAATAAGATTTTTAATTTCTTCCAAGATCTTTCAGAATAAACAAAAGAATCCCAAAGAGGCGGCCTGTCTAGAATTTAAGAAAAACAGTAGACTGTTAAAAAGTATAGAATCAACTCAGTTCTGAAAACAAGTGTATGATGAGGAAGGAGAAAACGATGTCTACCAAGTACTAAACCTGTCCTTGCTGTCGGAAAGCTCATCTGAATGCTCATCCTGCACGGAGCCCAGTGCTGTGGGATCTCTCTTTGCTATGGGAGCCAGCAGGACCTCCTGCAGGATGAGGGCTCTCCTGGGCACAGCCCTGACAGCAACTCAAACTGAAGAAGGGCTTCCAGCAAAATCCAGCCATTTGCAAGCAAAGATCCTGACTGATGTAAAATTTACTGTGCGTAGTACTCTTCCCTGTGAGTGGAAATTTACTGTGTGGCTATAATGTATACACACACACACACACACACACACACATACATATATATATATATACATATATATGTATATTTATGATCTACAATGAATACTAAAACTATATGTAATTAATGGTGCAGTCTGTAAATACATACACACGCTCTCAGGTTACCAGACACACACATGGGTTATTCGATGATCCCAACTCACACAGTGCACCTTCTTTAACCCTTCTCTGCATTGCCATTGTAGTCATACAGGTAACCCAAAGTCTCAATATTTTAATAGAAGGATGCATATGATGGATGTTACAAATGCAGACCTTATTTCCCACAAGCAACACTTAATTATGGACAAAAATATTAGCCTCTTCATACAGTTTCTTAGAGGAAAGATCTAACAAGCTGTAAGGCCATTTGTTCTCTGACTCTGTACTTCTAATCAGAAACACATCTGAGGAAGAAGTGGGTCCCTGAGATTAAATCTAATGTGTCTGAATAAGAATTTTAAAAGGATGGAAGAAGAAGAGAGAAGAGAAGAGAAGAGAAGAGAAGAGAAGAGAAGAGAAGAGAAGAGAAGAGAAGAGAAGAGAAGAGA
>JAWWEU010000040.1:7121523-7147735 GCA_035583155.1 Acropternis orthonyx
GAGAAGAGAAGAGAAGAGAAGAGAAGAGAAGAGAAGAGAAGAGAAGAGAAGAGAAGAGAAGAGAAGAGAAGAGAAGGTTGTGCATGCTGTATCTGTTAGAGGACAGATGAAATAAACTAGTAAATAATAATGTTTACACTAAGAAAACACAGAACTGCTTCATCATTGATTTTTTTTCCAAATGTTTCCTACAATTGAGGTGCAGTGTGTTGCTGTAGAGGCAAACCAGATAATGTGATCAATAATCAAAAGCAACTCAAGTGATCTTTACCATTGATCTGACCTGCATTGATTTTGTTATTGAAATTTTGAGTCAGAGCAATATCTGCATCAACAAAACAGCCTAAAAAATTGCTGCTTATTTGTTCCACAATGGGAGATGAGAAGTAGAGGAACTCAAGCAGACATTTTCGCAGCCATGCTATAAAATGCCATGTCACCCTACTTATACATTAAATAGCAGTAGTAAAAATAGTTACCAACAATCCTGGCAGCACCCAACTGCATTTAAATGTTTTAGACAGATTAGAATTTTAAATGCTCATTATTCACCATTTTCTAATTTGAAAACTAAAAAAAAAAAAAAAAAAAATTTCTCTGTCCCATCTCAAGCACAAGGACTTACAATTGCATGCTCTTTTCACTTCCAGCTTTCCCATCTGTTGCTGCAGAGCTATGATAAATGAAGTTTCAATGCAATCACAAAAGCAGCCTTATCATTTAGACAGAAAACAAGACTTTGATAACAAAAAATAATTATAATGCTCTCTCATTTTTGGAATGAAGAATTTTCATGACTTCAGAGGGAGGTTTGAAACACGGAACAAATGATGTGTCAGAAATTCAAAAAATAGAAATCAAAACTGAATTCCTTAGAACACATAAATTAAGAATTTTTCTTTTGAAGACAAAACTTCTGTAATTTCTTGAATACACAAGTAGATGAACATTTTGGACTTTTGTTTAATGTTTGATATTGAAATAGCACGTCACATATCATTATGCATCTCAGGTGTTGCATTTCTGATGATATAAAAGGCTCATTCCATTTGATAAATACATTGTGAGCATGTATTAATAGGGATATAACAATGTTTTCCATGATGGAGAGAATTGAGAGAATAATAAGCATATGAAATATCTTGAAAGATATTCATTAAAGGATGATATTTCTGCTCAGTGTCGTGCCATGTTTGGTTTCACAGAGGAATGACAAAAAGCTGATCAGGAAGCCCTGCATTTTCATGCCAGACATGACCAACGTCACTGCAACATCCTTCCAAAGATACTCATAGGTTTTACTACATCCACTGCATAATTTGTTTTTATATTAGGGCATATAATTTGAAAAGATAAACAAAATCTGGTGTAAAATCTTCTTGTGACTAGAGTGTATCACATTACCCATAATACAGATGGCCTTTTTTCATTCAGAGGGAAGGATTAAGCTAAATGAAAAGAAAGCTGCCAGTAAGCATAATTTTCACTGCTACCTAGACTCTACAAATGAAGTTGATTTATTTCTAATGGTAGGTAAAAGGAGCTCCTGATTCATACTTAGAATTTTTTACTTTAAAACTAGATTTTTTTTAATTTAGATTTAATTAATTTGAAAAAAAGAAAAATAAATTCATTCACTCTTTCAGTTTTTGAGGAATCTCAAACTTCCTCCTTTCCCAGACAGGTTGTGCCAATGATTCACTACTCCTTTTCCAAAACATGTGATTTCTTTCTGGTCACTATCCAGCCTCATATGTTAATATGCATTCCTCTTGTGTGGACATCTGCAGAATATCATAAGATCTGTTCTTTTCACTTTCACATTACTGGAACAGATTGCCTTTCTCTCTCCGTCAGGCTTTCTGGATTTAAGTACCTCGTCACAGAGTCCATTCCAGTGATGAGTCATTTACAAAAACAGAGATATGTAGAAGCAATCCTCTTGGTCATGACCAGCAACTGCACCAGTGCAGCAGAACTGCATCTGTTCCATCACATTTAAACCCACACAGGACTAGTAAAGTTTAGCAAGCCTTTGTCCCGATGATGTGAAGACTCAAATAATGGGCCATGTACCAGAACAGTGGTTGTGTGAGCCAGGGAAACAAGCCTGAGGAGCACACATATTAAATGCTGGGTTTAGATAACATTCGTCCCTCCTGACAAGAGACTACTACGTTAGGAGGTAGAATTGGTTGTGTGGTATCAAATAACACAGGCTGTCAGGTGCCATTTTCAGTAAGTTGTGCTAGGAAACTGTTATTGTGGCAGTTGAGAAGAAATCAGTTTTAAAAAGAGGTGTAGTCAAATAGATAACTGGAGTCAGGAGACCCGGTATTTTAGATGAATAAGAGACTATCCCTTACATATACTGCTTTTCACCTTCAAGAAATCCCAATAATTTTGCAAAACCAATAGGCTAATATGATCTGCAGACAAACATAATTTCATGCACTACTAAAATGCAGCAATCTCTGAATGACATTTGGCAGATGGCAGACTATAGCCAGCAAATGCACAGAATGAAAAACCAAAAAATTAACAGACCTAACAAAACCTTTCTCAGGAATATTCTCAGCCTTTTGAAAGGATATGCAGATTATTTGACACAGCTGGCAACCTTCTTCAGAGAGGGAGCTGCATTTGGAGACAAGAAATGGTCAGTGATGTGTCCCAAAAAAGTACTTCAATCACTTACACGCACGCAGAGAACCAGCTCAATATAAAAGACAAAAAACAATGATTATATTTATTCTGACTGCACTTTGCTAAAACACAGATTGTAATCTTGCCCTGAGTTTAGATTCTTCTCTGGAAGATTTATTTTCTTTTCACAGAAAAAGAAAACCCCTTAGTAGGAATGACTGAGCAGAGGGAATGATATTAAAACTTCAACTTTCTGTAGAACTTACGTGCAGAGTTTCTATATGGTTTTGAAACACACTTGTTCTCCAAAATTAAAGGAGATTGATGTGCTGCTCATGATCTTAGTTATCCAAGGCTGTAAGGCAAATTCTGGACATTAGACCTAACAGAAATATTAATTTTATTTTTCTGCATTAATAAATTAGGTAACCTAAGCTGATGTAAAAAAAATAATAAATAAAGCTGATAACAGTTACATTATCCATAATGACACTTTCAAGCTGTGTTTTATCATTGAAAATAGCTACATGATTACAGTATATTAAACTAGAATGTACTGCCTAGATGTCTATTGTCAATCATCTAATTCAGACATTCTTTTATCTTTAAGAGTATTAGCTTTTACACTTTTACCAAAATTTTCAAGTTGATTCTATTGTTTATTTATTTCCTTGTGATTCTCAGAAACAAACAGCTCTCCTTTCCATTGTAGCTACTGTCTAACTGAACTGAGAGGTTTGTGGTGGAAAACACAGGTTACTTTTCTTATATCATTAATGCCATTCGGTTGTGAAACCCACCATGGACTGGTTTCTCAAGTTCTGGGCAAAGCAATATTTAAAATCAGTGGATGAATACAAGTATAAACTTCAGAAGAATGACTTGGGTAAAACAAGTGTGGAGAAAAATTACCACTACTTTCCATTCCCTAACAATATCTTTCATTTATTTTCCCTGTTCCTGATGTCTGTTTCTCTAAGCTATGGTTATGCTTCATGTTTCCTGCCTTCTCTGGCAGAACCTGACTAATGAGGGTCTCACTCCCCTGCCACCTCCCCAGGCCTCAGCTCTGCCACTGGTGACATGACACCTTTGGGCAGCTGTGGCTTACACCTCAGAGGACATTGCTAAATAGCTGAAAGAACTTTGAGAAATTTCACAGGCCAGAGCCAGGTAAAGGAGAAGTAATATTGTGAGACAGAGAAAAGTAGCACCTCCAGGATCTAAGGGAAAAATCACACAAAGAAAAGGCATTAAATTTAAAAAAAAAAAAAAAAAAAAAAAAGATAAAAGAAAGCTCCCTAAAAACCAAAGAGTTGCAACACGGAAGCTCAACACTGGCAGTATGTGATCAGAGAGTGGTGTAAGCCAGACATCCCTTCTGCATTCACCACATTTCCAGTGACATAGAACTCAGAGATGATCTGCAGGACAAGAGGTGATAGCATTTTATTCATACTTTCACTTTTTGAATATGTGAAACTAATCAGGTCATGTGTTTGTGTCCACTGCTGAGGAGAAATTCATGGGTTGTTTGCAGCTGCAATAAAGTAATAGTAATTGGTTAATGATTTTGCAACAGAACAACTTGCGGTTGGTTAGAATTTAAAATGCATAAAAACAAATCAAAATATTAAAATAAGCCTGGTGAACTTTTAGAAGCTTTCAAAGGAGTGCCAACATGAAAATGTCATCCTTGGTCAATTTTCCTCACTGCCTTGGCTATAGCTGATGAGTTGAAGCTAAGGTATAGTTAATTCTGGTGCTGAAGTTTCTCCAGAGATTGCTATGATAATTAATTTACCCAGGAGCTGTTATAGTACAGGTTTTTGGTTTTTTTTCGCAGAGTCATGATCAGAAGCTCTTTGAGGGCTTTTCACAGGCACCAAGGTTTGGACTGGGCATTCACAGCTTCTACTGGCAGTTTTTCAGCATACGTGCTAAATGCAAAGCAACTGAGTAAATGAGCAGTGAAGTGCAAGTGATCTGAAGGCCAAGGAGAAAAATGGTAATGGGGAAGAGGAGGTGGAATTAGGAAAATGGAAGGAGGAGAAGGAGGAAGAAGGAAGGAAGAATAAATGAGTAGCAGATGACAAGGGAAGCTGAATGAAATACAATACCCAGCTTCTCGTTCAGCTTTCAGACAGAATGTGTATCTGGAGACCTGCTGTCTTTGTGGTGGTACTAAAACCCTAGATCTTCCCTGACAACATAAGATTTGTATTGCTTGAAAGTTAATGCTGCATTTGTGCAAATATTTTCTTTCAGTGGGAACAAGAACAATTCTGACAATTCAAAATAAGCAGAGATAGATTTTGATTCAAGGTTTTTAGAAAGAAAAACTTTAGTTTTAATTTGAAAATAAAACTAAAAGGTGTTTTCTTTGTGTTTTTAAAATGAAAAGTTATGAATTTTAAAATGGAATCAACTATATGTTGGAAAGTTCTATTTTCTATGCAATATGTATTTTGTATATTTCAGTATTGCTGATTTCTCTTCTGAAAAAAGTATGACATGAAATCTGCATCCATATCTAAAATAGTTTCAGGAAAATATCCCAATATCTAGCCCTAAAGCAACAAGATCTGCTTTGCACCAAGCTGAGGAGGAACGAACTGAGTATAGTCTATCGTAGAAAAAATTGCATTTGAACTGTTCAAATTATACAAACACTTTCCTTGCTAGTGCATTTTTCACTGCCTCTCCAGAGCTGCATATTCATACAGTTATACCTTTATTGCTTTTATTTTCCTTTTGGTTACTTCAAAGTCAATTATTTTTACTACTAGTTCAAGGGGCACCTTTATCCTTGTGCAATTGTGTCTAAAGGAAATTACACAGCAGAGTAACCACTCGGTACTTCAGTCCATCCCTTTTAAATAGATACATTAGTTGAACCTTTTCAGTGTAGATAAAAATAAAGTAGGTAATGAAAGTATCCTTATTCAAGTAGTGTTTCACTTGCAGATAAGTTTCAAGGAAAGTTACATTTTTAAGTGATCAATAAGAACCTTAAACTTCAAGTATTGTATTAACACAAAAATGGCATAGCAGTTTTGTACAAACTCTCCTAAAAGTACATTTCACAGGCATATTTAGGTCATGTTACATATTCAAATTGTGGGTTTAGTAATAATGATAACTACTTAAACGTAGAGCATCACATGCATGAAATATATAGCATTTACAGATATGCTTCTGTTTAAATTTTCTTCTTTTACTGTATTCTACTCCATGCAGAAAGCTGAAAAAGAACTGCATAGCTATTTTTTATCTCTTTAGTGTCACTCTGAATAATATTAGTTGAAATCTCATTCTAAGAAACCAAGTAGGCATTTTTTTAACTGATTAAATTTTCAAATCTCCAAAATCTGCATTACAAAAATTGCTTAAAGTAATCCCCAGCCTCATTAGTTTGTAATCTAAATAGACATAGAAAAGTATGCCTGCATAGTGGATAACATGATGTTTAACAAGCACCTTTGCAGAAGATTATTGAAAGGAAACACAGCTGCTTTTCAAAATTTTCACCAAAAAACATCCAGCAGGTAAGTAGATGCCTTAATACCTTCAACATTCATGCAGGCATTGAAATAGCAGGTGGAAAAAAGGTCCCAAAAATCAGACCTTGTGCACCTGGCAATAGAAAAAGCCTATGTCTGCGCACTTTGCAAGCCATAGACATGCTGCACACTACTACTGAATATTTTGCTTACAGTATTTCAGTTTGTCTCTGCCACAAAATTACATTTTTATTTCATATTTCTTGGATAATTGCTTTGTACAGCATAAAATTCCATTGACATGTCACAGGATATTGTCAGCTGTAGCTATTAGAGTCTGTTCTTAAGAGATGTCTCCTTCAGAATCATTATATTTATATTTTAACACTTCTCAGAGAAATGAAGTGTCATAATATTTAATAATCACTTAGTCATTATCATAATAGGCATAAAACATGGGATGGCTGATAATATACAGGGAACTGTGAGACACTACAGAACATATAATGGTTTAGAAACAGTGACTTGCTGAGATAATAAATCCCCTTGGTAGTTCTTTCTTTAAATAGACAGAATTCTCAGAGCAAGAAGGCTGTATTTTCTGGGAATTGAAGTACAGGTGGTCAGTTTTGTGCAAAGGTAAGGATGGGAACAAGGTGCACAAGGAAAGAAATTAAAACTTGATAAAAGTCTAAAAATTTAGACTATCTGGATAACATAGATTTTAGTTTCTTAATTAAGTGTTTGGGCCTAAGTACAACAAATAAAACCTGCTGCCAAACTCAGTCAAGCATAAGGTCCAGGGTCTCTGCTCTTCACACAAATTTCAAGCCATGAGTGGTCTATAAACCAGCTTGACCAGTGGCTTAACCAGTTCTCAGTTTATTGTTTAAAATTGACTGATAATTTAAACTGGTTTCAAGAAAGATTTTTCCCAGTGTTTGGTTTTGTATTGACAATTCAGAACAAACTATGTTGAAGGGAAGGCAACTGGGAGAAGTCAAAGGAATGAAGAAGCTCTAAAACATGGATAACAGCTCCGTGGGATAGCTCCTGTAAAGTAGAAAAGAGAGTTAATTGTACATCAGTATTAAAAAGCAACAGTTTACACATGTCAATCAGCTAAAGAAAAAGACTGTAAATGTTTGCATGTGTAATATTCACTCAAACCAGAATAAGCAAAACAGATGAAGATTAGAATAGTGAGTGAATTCTGTATGAATTAGTACCAGGATTTTAACAGTTTTCAGAGTTCTCTGGGGATAACATACTATGAAATGTTAGCATGAAACGAGATATCCTCAAAGAACTCAGGTACTTAGGATTTCAGTTGGTAAATCAGTAAAAAAATCTATGGTCTGAACTGTTAAAAAATAACTTTTCATTCAAGTGCATCAGTCTAAGACTAAACTTTTCCTATAACAGTCATTGGCTTGATTAAAAAATTGCTTTAATGCTGGTGGCATGGCAACAGATTTGCTCGTACTACAGTGCAACTTTATTTATAAGTGAGTTCTTTCTCCATATATTTGTGTTCAGCATATACTGAATATGTTACTGACATGCTTTCTCTATAGGAGTCAACACTTAAGGCCAATGGGTCAAGTTTCAGAGCTTAATCTAGCTGAATGGATAAGCCATTAAGCTGGTACACACAAATCTTTCTTCAAGCTTTTTATGCACTTGTCGCACCCATTCAGACACACATCTATTTCTCAATACATAGTCTGTCCAGAACTTAATTTGCCACATTGAAGCAGACACTAAATCTAAGACAGCATACCTCAGTGTGGCAGGAAATTATTAAATGGGAGAATGAGAAGAATGTAAAATAAAGGTTAATGCTCCATATACCAGGCACCACACTGTACATTTAGTTTGTGTTTAGCCCCTTGGTTTAAAAATTGAAACAATATTATGGTATTTTTGATTGCCATAAATAGGCAGAGACAGTGTAGTGCAGAAACCCTGACTTACACAGGTAGCTCTGAACTGGATGCAGCAGAAAGGATGGTCTTTACTCACTTGCTCTGAGGGCAGGATTGTTCTAGTGTTAAAGGATGATCTTGAACCTATGGTAATCTATTTGCAAATAACTATACAATATTCTTTATATTGCAATTATTACATACTATATCCAGAGTAATACAGAAAAAATATTAAACCTATGGTGATTACCTTTTTGTAGTCTCAGTAGCAAGACTCCTGGTATTGATGAATTTTGTCACTATGCATTTGCATGATGACTAAAGATTAAAAATAGCATTAGGCTGAGATAGATTATGTGGATCAGACAGTGGCATTATACTGTCATGTCAAAGTACTCCTCTATTGCAGTCACAGGAAAAGCTTACCAAAGCTGGTTATCCACAACTATAGAATTTCATAGGACTGCAATGCAGTTTTATCCAAATAAGTTCTGAATTAACTGATGCTTCTGCAAAGAGCTGGTACTGCAGCAGTGGGGAGCTCTTCCAGCATATTCCAGGTGACAATCTCTGCTTGAAAAGTTTGATACCAACTTACATGTCTTGCTCCTAAGCAGATGCAGAGAGCTACAGCTTGAACGTGACCTGGATGATGCCATATTTAGTTGTGCTGTGTGCTGTAGACACAATAGAAATTGCAATTGAGAGACAGAGTCTTTGGCAAAATTATCTTGAAGACACTTATGTAAGTTTAATTAGGGTGTCTCAGAGTCGTTGGAGGGAGAGAGTGTAGATGCTGAGCTGCAGAGTGAAGCAGACAAGTCTAGCCTGTTCCCCATGTCGGAAGACGAGAACAGGATGGAGGAGGTGGTACAAATATTTCTCAAGAAAGAGCTCCTGTCAGTGGATTCTGGGGTAGGCGTGGGAAGTTCATAATTTGAGCGGACAGCATGTTAGGAGTTTAGGAAGAACTACACCACAGTTCTGTGAAATGTCATACTATGTTTAACTGTCTTTGCTGCTGAGAACCTGGGACAAGATGCAGAGAGAGCTGAGATCCTTATTGCAGGCACCAAGGTGTGGTGCAAAGATCTCTGAGCAAGTAGAGAGGTAAATTGCAATTTTTTTGGTGAGAATCTTGAAGTGGTGTCCCTAATATGGAGAGCCAGACATTTCCCAAAAGCAGCTGCACAAGGAATTCAGTGCCTGTCATGGTGTTTTCCAATATACCAGCTGGACTTCGCAAAGTCGTAGCTTTGGGGTGGGCTATGTGTGTGTGTGTGGGGAGTGTGTGTGTGTGTGTTTGTGTGTGTGTGTGAAAATTCTCTGCTGTCTTCTGACTTCTGGTTGATGTACCTCAAAAGAATGTGAAGCTCTTATTCACTTTTCATCCTCAGAGAATCTATCTCTCTTAAGGTTAAACACATAACAGCCAAGTTGTATAATATGCCCACGATAGTAATTCTTGACACATTTTGAGCACGTCTGGATACAAGATATGTAAAACCATATGGAAAGAAGAGATTTTGCAATTTTTTAGGGGTTTTTTGTTGTTGTTATTTTGGTGGGGTTTTGTTTTGTTTTGGTTTTTGATTTTTTTTACAAAACTGAATTTTTTGCCCACTGATCTTTGTTTTAATTACCAAAGTTTTGTTAGAGCCTGGACACTTCAGTATTTTATTTATAAGCTATTCCTGAACTCTGCTAAAACTTCTTCTTTCCAAGGTATGAAAATACTTTTTCAATAAAGTCTATCAGCAAACAGAAATGTAATGAAAAGGGTCTGATTTAGGTGAGACCTTTTTTGGCTTTAAGCAGTATACCTGGCAATCTCAGTGTGTTTGTAATGATGTTAACTGGCTCATGTGGAGGGAATACTTTCTATTAATGCACCATTCTTCACTATATGCATCACCTGTGAAAGACATCTCCAGGTTGGTCTTCATTTCCCAGAGACCATAGTTCTTTATGGAGTAGAAACATAGTACGAATTCTGAGGTGCTGGGATATGTTCAGGCACTGCTCTTGGAAAATGACTCTACTTTAAACAAAAAATATTTTCACCTTGAAACCAAGAATGAGTATCGAAACATTCAGAACAAGTAGTTAGAAATTTTTCTTCAGATATTGGCTCTGGCCAGAGGACTAGGGGGCTGAGCTCCTGTCTTGTTCCTTATCCAAGTGGGAACTGAAGTCTGGTTTTCACTGGAGAGGCAGCAGAAATAGAAAGAATTGGGATGTTGTAATACAATATTTTTTCTTTTCACTTGAACTCTACAGCTTATTAATATTTAAGAAAAAGCTGAATCTTTTCAGATCTTCTCATGTTTCTCACTCCTTACAGATTTAAACAATTAAACACACACATGGATCTTCAACTAAGGTATCTCCTAAACTTTCCTATATTTGAATCCATTGTCTCTCATAGACTTCCTGCTAAAATAATGGTGGTTGCCAGATGAGTGCATTGCATTGGTTTCCTGAAATAAACCCAAACAGAAAAAATCTGCCATATCTTAGGGGGAAACATACCTCAAATATTTTAAAACTGTGAGATAAATATGGGTTACAGCAGAATTAAGCCCTATGGAGTTAGTAATTATAACGCTAGGGATCACAGCTTCCCTGAAGAACTTGTCTCCTTTCTGTCCAGGCACAGGTAAGAATGGGGGTGAAAAGAGTAGAGGAAATAAAGTTAAATAAAATCTAGCATATGTTTTTTCCATTTATATGATCTATCTCCACTGCTTTCAAAAAGTCTAAGGCAGCATGACCATACTTTTCTGAATTGAAACACCAGAAAAACATATCCAGACTCTAAGGCTGCTGTTTTTCTCTAATAAAAGCCAATGTCCCTTGGCATTCTCATCATTAAAATGTCACAGCGTAGAGCAGTGTATTAAAAGTATCTTGCCAATCTAAATGTAAAGGGTCACTTTTAGAAAGGTAAAATAAATGCTGTAAAATTGCACAGGTCTGAAATAAAAGTCTAGAAGAGCTCTCAGAAAATTTAACTCAGTATTCATGTGTAACTGATGGACCAAATCTGAAGTTTTTGTTTAGGTGTGAATTTGCTGATACTTGGATTGAAATAGCTTTTGTAACTTGAAATTACTGACGTATTTTTCAATAAAAGAAAGTTGTGCAATATTTGAAGTGTTTCTTCTTCTGCAGGCAAACATGAATAGTACTTTGCTCTTCTGGATCAGAATACTAAATTGCTGAAGTTTTCATTTTTTTTCTCTGCAGTTTTGGCCTTAGACTCCTGAGCTGGGTCTGACTCGTGGCTGTACCACTGGGGCTGCTCATGTGTCAACCTCACCTCAGAAAGCTCATTCTCTGGAACGGACACCTTCAGCAATCTGCCTGTATGCAGCCAGGACAGAATCCTCCCCTCTAGCTACAGAGTAAGTCTCAAGAACCCCAGGCACATTTAACAATGATTTTTGAAGGAAATACATTGCTGTCAACCACAATAACTTGAATAAATTAATTGCCAATGTTTATCAGCCAATGAAGTCTACTGATATTTTTTAATTAAAAGAGACACAGAAAGCTCAACAAATTTAAATCATTTAATCTGAATTACATAGCTGCCTTTTAAATCAAACAACTACACTCCTAAGATTGGTATCTTTTCACTCATATCCCAAACTGAAAAAAGACAACTAGATTTAAAAGGTACTCTACATACCTTTGTAATTCTATTCCCTCTTGTATAGGATTTATCTACAGTAGGATTTATCTTTAAACTTCTAAGAATTGCTACTAAAACAATTTATTGATGAAATGAGGGTCCCTGGAAGTTCAGTTGCTAACTATTTCAAAAAGCATGAGGAAGCTTGATTTTTATTATTCTTGCCTCTTCTAATATGTCCATGATTTAACACATTACTTAGTTGGCAAAATATGTATAAATAGAAGCTGTCACTTTGAGAAGATGGAGGAGACATTTATAAACAAATAAAACTTATAACCTCCCTCTTTTGAATCAAATAAATACACTAAGATTAAAACAAAAGGCGCTTTATATCATCTGTGAAAGTCTGTGTGTGTATCCTTCAGTTACATGGCTTTTACTGCAGATTGCAATGTATCACCGAGGTGCCAAGCCTAACGTTGAGAGGTTGGCTGAAACCACAGAACCAGGATGAGAGCACAGTCCCTCCACGCACAGGAAAGCCATGGGAATGCAGTTTCATGTCTGCCAGAAGCTGGGAGCCTGTGCCTCAGCCAGGGATGAGGAGCTGTGGCTATTCTTGCTCAGAGCCCTCACCCTGTTTCAGATACAGCATGTGACCTCCATATCTGTTAGCTGAGCTGCATGGAAGCCCCTTGTTCCATCTTCCCCCTGGCACCCAGGAGAATTCAATGGAGCAGGGGCATGATCCCTGGACAACCTGTGTCATCCCTGCTCATGACAGGGAAGTTGAAATTATATGATCTTTAAAGTCCCTTCCAACCCAAAACATTCTATGATATTATGATTCTGTGATTCTATGATTCTAAGATGTTGGGTTTGGTGAGCTACAGTGGCAGCAACAGCGTCATATTCCTTCAGGTGTCCAAAATGTCCTGGTTTTCCCTGAAGTCCAGCCAGCACAATAAGTGTCCCGTACCATGTCAGTTTGAGCGCTATACCAGTTTGTGTCACCTCCTTGAGGAGATGATACCCTTGAAGAGATGATACTCCCTACAGGAAAATGGTGTGGTGAATACACAATTTCTGCTAAAGAATTTTACAGCATGATTTAGATTATGATGTTATACATCATTAATATTTGTCCAAACACAGAGTTCTTGCCCTTCAGCAGAAGGACAGAGAGGCACAATGGGAAAGATCTGCCCACATTAGAAGATCAAGTTCTGGATTATAAACTCTAAATTAAGAATCAGCAATATACTAGAGAGCATGAATTCAGCAGGGCCAAGGAAAAGTTAGGAGCTGCAAGTACTTCTGCAAATTTTGATGTTTTGATTTGGAAAGAAAAATATTTTCTCTCATGTCACCCTTGCAAGACAGTCTCCACAGTAGTTATATTCTCTCTATTTTTACAACATCTCTGAAAGAAAGGATATAACAATTAAATAATTTATTTGTGCTTATTCTGAATGATTGTTCAATCATTGCTCTGCTTAGGAGAGTTCCTTCCCAGGGAAGTAAGTACTTTAAAAGTACAGAAATCTATATAACCTGAAAAATGTAAAATATTTTTCTGTGTTCATTGAAGTGTTACTGTTAGAATTATCTCTTTCTGCAGAAAGAGGAACCTGCATATGAACTAAAATTTCATTTGACAGTGGAAGGAAAGAAATATTTGTTTTCTGAAACACTCAGCTTGAGATTTTAAATTATTCCCATCATCTGGAAAATACAATTCAGACTGTTAGTAGAGTTTACTACTGGAGCAGCAAATTGCTTTTGTTGTAAGAAGAAGCTAAGGTCCTGGGTATTTCCAGTATTGTCTCTTTCCTTACTGTTGTGACAGTGCAGGACAATAAACAGAACAGCATGACAAAGAGACAGGTGAATCCAAATACTCAATTCATGGTGGTCTATGACTTTAAGTTCAGTCTTATGTGAAAGTTCAAAAATTTAGGAGCAAATTCAAGATATTTTTACATTTTTTGACTTCCACCCCCCACCCCCCTCCCCGCCCCACCCCCTGAGCCAAAAGTTGAATTACCACGCCTCAGCTATGTACCTAGTAAAACTCACTGCTGTTTTTGTTATTACTAAGATTTGCTGGCTGACACTGTGAATGGAGGGGCTGTATGAACATGAAGGGCTAGGAAGGGTCTTATACAAAAAAACAGATAGAGTCATAACTAGGGCAAGTTTGTGAATGCAAGTTTTTGCTTGATACAAGCTCCATTGCACAATCTGTAGACACTATGAAAGCTGTAGTCATTATGAACAGCTCACAGACTGTGGAAACACCCTTTTATCAAAAGATATTGTGAGAGGAAAAGGAAGGAAAGAAAGGAATCTAAAAAATACTAAAATAAGAAAACGCTCTTTGTTCTTACTTCCCTTCTGTCTTCAAGGGATATAATGAAAACTCCATGATCACTTTTAAAGCACTTCAATACATCCCTATGGTCCTAATTTTATTTGTCAATCCTTTGTTTTTCTATAGCTGTAGTTTCCAGGGTTTTTGCATAATATTTAGCCAGAATTCACTTTTGTGTTTTAATTATTTAATAATTCCTGAAACAGTGTCTTTTTCAGTAGTTAAAATATACCTGTAAGCAATGGAAGATAATTTCCCCAGTTTCCATAGAACATGGGAAAATCATCTGTAGATGTTAGACCATCTATCCATACACGTTATATTTTTGCCCCCACATCATGTACGGAGATAAAAATGAGCTTTGTCTCTCTTTGGGGTATACACAAGTTCAGAAAGACAGACATATTTTTTTATATCTCTGCTAAATAGTAAGGGAATGACAATACGGATGGTGTTAAAAATTTGTCTCTTTTGGGGGTGTTAGAGAAATGAACTCACCCATGATGTCTTAGACACCTTTTGAAAACTTTTCTGTACAGATGGAGATGAATAGCTTCATGTTTGCTGTTTTTCTTTTTTCTGTTGTTGCTGTTTATGAGTTCTTTTTATCACATATCAGGAACTTGTTATAAGCTTTTCTATAATTTTCTGGAAAATGGCTGCACATTTTATGTATTTAGCAAAATGTAACTAATAAACTTGATTGTCAAAAATAATATTTGTTTTTCATACAGAGGAATATTTGCTCTTAATACAGAACACAGCAGCTAAAATTTCACAAAATGCATGAAAATCTGGCTCTTTCTGTAACAGCTGCTCTGACTACACAAGAGAAAACCTATCAGTGTATTCAGCAGACTGGGATTATATGCCTCTCTATTTTCATGCTGGCACATCTCTTCTGCTTATTTAACTGCTTAAATTTGTGGTTCATTCTTATTAATATGAAAAGTTTGAAAAATTTAGAAAATCCCATATGTACAGTTTGACCTTTGGAACTGTAGACAAGAACATACAGCTCCCACCAACATAAAATTAAAAGGAAAGTTGTTTATTTAAAAAAAAACTAAGAAAAAGGCTAATTGTTTGGATGATTTTTCAGATATTTAAAGCAAAAGATAGGTCATACTCTGAAGAAAGATATCGAAGTATTGTTCAGTAATGGAGAAACTATTTTTCAGGTTTCTGTGTGTGTGGGTCTCACCTAATCTGTAGCCATGAGACCACCATCAGATCAGCAACCTGTGGGCTGGGGTGAATTAAGCACAGTTCAGCAGCCCAGGTGCCTACATTAGCTCAAGTGTAGTTTCCCTTGGATGTTTTTTCACTAGAGTAAAAGATATTACAGAGTGTACTGATTCCAGTATAATTATTCTGATCCAGTGTTTCATTAGCTAACATTCTAACACTGATAGTTTTTTGTGCAGTTTTATATCA
This sequence comes from Acropternis orthonyx, assembly GCA_035583155.1. Lineage (NCBI taxonomy): Eukaryota > Metazoa > Chordata > Aves > Passeriformes > Rhinocryptidae > Acropternis > Acropternis orthonyx. Next base: position 7,137,052 of record JAWWEU010000040.1, read on the forward strand.
TGCAGGATGGTTTCTTCTAAATGGCTCTTTGGAAAATTTTCCTAACTAAACAAGCAAAATTCTCATAGTGGATAGTCATCTGGCCTGCAATTACCCATTACTTTAAGGGATGGTAAAAGAAAAACAATCATACCAATTGTCAGAATTTACTTTTGGGGATATGCTTAGAGACCATATTGAATTAAACAGGAACTGCATTTAAGAGAAAAAAAAGTCTTTTTTCATATTTAAAGATAAGTCTAAAACTATTCCATAAAATTCCAGGTCTTCTTTAAATACACATTCCTGCATTGTAGGAATTGTTAAAATATTATCTTCCAATTAAATGGCACAGATTAAAGGGCAGACTTCTTATAGGCAAGATTTCATTCTAAGTAAGTAAAAAATACCATTATCAGCTTTCATGTACATATATTTTCCAAATCTCCTTCATATTTTCCAAAGTCATGCAGTCTAATCAAATCTAATCTACTTTGTTCATGTCCTTCCATTACTCCTGAAATGGGAAAATACTTAGAAATTGCCTTTGTCTTTCAGCCATGAAATGCTTCCTTGGTGAGTTGGTCTAGTTTATTTTTTAATACTGTCACTATCTACCAGTTCCATTCTTCTCTGGTAGGGATTAATCAATCTCAACTTAATAAAAATGTATCTTTCCACATGGTTTCCCTAAAGTATTCATATGGAGTACAGTTTCTTTTGAAACAACTTTTTAAAAGTTTATATCTTTTCAGAGGTTTGTGATACAAAGCTTTTTCTTTTGCAGAGTAGAGATTAAATGTTCTGATAGAAACTCAGCAGAAGTCAGGAGATATTCCTTTCTGAGATAAAATGCAATTGATTACTTCACTGATCATATCACACCTCACTGTGGAAAGCTGCAGCTCCTGTCTCAAAACTACTTCAGTATGTAGTGGAGTTAGAAACTCTAAGCAGCACCTTCCCAAATATGCCTGTCTCCAATATTTCATGCTTTCAGTTTTGACCTGGTCTGGGCCCTGTGTTCCACTGAACATCTGCTCACACAGATCTTTGGCATCTGTATTGTGGCTTCCTGATTTCTGAGTGTATTATGTCTATTCCTCTTTACTATTTTCACAGTATCTGTGCAAAGAAGTATATTTAGCATTCTCCAGAACTGTCCCAGGCAAGCCAATTTCAGGATTATTTTTTCCCCATGAATTAAAACTTGCTATGAACATTGATTTATCATGTACCTCTTATTGAAAGATAAATTATTTGCAGCATAACTTGAGAAGTAACTTCGAAATCATTAGAATGACTTGCAAAATAAACTTTACTATAAATGCCTGTATTACCCTGAGTAAACTCCTAGCTTCTGTAAAATTGTTCATTTAAGTGATTACTCACCAAACAATGTCAGAGCTTAATAATGTAATGCACTGTTTAACACATTAAATCATTCTGCTTTTACTATTCCTTGAAGGTTAATTAAGTTAATTTTGTTTGTTATTTCATGATGACATTCCATCAATCTCTCAGGGTTGATTTTCATTTCAGGTGTGTTATATCTTTATCCATTCCACCTAATTTTTTTGTTAGGCTAGCTTGTCTGATTGCAATCCAATTATTTAATCAGGGCAACAATGTTATATCTAGCTCATACCAACAGTGTTAGGGTAAATTGAGGTGATCAATAAAACCTCCACAAGAAAGACAAAGTCTTTTTGTCTGTTCTTATCTGTCACATTACTTACAAAATATTTTAAAATGTTTAAGATTTGAGAATTTTTGCTACATTTGCATTAAATAATTTTTTCCATTTAATCCATAATAAATGTGGTGTCAAGGGTTGAAGGGGCATTGGTTTTGTACACTATGTCTCTAGGACATTCTTCATGAAGATAATGGCTAAGACAAAATCCTCTTTCTCTATTTCACCCTCATCAAATTTAAATGAGAAATTGTTGATAGGTTTCAGAGACTCATAAAGCTCAGGAAAAAAAAATCACAATAAAGGGAATAATAGAAATAGGAAGAGAGAAAAGGTTGTCTAGAAATGCTCTAGAAAACTGTTTGATATTTGGGTTATTTCAATGACTGGACAGCTACCGATAAGAGTCCTCTTTGGTCAAGTAGTTGCCTGACCTAATTTTGGCTTCTGTGGCTTGCACAGCACAGAAACTCTTGTATATTGTGCGGTGCCAAAATCCCTCTTCTGAGGCACCGTTGTTGGAGCCCAATATTCCCAAGGGCTGGAACCTGAGCTCCTGAGCCATCCATGACAGTTTTGTATCTAAGAATATATTACTTTGTCTATATTAAGGAAAAAAATCTGCATGAAGGATACACTGAAATTTGTATTCCAGTACAGTGTGTTCCCCACCAGTAGAAATTAAGTTGCTTTTCAAGTTGAGCACTTTCTTTGGGAATGGATTCTCGGCATTGCAAAGGATGGGGCTAAGCTTCACCTTCCGTCTTTTCGGGCTGCCACAGAACGCAATGTCTTCAACAGATAATCCAGATAGGTAACCTTACGCATTTGAATTTGGGGGGAAGGTTTCCAAGCTCCCACAGCTCTAGTCAGTCACAGCTCATTGCTTCTAACCTTGTTTTCTCTTTCAGGATGGATTTTATCAAGCCTCCCGCTTATTTCACAGCCCACATGCTTTGCCAGCTGTCCTTGCATAATGCAAAACTCAAGGCTGTTACCTATTCAAAAATCAAAGCATCCTTTGAACATAGCCTTTATAGAAGCCCCTTCTGCAAACTTTTAAGATGAGCATTAACCATAAATAGTAGAGATAAGCTAAGATACTTCTCTTTTTCCATCTTTTTTTTTTTCTTCCCTTTAAATGCTCAAGCCAACCAAAGTGTAGGTATATACCTTTGATGGCAAATCACCTTCTGTCAATGGTATGCTTCAATTGGAAGGACTCTTGAGAGTTGTGATGCTTGGGGTCCCTAACAGTCTCTTCTGTCAGAAGAAAATTGGGTTCCCAGTAACATGTTTGCTGTAAAACTGCATAAAAACTAATGACTGTATCAAGCTATGTACATTGCTGGAAGCCACAGTCTGCTAGGAGAATTGCTTCTATTTGGAGTTTTGATATCGTGCTGTCAAGGGCCTTACACTGGTGTTTGGCAGCCAGGACAGTTAGTTCATTGCACTTTTTATTGCAGGAAACCTTAAAGCCAGCCTGCAGCTTGGTCCCCAGCGGAAGATGATAATTTTAACAATGATGTTTATCCTGAAATTTTCTAATCAAAAAGTTTAGCTTCATCAAATTACTGAATGCCCTTCAAAACTTGGGTATGACCATTGAGAACAGGCAGAGCAGGTGGTTATTGTTTGTGTTGTTTCTGAGATACGGGCCATGTAGTGCAAGTTGGGAGAAAAGTGTAGCAAAACTGCCTTGTCAGTCAAACATTAGAAGGAAGCCGGAGAAAATTCCAACAAAAAAAAACCCCAACCCCTCTCCCCCCCAAAACAACAACAACAACAACAACAAAAAACAACAAACAACCAACCCAAGAAAAACTAAAACACCAAAATGGCTCCAGCAACAGGAAAAATCATTATATTGAAGCATCCACTTCTTTCATTATAAACAAATGCTGTTTGAGAAAAATGTTGGTTTGAAAAGCGTGAGACCAAGGGAAGCCAAGAGTTTAAGTAGGAGCAGCACCACTCTGGTCTCTCTTATATAAAAAAATAAAATTAAAACCAACACTTTTCCCCCAAATCAACAATAACTGCCTGTGTTCTGACACCTGTAAAACAGAAACATTAGGTTCTAGCTGTCACATTTCTATATCAGTGCCAGACCTTTCCATGGGCACATGGTGCCAGGGCACTGTGGGGGCTGGCAGGTCCCTGGGTCTCCTGGTGACAGCAGAGTCAGGAATAGAAAGGGTCAGAGGGGATGCCAGGACAAGTGTATCCTCAGGTTTCAGGTGACTCCCAGGGATGGGGATGGGACATTGCCTGGGCAGGGCAGGGATGGGCTTTGGCAAGGCTGAAGATGGCATCCTGTGATCCTTCCACTAGACCAGGTTGCTCCAAACCCCTGTCCAATCTGGCCTTGAACACTTCCAGGGATGGGGCATCCATGACTTATCTGGGCAATTTGTTTCAGTGTCTCACCACCCTCACAGTAAAGAATTTTGTCCTAATATCTAATCTAAACCTACCCTCTTTCAGTTTAAAGCCATTACCCACCTTGTCCTGTCACTACATGCCCTTGTAAAAAATCTTTCTCCAGTTCTCCTGTAGGCTTCCTTATGTATTCCTATTCTGATTGATACCTCATTGGATTTCAAATTGTATAGCTGTAAGTTGAAACCATGGACATCTCTGGTCTTTGGCACTAACAAAAAAATCTCGATTTTGGTCTAAGTCTGGTAATAAATGTTGTATTTATGCATTATGTATTGTATTATAAAGCTGTCCATGCTAAAGAATTATCTGGATGACCTGAAAAGCATAAAGAATTTAAGTGCTGTGCGAAGCCATCATCAAACTTTTATTTCAATGTGAAAAATGTTTGACATATAAGAATACTTTCAATTAAAAACTGAAGTAGCTGAAATAACTTTAAAGCTAAAATCTGTTTTTCAAAAGATTGTTGTGAACACATTTAAAGTCTCGGTATTTCAAAATGTAAGGCAATAGCCTGAGATGCAGAAAATAGAAATATAAATTATTTTCTTCATCTGAATTAACATTTTGGGAAAAAAAAAAACCAACAAAAAACTTTGCCTTTCTGTCCTCTGAATTTATCTAGAGAGTCTCTTAAAGTTGTTTCTCTTATAGACTAGGGCAGCACTGTCAATATTGATTGCAGAAGCCCTAACTCTGTATCTTTTCCCTCAAGATTCAAGTCTTTGGAAATGTGTCTCCTTTTCCACTGGACTGACCCTGAATCAGAAAAATAACTCGCCTGAAATGGAAATTCAACAGACTATTATAGTGCATGTTTGCAAAGAATAAGTAAGTTATTTAGCCAATCCCAATTTAGGGAGTAAAATCCTGAATGCTGATGCTGCTTCAGAGTTCAAGAACACCGTGTTCAAACAAATAGAGAAACAATAAAACCGGATATTCCCTCAAGAGCCATCATTCCCCTAATAGAGGATTTCCCCGAGGTTTACAGCCATCTAACAATATTACTTCTCTTCTCTGCATTGAATTAGGCCCAAGGACAGCCATATAACTGAAGGTGATGAAACTGAGTTCACTAAAAGGTAAAGCAAGTTTTCACATGCCTTCACCTTTTCTAGTTTTTGTCCCATTTGTTGCTTTGCACATTGAACACATTATTGACATTTATAAACTACATAAAAATGGAGATTAGTGCTTGTGATGCATTAAGAAAAAGAAGAATTTATCCCATGTTTTTAAGGCATCTTTCAGAATGTAGCACACAAACAAAAGTCTAATTTATGCCTATCAGCCTTGAGCCACTTCATTATAAATGCTATAGCAAGAATTCAAAGCCCAGGCTGATGGATTCTTACCTATTACTCCATGGTGTTGATCTTATTGACACAATGGAAGTTTTGTTGTTAATGACAATAGGACCAAGGTTACACTTTGGAATTGACACCAAACCTGAGGACCGCCCTGCACCAAGGTGGGATCCTTTGCTCCCCACAGCCACCTTGAGCTTTGCAGCTCAGGTCCAGCTGGCCATGAGCCAGGTAACCAGTAGCATATGGAGGTGTCTTAAGCATGGTTTGTATTCCTGGCTCAGATTCAGACTGAAATTGCTGCCAAACCACAGAAAGTACGCATGTGTCATTCGTGTGTTTGGAATGGGAAAGGAGAAGGATCTGGCCGAGAGCTCAAAGCATCGCAGGCTTGAGCTAATAACTTTATATCCTCAGGTTAGGGATGGGATCCAGATAGGCATTTATAACGCTAATATGTAGCTTGGGTGGAATATTGGTTCTTGAGTCCAAGTGGTTAGGACCTGTCCAGGGAAGGGAATCCAAGGCTCAGTATAACCATTTCTACGCTTTACACACTTTGTCTGGTGATGCTTTAACACAAAGTTTATGAATAGCATCTTAGTGTTCACATGTCTCCTCAGAGAGTGTTCTGAATTCAGCCCCTCTGATTTGATTTCTCATGTTTGAACATGGTGAGATTCTCAACAGAGTTGTTCCACTTCAGGAAATAATCTTTCGGCTTTGGCTCTTTCCTGCCGGTTAGTAGATTTTCTTGGGATGGAAAAGATTTAACTTGGAAATTTTCCACATCAAAATTTTAGTATCTAAGTAAAAATCTTAAAAACATAAGACTATTATGTAAGTTTGCAGAGGTCACTGATTTGTTTGAAAAGTCTAACAAACACTCCTTGTGTAAGTATAAAATGCAATGCACACACAGACATGTTGAATGGTTTTGTACAGCATGGCCTATGGGGTGGCTCAGGTGTTTCTTGTTTAGAATACTGACTGTCAACGCAGCACTCTTTCTGTTCAGTGTGTAAGATACACAAATGCTCAAGTGAATACTAGTATTGCTACACAGTAAACTGGTCACCTGCAGTGGCATCATGATGCTTATGGCTTAATGCTTTATCAGTGTGCATCCAAGTCCATGTGAGCACTCTGTCCAACCTCTTATATTTTAGCTGCATTTCTCATACATTGCTCTCTTTTTTTTTTTTTTTTTTTTTGCAATCAAAATCTTGCATAAACATCCACTTATCTGAGATCCCTTTGACAAATGGCCATGATCAATTTAAAAGACCTGTTTCTTAGAATGTGATCATATTCTGTCTAATTGCATTCAATTATCCAAGAAAAACTGGAGGAAAAAAAAGAAAGGAAAAATCACTGTGTATGCAGATGAATTATTTGGGTTCAGCATTAATAATTTTACTATGAAATTCAATAATTAGAGCATCATATTCTGCACATATTTCAACATTAAATGCCAGAATCAAGCAACTGGGTTTTATCAAAATGAAAAAATGGACGCCAAAGTCCTAAGCACTACTATAAAATTGTGTTTTTCCTGTTCAGAAAACATTATATGCTCAGTATGTAATCAAAACTTCTGAAACCTGGATGATTCCCTTGCTTTAACAAACATAAGCAAGTATGAAAAGAAGAAGCAGATGGTCTTTTTTATTATGGGATCAGATTCAGAAATGGAAAGCAGGAAAGCTGAGATACGTCTGGAGAACGAGATCAAAAGTGAAGCTTCCAGACTCTACATATCCTTGTTTAATGAATTAATATTTCATAACCTGAAAGTTCATCCATTATTAAGAGTCTTCGTGGAGAAGTAAGTTTAAAAATCTAATATGTAAACATTATTTTGCCTTGCTCTATAAAACAGAGATTGGCTTTCTGTCTTGCAACACATGACAAAAACTTTTCACAATCTGGAGATTTCTGTCCTGTAATTTGACATTCTATCACTGTAGCTTTTAAGCTGCACTCTTGAATTTGTTTCTACTACTGAAACATTTGATATATCAAATATTGTGTATTCAAATTAGCTACAATAGCTAAATAAAAGAAAAGAGAAGAAAAAGAAAGAAAAAAAAAAAAAAGGAAAGCAGAAGAGTGAAAAGAGATGTGACAACAGGTCTTTAGTGTTGAATCTTTTTAAATTGTTCTGTCCACACATACTTAAAAAGGAAGATGCAAGCATAGGTCAACATGAAAATCATCAACATGTCTTTAACAAAATGGGTTAATCCATCTGCAAATATCCCTATGTGATTGAAAAGAACTTTATATATGACACTTATGCCTGAGTTTAGGACTCTCTTCTGGAAGCAAACACGGTTGGGAGGCCTGGATTGTGAATCCATTCTGCTGTGATACAAGGAAACAGGTGAGACAGGATTTGCCACAAGAACTCCTGTACTCCTGTGGGTAAAGAAATGCTCAATTTCAAGTGATGAAAGAATTCCACTGATGTTTGCCAAGTGTCACTGTGGAGCAAAGCATTCATCATTTGCAGAGAACCCAGAGTAAGTTTTCAACTCCATGGATTTCTCTGTTCTGTCACTTTAAGTTATCACAATTTATAGTCATTAATCCTCATTTTTACTTTCCAAGGAAGACATTCTGGATGAAGTTGTGCATTTTTCACAACAAAATATGTATTTGCTGTTAGACTGAATGACACAGACAACTTCAGAATATGGTGATTCATTTGTAAACTTAACATAGGATAATCTACAAACAATCTTACATTTTTGGTCTCATTATTCTCTAGATCATGGTGTTGTGTAGTCTCTTCTAGAAGCAGTCATTATCACATTACTTCTAAATAAATTAGAATAATGTAGCTGATGTTTATCAGCAAGATATCTGGTTTTCCAGGTTTCCAACAGTTTAATTGAAACTAGTTTGACTTTTCTGATGGAATTATTTCCCATTAAAATGCATTTTAAAGAAAAGCTGGATTACTGACTTTCATGCTGTCATCTTTTACAAACCTGTCCCCTGAGATTTCAGCTATGAAGATCAGTCACTATCTTGAAGGTTAAATATGACACAAAATTTTCTTGTGAAGTCTGATAGGCTCCAGACAGGCTCCAGATGCAAAGTGAGCTCAACACATCCCTGCTAATGAAAATGTTCGCCTTTACTGACAAATTTGGAAGCTTTTGTGGTTGTAACAACTGCTTGCACAGCAAGCACATCCTTTGCAGAAAAATATGGTGCGGAACTACATTTGGCAGAAAGTTTCTCCCCTCTCTCCTCTCCCACCAAACCTCCTCAGTCTTTCACATGGAAACTGGTTCTTCCATGATTTCCTATGCAAGTCCTGCATTTCTTACCTAGGACCAGTTCTGCTGAGGCACCACTGACAGCACTGTTAGTTGTGCCTGCACAGCACATGAGATCTGCGTGGGGCCATTCTCTAGCCAGCTGCCATCAACTGGCCTGTTCCTCTGCTGTTGCACTCAGCCTCCAGATCACACCGGATATTTGCAAACCTCTAACTGGGAATCAGTCCTGATCTGTGTTAACTTCCAAGCCATGCCAAACTGGTCTAGCTTGCTTAGACCTGTACCATGCTAGAGAACATTTTAATACTTAAGATCTACAACTGGAAATATTCTCTTGCCCCTAACTAGTACACATCCAGCTGCAATGTCTGACTGTAAAGTCAGACTTTAAATAAAAATAACCTGTGAAGCTAGAGAAATAGGATAACAATAAATACAAAGGAGTCAAAATTAAGGCAAAGTTAATGCAGTTGTGATTTTTAAAAAACTATAAAGTAATAAATATTTCACAAAAAATGGTTTGTCTATTCATTGAAAACAAATGTTTCTTAATAGGAATTAGGTTGTATTTGAACAGGTTCCAATTAAGTTTTGAATTTTCCATGGCATTTGCATGACATTTTCAGTAAGACTTAAAAATAATCGTTTCACTGCCTTCATCCTTCTTGTAAGATATCAAAAAGAGGTCTACTTACACTACATTTATAACAAACAATAAATACTCCTACTCAGTCTAATCTTGTAATAGTCACTTGCATGAGTTGGTACATTAATTTATGTTGGATCAGGGTTCAAGTTAAGTCAGAAGAAGCTTTCCATTTAATTTCCAGAGGTCTTGAATTAGATTCTTCAGTGCCAACAATTCCTCTTTGAGTGAGCTATCCAAAGGTATGTTAGTGACTTAGGTATGTTTGGGCATCTGGAATAGTTCTCATTGTGAAGCAAGAAAACCATTCACATTGTCAGCAAAAAGCAGTAAAAACTTTGTCTTCTTTGCCAAAATCAATATCTGTGCCAAGAGAGTTCATGAGACTCAAACTCCTACAGAATTATTAGCCCAAGTATACACATATTTACATCAAACATCTATCTGGGATACAGATTTTGGATTCTAGCCCTTACAAAAAACACCAGTATACTGGAGAAATAAAATCATATTTATTCTACAGGCAAATAAAAAAGAGAGGAAAAAGAAAAAATAAGGAAAAAATCATTGCAATTTTCTTTAGAACAGAAGATACATTTTCTAAGGTGTAATTACTGGAATTCTTCAGCTTTATGTGGGGATTCGGTTGGATTTTGGTTTTTTTTCCTTGACTTTCATTCTAATCAGTCAAAGCCCTACCTTCCTACGGTAAGCTTCATTCAAGCTTTTCAGTATATATTAGGCCCTTCTGAAGATCCATACTATTATGAGACACACTTCAGTTTAAAGTAGGGGACATAGGGCTTTTAAGTCAAGGTTAAGGACCTGAATGAGTGATATATGATGAATATCAGCTTGAGTGCCTAAATCAACCTCGTCCTATTTGTCAGTAAATGTGTTCAGTAGCTTCCATGCTTCTCAGTCACTCCTTGAGTGACTATTTGAGTAATTTCTTGACTCAAGTAACAATGCTGAAAAAATTTTAAAGTTTTAACTCCTTAAAAATCCTACTTTGTATTGCACATGCTGCATATCAACTGTTTGGTTACTGCTTTCCTTCATGAGTTCTAGCCACTAAAGTCATAGTTAGAAAACTTATATAATGTTCAAGTGAAAGGAAAAGAAAAGAAAAGAAAAGAGAAAAGAAAAGGGAGAAGAAAAAAGAAAAGGAAAGAAAGAAAGAAAGAAAGAAAGAAAGAAAGAAAGAAAGAAAGAAAGAAAGAAAGAAAGAAAGAAAGGCACCAGTTCACATTTTAATACACATGAGATAACGTGTACTCCATCCTTCCAATAATATAACTTCACCTTTTCC